>UELW01000034.1:1971967-2411579 GCA_900490495.1 Danionella dracula
ACATAGTTCTTTCTGCAGATTTCTCCCAAGCGATCACTCAAGTGCCCAGATCTTGTGCCAATGATGGCTGGCTTCTGCTGCAGCTCTCGCAGGAATCCTGAGAATTGCTTATGCTATTATCAGTGAGGACTCTTTGAATACACCACTTCTAATGAGCTACAGAGGTATTGCATCCCACTAGCGGTTTGTGCCGCAATCCAGTAGGGTGAATTCTTATCAAAACCAACTCACACACAAAAGAGTGATTTTAGATTTTTTTTATAAATGCAAAAACAATTCGGGCAAGTTTTCTGCCTAATAATGGAAGAGTAGCTCAATAGGAAGTGAAAAAAAAAACGTTACAGGGCTGGCAAAGGACCACACGCTCGGTATTTTCAGCCGTACTTACAATTTACAAACTTCATTGGCTTTTTATGAAGGTGTTATTTTCAAGACAACTTCTCTGAAAATAGTGAGGTGCATCACCAAGAACCTTCTTACCTATTTAATTTTTCTAAATGACCATTGCATGTTTAAAAGAAAGACATGGGATTTCCTCTAAAGCCAATTCATCTTTACTTGCACATTTGTGAATAATACATTTTACAGAATGCTGGATTTCTCTCACTGAGACACCCGATTGTCTCCTGGGAAATTTACACTGAAGAGTTGTCCTCCCCTCATGGCAAAGCTTTTAAACATTCCAATCCCAAGACATTTTTTCCAAGTGGAGTTTTCATCCTTTCTCATGGTCTTGACGTATTCTTGCATGTTGGAATTTAACAGATGACTCCTGCCTCAAAATTCGAAATCGAAAAAACACAATCCTTTAATGTAAAATACTTGCAAAACATGCATACAGCTAAAATCCAAAAACTAATACAACTACAATTAAAACACAATCAAATAATTCAAGAAAATAACTATGATGTAAACAATATATAAAATGATTGTTAGTTAATTAAATTTATCCAACATACCCCCCTCATGAACTATTCACACTCATTCTATTGGCCAAAAACAGACTGAAAATATGCTTCTGGTGGCTGTTTCTGCCTTGAACAGTTAAGAATTTCTACTGCATCGCATCTGCATCTCTACTTTGCACGCATTTTGCGGCAATAGTAAGAGTGTACCATTTACAATATTGTATACTTCATTTATATTTATTTTGTGCTATACGGACCACTCTATATGTCACACCCAGAGAGAAGAATCCACACGCAACTTGTCAACCAAGGGATTTTAATAACAGTTCCAAACAAGGAGAGCCAAAGTATGCTGTACAGCAACCAGTGTCCAAATCGGCAGGCGTGACAAAAGTCAGACAGGCAGGCATCGAACGGGAGACAGATGGGACAACGAAGGCGTTCAAGCTCGGCGTCAGACAGGCGAAGTCGAAGGTAGGTGGCAGGCCGGGACAAATCCAAAAACAAAAAGAGGATTCAGCAAAACTGGGCAGAGAGGGAAACAGGTTCAGAACAGGGAGAACAATGACAATGACAGTATTCAAAAAACTCCAGCAAGCTAGCCCGAAATACGACAGGACACATTAGCGACTAGAAGATGGAAAAGGGAGAGCTTAAATAGCAAAGGAATTATAGGAGATAGAAGACAGGTGCAGCACATGTGCGCGCTGATCAGTGATCGCGATCAGCTGAGTGCCCGCTGCAAGAATGAGAGAGAGAGAGAGAGATAGAGAGAGAGAGAGAAATCAAGCCAGGGTCCTGACACTATAATGCATACACCTTTGTAGACCTAATGAGCCATTTATGTACGATTGTTCAAACACTAACTGCATTTCATTGGCTCTGTACATGAACCCTACACAATGAAAATATAATTTATTTCTTCTATCATTGCTTTCTTTATCCGCCAATTCTGAATAAGTCACCAGAAACGTTCAAGCACAACAGAACAAAAATAACAACTGAAATATTTAGTACATATGTATAATTAATCATTTACAAATGTTTTTTCTTTGAGACATTCTTCAAATTTGTGGTATGTTTGCATTACCATATTTATAGGACACAGAGTACTATTCTTTAGCTTGCCTTCGGAAATCTTGCAAATGTCAGGGTCAAGCATATGTTTCGACCAGCACTGTAACTATCCTTTGAGACACATTTCCGCTTCTACCACCCACAGCGTAGGCTTGGCGTCAAATGCGGGAAGACTATCTACCACAAACCTGCACCCCTGGCGTCTCAAATGCAGCTCGGCACTCAACATATCGAGCGCCTGACTGCCTTGAGAGTAGCTAACATATCACAAACACAGCTTATGCTTTCACACACACACACTCACATTTCAGCCTCTCATTGCTGGAAGCCATTACTGCACTGCATAGCCTCTCTACCCTTCATTACACTCGAGATCTCCACGGACCACTGTGTGATATATTGTGTGTTTGTTCAAACCTCTTCCACCATAACCCAACTCAGATCAGACATTTTTATTGGACGCTGCTAACAATTACCAGTAAGACCACTGAGTAAAAACCACCTGTGTAAAAGACCCATCAGTATCGGGGGAAGATGGATTCATCAGAAGTATTTAGAGAGGCGCCGAATGTGGAAAGGATGTCGAGGCGAGACAGAGAAAGATGAAGATGAGGAGGAATCTCAACTCGCATTTCACAAAGCCATTACTGTGCAATCTGCCCCTGCAATTTCTTCAATCTCGCCCCAATCAGACTCTGGTGCGGTAAGAGCGGGTTTGATGATGACTCACATTGCTAATGTGAAGATGAGATTCTGCCGGTGTGCCAGTGAGCGGGAGGATGTTTCACACATCTAAACACCTCTGAACTGGAGTGTTGTTTTGGGTTGGAAAGTCTCATTTAGTTCAAATTAATTTCAAGTGCCTTTGCTTTTCAAACAAAGCAACTTGTTAAATAAGATTTTACTAAACAAAGGCTAAGCGGTTTGCTATGTTTTGGTCAATGGATCAAATTCAGTTTGCTTTGATCTCTGTTGGGACCTAACTTTCTAATCCACTTTTGTTTTGCCCTTCTCACGGTTTGAGACACAAAAGGGTTTTGCATGACAGGCATTCTGCTATGCTTTCACTAGAGATTCACCAACATCTCTTAATGAGACTGCAATACAAAGATATAACAGACTCACTTGCAGACTTCCAAACCAAGATCCAGAGTATCTGAATTTTCTTGGGGGGGCTCCGTCAAGGGGGGCACGTTTGACCTCGGGGAACATGCTTTTTTTATTTTTCTTTTTTTTTTTTACTGTTCTAGAATAAAGTGCAATACCACTTCACTACATTAGGGGGCAGTGGCGCTCTCATTGGCAGAGTATGAAGTGTAGACACGAAGTGTGGAAGACAGGTGGAGAGAGAAGAAGATAAAGAAAAAAACGAGGAAATATGATGCGTATGTAGCGCTTGGCTTCACTGTGACTGCGGAGGGAGATGAGGAGAGACAGGTGTGCTTACTGAGTCTAAAAATGTTGGCAGCGGACAGCATGAAGCCAAATAAATGAAGGCGTCACTTAAAGACATTACACTCCAATCACGCTGAAAAACCGCTTGAGTTTTTTCAGCTAAAACGTGCCGAATATTGCCAGCAATCATGATCAGTCAAACAATGTTTATAGTTTTATTAAAGATTGAATATCTTATTTACATTTCAGATGCTCCTTAAATCTTTTCTGCTGCAGTTAATAAAGCTATTCTTTGTTGTAAGTTGGTCCATATTTCTTTTTTTTCTTATACGTTAATAAGGATACTTTGCAGAGGTGTACTTATAACAAATTTAAAGACAAATAATACTATTTATAGTTACGTGGGAGGTGCGAGATGTTTTTTTTTTTCTTCCTAGGGGGGGAGCGACAGAAAATAATTGAGAAACACTGCTCTAGACCAAGATTGGCTAATCACTCACCATTACCATTGTACTTTTGTCCCTCCCATAACTACTCTATTTGATGGGTTTTTTTTAACATAGAATTGGCCAGGTATGCGAACGTGTTTGGAGAATGTAGTAAGCATGCTAGGTGAGCTGTTTGCGAAAGGGACCCGGGCCCTGAATACCTCTTGGATGGCTGAGTATAGTGAAGGGAAGAAGAGGATTGCTCTTCAATTATTGAATGAACATAAGATGAGAGATTGCTTAAATACTTTGCTAGAGATGAATAGAAGGCATCCTGTCTTAAATTGAAAGGCCAACAGAGGTAGGTATGATCCAAAAATGTACTGAAGTTAAAATAAAAGTACTTGTGAAAATATTTACTCAAATATTTACTTGAGAGTAAATAAAACAGTAAGAGTAAGAGTAAAACAGTACATAAACAAAATGTACTCAAGTACTTAGTTACTAGTTACTTCTGGTTTGAACGATACCAAGCAAATCTCTTGTATTTCCTATGGATTACTTTAGGGTTTTCTCCTAAGGGGAAAATATTGTATAGTCATTCACAAACTATAATCAAACCTACATTTCACAGGTGATGCCCGCAACAAAAAGACGTTTTGCGTCTCTACAATCACATTTCACAGAACATGTGCATTGTGAAATCCACATTTATCTGCGCAGCGCCCTCTGTCTGCTGTGTGATGTCTGTGTCTGCAGCGAGGACGGGCTTGACTTGCCACCGTTGATTCGAGTAGCCGCACACTCTGGTGCATCAACCTCTTCAACATCTCATGAAGTTGCTAATGTCAAAAATATATTGCGTTTAGAATTATTTCCATGACATTAGTAATGGGAGGTTGCAGCTAAAATGTAACTCGGGTGTACCTAAGTAAAAGTACAGATATTTCACAAAAGATTCAATTGAGTACAAGTAAAATTACACCTTTTTTTAAGTACTCAAAAAGTACTAGTTATCCTAAAATGTACTCAAACAAATGGAACTAGTTACTACCTAACTCTGAAGGCCAATTATATGGTAACCTTTAAAGAGGTTGATATACAGAGTTGCATCATTTGATCTCCACCAGGTCGTCACGTGGTTCATTGGGGGCCTAAATAATTCCAAACAAAGTTCCCTCAGCACCATTGCTCTTCAGC
Source organism: Danionella dracula (assembly GCA_900490495.1). NCBI lineage: Eukaryota > Metazoa > Chordata > Actinopteri > Cypriniformes > Danionidae > Danionella > Danionella dracula. The sequence goes on from UELW01000034.1 coordinate 1,976,976, forward strand.
GCTTTTCAATGGAACATACCCACCATGATTGTGTTGAAATAATTACAGGCGAATATACTAAGTTCTAAAGTTTTATAATTAGATTTTGGAGGGAAATAACAAGCATCCCCCTTCATGTTTTATTATATCACTATATGTAGAAATACTGATCATCGTCAACATTTACTGGCCATTATGTGTTTGCTTACCGATGTAATAGACTTTACAGTTTTATTGTGCTACTGCTAATATCGGAGGTGATAAGACATTTATATGATTTTATTTATTATATTGTTTTTTTTCCCCCTAAATTTTAAAAGTATTACATTTATTAATAAAAAATAAAAACCCTAACATTATCTGCAGGACTGAAATGTTTCATTTTTTTAAGTAAACGATATCCTTTTTTTTTTGTTGATATCCAAAATCATGACACTTGTAAAAACTTACAAAAAGAACCCTTATAATCACTTTTAAGATTGTATGCATTCATGAGTGTTCTCAAGTGTTTTCTCAGACTCTAACCATCATTTTTACGATTTTGAGTGTCTATGTGTCAGGGCCGGTAAGCAGACAGAAACCCCAAAAGCAGGTGAAGCCAAATAATTTATTTATAAAAGTATCAGACAGATCAGTCCACAGGCAAATGAAAATTCCACTGAAGGAAATGTCTCAGTCCTCCAGGAGGAAAACACAAAAACTATTTAGTTAAAAAAGAAATGAAAACAAAAAACACCTGCAGACTAAGCTGGAAAAAAAACAGGAACAACAAAAATAGACTGGCCAGTAGACAGAGGCAGGTGAAACGGTCAGGACCAGGTCAGGGTCCAGAACCTCAGGCAGCACAGAGCAAGGACGTGGGCAAGCCAGGGACTATACCAAAAAAAAAGCTGAGAAGGTAGGGAGAGAGTCCTGTAGTCACACAAAAAAGGTTAGCTACACGCAACCAATTCACCAATCTCCAATATTGTCATGTCCGAAACGAACAACAAACTGGCACAGAACAGCACAAACCAAAGGAATAAATAGGGGAGCTAATGAGAAGAAAAGGAGTAAAGACAGGTGAGACGAATCAACTAACTGAATGAGAACGAGGGGTGGAGAGAAACAATTAGGAGCACAAACAAAGGAACATGTGACTAATATAGACAAACTAAACAGAATCAGCCAATCAGCCAGGAGTCCTGACACTATGAGTATATTCTCAAACTCTGGCAAACCTATCCATCCTTTTTACGAATTTGGGTGTATTCGGCGTCACGGTGGCGCAGTGGGTAGCACGGTCGTCTCACAGCAAGAAGGTCGCTGGTTCTAGGCTCGGCTGGGGCAGGTGGCATTTCTGTGTGGAGTTTGCATGTTCTCCCCGTGATCGCGTGGGTTTTCTCCGGGTGCTCTGGTTTCCCCACAAGTCCAAAGACATGCGGAATAAGTGAATTGAATAAGAACAATTGCCCATAGTGTTAAAGTGTGAATGTGTGTGTGAATGTTTCCCAGCGATGGGTTGTGGCAGGGAAGGGCATCCGCTGCATAAAACATATGCCAGTGAGTTGGCGGTTCATTCCGCTGTGGCGACCCCGAAAGGGAATAAAGCCGACATGAAGATGGATGGATGGATGGATGGATGGGTGTATTCGAGTATTTTCTCAAACCATGTCATAGTTAAATGTCACTCTTTAAAGATTTATGAAAGTTCTCTCAAACTCGGGCAACCCTATTTATGACTTTTAGGTTTTTGAGCATCTATGCATCTCAGTTTATGGCAACTCTAACCATCCTTTTTATATGATTTGATAGTATTTAAGAGCATTTTCTTATGCTCTGGCTTCCCAAGCATCAACGTAAACACATATCAAATGAGCTTTACATGGACATCATTAATCAGCACCTGTGAAAATGTGTTTAAGACCCAAAACAGTGAATTTATCACTTTTAAAGCCTACAGTTTGTACCTTTAAATTTTAAGATCAGCTGAAACCCTGATACGGACCGGAGACAGAGTTACACTGTTAAATCTGAAGCTGCACTAAAAACAACTCTTTATTTTTTAGCACAGATATTGCTTAGAGTGTAATTGAAAGGTTTTAGCTGTAGTTTCAAAAACGTTTCCTGTATAGAATGAAACAGAGGTAGTATTATGTAGCTTTACAATCAGAGAAGGCAATAACAAAAAACAGTATTTGTTCTGCTGCATATGTCGTATCAAACCCGGATACAGGTACGAGGAAGCTGTTCATTTTCTGAAAGTGTTTTTCACATCCCAGATGCTTGGTAGAGATTGTGTGCATGTCTTGGCTCGGATCGTAGCGTAAAGCGTCGTGTTTTTAAAGATGTCAGAGCAAATATCTCAGTATCTACCACAGCGCTGTCCACGATGACATTTTTTCATAGCATCGGCACCACACTTACAAAACTACTTCACACTTCAGCATGACACCTATCACACCAATCTCTGCCCTTCATCTTCTTTCTCATCACTTTGACCTTTCTCTCATCCCATATTGTCCTTCACCCACTGTGTGTGGAGTAATCTCTAAGAATGATGCCGAGGGGAGAATGAAACGGTTGTTTTCAAACCTCTGTTGGGGTTTACTGGTCTCTGGTGCCTTGCAGAAAGTTGCTGTCATATTGCTGGCTTCCCTCTGACCCTAAGCTGGCCTGTGGCTGCTTGAATATGTTGATGTGAAATTATTCTTGACAACGAAAGCAAACACACACTCAGAGTTTTCGTATTCGAGTTTAATTGCATGTCAACTGTCATTATGAGATGTGTTAAAGGGCACGTCGGCACGTCTTCAATGATAAATCTGACACTGTCAGGTAAGCTAGAGTCAATCCGAGTACAAAACTGTCGAGACCGTTTTTCATTTGTGTGAGAGTGTGAAAAATACTGAGAAGAAAATAACAGTAATTACTTTGCTTGAAGTAAGTTTAAAAGGTTAATTCATGTATTGGTGTGCAGAAACAGTCTCCAGATGAAACTGCCACAATCGGGTAAACGCCTGCTAGTATGCAACGCAAGTAGAAATAGGATGAGTAAGTGGAAGCAGCATCCCCTGACAGAAGGAACTCTCTTCGGGGGAGTTCATGTTCTCTTCATGTGTAAATAGTTTTTTTTTGTATTGTGTTTGACAAGTTTTCCCTGGTTCACTGCTCATGTGGTCCGCCTGCTGATGCTGAAGTAGCTTATTGTAAACCCATTTGATGGTATTTGTTTAAGTAGGACAGTATTGGGTGTGTGATTCTTAGTCCTATTTATATTTGACCTCGGTTTTTATGGTTCTGCCGCTGGATTGCTACCATTAAATGATTCAGCGGGTTAGCAGGTTAACACGCTTATCTACCGGTATCAATGAACCCAAATACAATGGATGCAGTAATCGACGAGAGGACACTGCATTACAGAAATACTCCAAACAGCGTACTCAAGGGAATTGCTGCTGCAACTAAAACATCTCCTTCTCCAAGCCTTTGACTCTTCAGGACTTTGTGGAGTAGTGTGGGTGCTCACATTTGGAGCTGAATGACAAAAAACAAGAAATGATCTTGATCTTCTCCCCCAAACAGAGGCATTCTCCTCCACTATCCCGGGAGAGCCAGAGGAGATTGTTAAGGAGTACAAATATCTGGGGGCAATATTTGATGATTGGTTAAAGTTCTCATCTATCACTGAGGCCATCTGAACAAAGTGCCATCAGAAACAACATCTTCTGAGGAAACTCAAATCATTGGAACAAACCGTGTCAGTTCTCACCGGCTCACAGCGCATTCTCTCTGTGTGATCCGAGCAGAGATTTTTGAAGCGATCACCTCAGTGCGAAACGTGAAAATACAAGGCATTATATTATCTAGGCTCGGCTGGGGCAGGTGGCATTTCTGTGTGGAGTTTGCATGTTCTCCTCGTGATCACGTGGGTTTTCTCCGGGTGCTCCGGTTTCCTCCACAAGTCCAAAGACATGTGGTATAAGTGAATTGAGTTAAAAACGATTGCCCATAGTGTTAAAGTGTGAATGTGTGTGTGGATGTTTCCCAGCGATGGGTTGCAGCTGGAAGGGCATCCACTGTGGCGACCCCAAAAGGGAAGAAAGCCGACATGAAAATGAATGAATGGTCAAATAAGAAAACTAACTGAAAAATAGCCGCTCTAATGGAAATGATTATTTATTCTACAAACATCGACTTGATCAACAAAAAAAGTCATATCGCCATCATCGATTAGTAATGTGAAATACCAAAAAATAGATCACCTTCAGTGCAATCTGTCCAAATGATAGATGGTCTTCTGACTAATGTTTAAGTTCATAGAAATCATTAAATATTTTAGTTTGAGTTGCTGTCATGTGATTGGCTGATTAGTTAAACAGGTGTATCTAATAAAGTAGTGGGTGAGTGTAGTTGCACAAGAGTTGTATTGACTAGGCGTTTGATTAGTCTAAAAATCTCAACAAAAAAATAAATTGTTAGTGCGGTGCATGTTGTAGAATGTTCGCATTGTAGTAAGCAAGACATTAAAGATGTGTCATGTGGTATATATTCAATGCACACATTCTCTAGCTTTAACCACCCTGCTAGCTGCACAGACAATGGTTCCTGTTAGTTTTGATAAGTCACTAAAATTACATTAACTGATCATTTATTGACCAGTTGTAGTTACCTATACAGCTATATGTACTAGTCGTATAACTGTCCTCATTTACTGTAAGACCTCTTCATAAGTTCCAGTAATTGTCTTGTTTTTAACCAATCTGCAAGTGTCCACCTAGCAGAGCAGATAAATTAGCATCTAACGGATGTTGACTGCTGATACCAAGGTTGTTGGCTCAGTTCAAAACAACAGCAGACCTCCATCACCACTGGGCTCCGGTGCACGGCACTTAACCCAAGGTTACTCCTGCGGGACTGATTCTCCCAGCAATTAGCTGACTGTGAGCCACTTCCAATGAAAAGCATCTGCTAAATGGTGAGGAAATGAACACTGGCACTCTAGTTTCTAAGAACTATTAAATACTACAGCAGTTCATGGCATCAGATGGGGGAAGTTTCGTTTAGTAAATTGGCTCAAAGTGACTGTGAAGTTTAAAAGCTTGGGTTTTCAGTCGTTGAAAGTGCCATTATTTAAAATGTTTCTTTTGAGTCTGAATGCAGGAGTTCTTAAAAAAGGCAACACTCGATGGTTACTGCTTTATGCAAGATTGCAATCACTTAAATTGTACAGTCAAAAGGGATGTTTCATAAGGGCTGTCAAGGGAATTTCAGTTTTTTTCCCGTTAAATAATCACTGAAGTGAGGCGTCGCGGTGGCGCAGTGGGTAGCATGGTTGTCTCACAGCAAGAAGGTCACTGGTTCAAGCCTCAGCTGGATTGGTTGGCATTTCTGTGTGGAGTTTGCATGTTCTCCCCGTGATCGCATGGGTTTTCTCCGGGTGCTCCGGTTTCCCCACAAGTCCAAAGACATGTGGTATAAGTGAATTGAGTCAGAATGATTGTGAAAGTGTGAATGAGTGTCTGTGAATGTTTCCCAGCGATGGGTTGCGGCTGGAAGGGCATCTGCCGCAAAAACATATGCCAGAGAGTTGGCGGTTCATTCCACTGTGGCGACCCCCAAAGGGAAGAAAGTCAACATGAAGATGGATGGATGATCACTGAAGTAGAATGTCAGTGTTGCTTATGTTCTAATAAGAAACCCGTTTGCATGGGCGAATGGTGTTACATCGTGAGGGTCAACTAAGGGTTAACATTATTCTCTGTTCATTTTTGAGAAGGTCCCGGCTATTCCCAAGCACCTGTTTTATGTGTATTTCTACGTGCATCTGTATTCTAGCTCTTTTATCCTCATCTCCACAACTCTTTCTGCTATGTTTCTTTTTTGTGACCCACAGTGGAGGCTCATTTCTCACTTCACAGCAGCAACCGAAAGCACATGGAAATTTAGGAATGTTTTAAAATATTGAACAGAAGACATAAATAATATGAATAGACCCATTAATATCCGGCAGGAGATTTAAACACAGGGTCCAGCTTGAGGTGAAAAGGGGAGCAAGTGTACCTATTCATAATGACAATATCATTCATGTCAGCTTTCTTCCCTTTCGTGGTCACCACTGCAGAATGAACCACCAACTCTCTGGCATATGTTTTACACAGCAGATGCCCTTCCAGCTGCAACCCATCGCTGGGAAACATTCACACACACTCATTCACACTTTAACACTATGGGCGATCATTCTTACTCAATTCACTTATACCGCATGTCTTTGGACTTGTGGGGAAACTAGAGCACCCGGAGTAAACCCACGTGATCACAAGGAGAACATGAGAACTCCACACAGAAATGCCAACCAACCCAGCCGAGGCTCGAAACAGTGACCTTCTTGCTATGAGACGACCGTGCTACCCACTGCACCACCATGACAATATCATTTTAGCCTAAAACGACATAGGCTATAGTTACATTTACATTTTTGCATTTGGCAGACGCTTTTGTCCAAATTGACTTACAGTAGAGGAGAGACAATATGGAATTTGTTACAGTAAAAGTCTGTCTCAGCTTGTTCATAATAGAAGTTGTATCAACTGATCAATAAACCATAGCAGGAAGAAAATAAAGACAGAGGAGGAAAAAAGGGTTTTATATCGTAGGTGTTCTCTGAAGAGAAGAGTTTTCATTTGTTTTTTGAAAGGTTAGATGTACATTATGTTTTATAAATAAAAAAAAATTGAATAAATTTGTTATATTCTTTGTTGTTGGTGTTTTATTTAGGTGAGGTGACAATCGTCTGTTATTGCATTTGATCTGTTAAGTTTGACAGAGTTCTACTCTAAGGGCTTTTAACTAATACATGTGGGTTTAAAGTGCATCCTCTTTCATATGTAAAGTAGCATTTTGTAATGAGTACCAGACAACATCAATTCTCATACAATCAATGTTATTAAAGCATATGGTCCCTTTACGACTGGTTTCAATCTCGACTGGGACTGGAGGGGTAAGAGGCTTTGGGTCAAAGAATTTTCAAGCTGCAAAGCCAGAAAAAGAGTGTAATTAGTTGTTTTGTTTCACTTGTCTGTTGTTCTATTTCCTCAAATAAACATAAATGCTTGTGTTCAGACCTGGTGAGGGCCCTAAAAACAAAGTTCCAGCTCTGAGGGCCAAGGTGTAAGAGATATTAACTATTAACCCTGAAAATTTGTGACATTTTTAAGGAACTTGTTAGACATTTGAGTGGCAATAAATAGCGCAGTGGTGGAGTTGGTTGTCCTGTAACCGGAAGGTTGATGGTTCGATCCCCACCAAGTCTGTTCTTTTGTTGTGGCCTTGGCCAAACCACTTTACCCACATAGTCCAGTATGGATGTGTGTGACTGGTGGGGGGGGGGGTTTAATGGTGGGCAGCAGGCTGTATAGGATTGACAGCCACGTTCTGTCAGACTGCCCCAGGGCAACTGAGGGCTACCAAGGTAGCTTATCACCACCAGAGTGTGAATGTGGAGTGAATGAATAATTAGCTGATCATTATTGATGATGTTCAAGGCTTTGAATAGAACTTATTCAAAAGAATGGGCTTTGAATTTAAACTTATGTTCTGTGTAATTATTATTATGTTCTGTGTAATTTATGTATGCACCTAAGGGCCTGAGAGTAATGCAATTTCAATTCTCTGTATGTATGCACTGTACATGTAGCAGAATTGACAATAAACACACTTGAAAAATTGAAACTTGAAGGGCATTCATAATGTTATCTATATAACAGATTCAACTTGAAAAACCTAAGGTGACTTCTCAATGAAATTCACTTTTTTAACATCACCAGACGACACTCTTGGCTTGATGTTGTGTGTTGTGTGATACAGTTTAGTCTAAAACAATCCCTTAAGTCTAAAACAATGTTTAAAAACAATTCCCCTACTATTTTTGTTGTTGTTGTACAAATACAATCAAATGAAAACGATCGAGAGAACAGTGGGTTAGCTTCTAGATCACTTAAACTTTGTATAACACTAAAAATATTTGTATTTCCAATCAACATAATTTTACAGCAATAGCAAACCCAAAGGTTTAAAAGGAGCATTAAATACTAATTTTCACCATGCCTGGTTGTTTGGTAACTAGGTAGACCACAGTATGGAGCATTACAGTAGTCCATTCATGATGTGTTGAAACCACTTGTTACATTGATCAAATCACTAAAAGATAAAAACTATTTTGACAATTTGGAGATCACTCGAAGCTGGAAAAAGCTGCTACTAAACCGAGTGAACCTGTTTGGTCAAGTATATGTCTGCGTTTATGATGGCCACTGGATTTCAGATCTGGGTAGAAAAACCTGTATTAAGTTATTAAAACAGTGTTCGCATGTTTGCCTTGACTTTTCTATTCTGGCAAAATAATTTTTCAAGAAACAAAGGCAGAAAAAAGACATTTGCAAAAAAACGAATCTATCTGGTCAGAGGGTAATTAGTTTTTTTATATTTAGTTGTTCTAATTCCTTCAAATAAAAATAAAATGATTCAGTGTTATTGTGTGTTTGTGTTTAGACCTAGTGAGGTTTTTTTTTAAAACAAAGTTGCTTAAAAAGTTTACTTAACGCAGCCCTGCTTATGAAAGTGGATTTTAATCAGGTATTCGGGAAATTAACTTTATTTACCTGTTAATAAACAGTCACAACAACAACAATACAAGACTGCTTGCTCACAAATTTGTAAAAAAATGTGACGTTTTTAAAGAATTTGTAACAAAATATAAAGTACACATAAAGTAAAATTATGAGTGATTAAAATCGAGTGAGTAAATTGGTGTAAAAGAGGACACTGTATAAGTTTCCCTGAACGCTTTAGCCGGTTCTGAATTTTCGTGTTCAAAATGAGCTGTTTTGAGCTGGTCTCTCTCTCTGATGTACTCCTCCATCAAGACAAATGGGAAACCTCCTTTTTGAACCTCTCACTCTCTTTCTGCGCAATGGTTTACTAAGTTCAACCATGTCTCGTTCAAAAATCCACAAAGCAGGAACTCATCTGTCAATGTATTGTTAATGCCATCCATAGACGTCTGTTGAGATTCAAGTGAAACAAAGCATTTAAAAAGAGGGCACTGGTCCACCACGGCTACCATCACTTCTCTCAACTTGTCTACTCAGCATGTCTTCCTAAGTGTGCCTCTGGAGCTTGTTGCTGTAACATTACAGGCACTGTAATTGTGTCATAATTTGTGCACTGTACAGGCAGAAATTAAGACACTTGAAAATACATACATAAACATAGACTACATTCAGACTGCGGGTCTTGACGCTCAATGCAGATATGTTTTTTTAGTGTGTTCTTTCACATTAAAAATAATATGTGACTGCTATCATTTTTTTGTTTAAATGAAATGAGACTCCAACATGACAAGTATACAGAGAAGATTAAACTGCATTTCCCAGAACGCACTGTTAATTGATGCATGCAGTAATGCACATGATCTTGTGTACTCTTGTGACTTTACTGGAGTAAATAATTGATATTTTTTAGTATTGAATATTATTAAGAAAGCAATTGAGACCGAAAGTAACACATATTATGGTATACTGGCAGTAAAAGAGGGACTTAATTGGAGCTTTAAATGTGTCGCTGAGTATTTTGCTTGTTCAGGGAAAGAACTTCTTCTCATCCAGCAGCTCATTTCTGTGAAAAATCCCATTTAAGTTGAGCACGATGAGGCAAAACCCAGCAAAATGTAATATGAGCACTTAGATGGAGGTGGCATTGGAAAAATCAGTTTTCGGACCAAAAATTACCTGGTTTGGATTAAAAAAAATGGAATTGAGCTTTTAATATTTGTGTCACTTTGTGCTGTAGTCTGAACATAGCCATAGAAGTGTTGACACATGATGCATATGATTTTGTTAAGATCATTATAGGGCAAGATTTTCTCACACAATAATAATCCAAACTTTGGTTCAAACACCTGCAAAATCTCAGGAGCTCATTGTTAAACACTGTCAAAATTTAATTAGTCACAAGCAGATAACCCCTGAGGGTATCTTGAAAGCAACACCTTGATCGAGATGAGTTCCATCACATGAACTCCTTTATCTCAACATGGAAATAATATCCGTTTGTCTTCCAACCCTTTCTTCTGAATATAACAGTGTCAACAGAAGCCAAGGTAAATGTAGACACTGATCCCTCGATGCTGTGGGGAAAACGCAAACCTCTGCATTGTCTTAAATAATTGAGCGCTGCGTGATTAATTATGCATAATGAAATGCACCGTCAAAGCAGAAAGTTTGATATTGCTCCCCAAAACGCAAAACAATAGATCTGGGTCAGAATGTTTGGCAAACGCAGCATGCGGCACGTCGCCGGGGGTCTGATTTCTGGTCCACGTGTCAATCGCTGACTAATTGTTGCGAGTGAATCCGATTTCCCAGGAGCTGCAATCGCTTTGTGCTTCATTTCTCTGGATTTCTTCATCCAGGTGCCTCAAGTTCGTTAATTTATTGAAAGATTGTAATTAACTGGATCTGGAGGGGAAGAAATGTGGCAGGAAGATTTATAGGTTGTGCAATACAGCTGGAAGGAGGCCCGTCAGAGTCACTCCACACAAAAAAAGACTGCGCACTTTGTTCCTTGCACATTCTCGCTGCTAAATACGGAAGCGATTACATTATTCGGTGTAATTACCATAAATTCAACCGCCCAAGGAAACACTGGTTTGCACTAAATAAAAGCTGTTTTTTAGCACACGGCTGTTGGAGTGTGGGAGCTGCTGCACGAGCTTCAGAGGAGTTAAAATGTACTGTGGATCAATTACTAATTAAATATCAGTTGAGACTAATTACTTTTAAAGTAGCGAGCCACAAAATTGGAGATTTGAAGCGCTGGATTCTGTCAACACGTGTTGCTCTAAACCAATTTAGTGTGTTTTTTTTTGTGAGCAAATTCATTAGCATTTTTGTGTTTTCTTCTGATTTTAGAAGCCTTTTTGATGAATTTCCACAGAAATCTAATTCTGTGATGTTACAAATCAAGACCAGTAGTTTTATCAAAGTACCAAGGCCAGATTATTTAAGTTCCATAAGGTGAGGACCATCAACACACTTGATTCCGACAAGAGCTTTTTCTTGGCTGTCGACTATTTTAGGCACACTTTTAGATCGATACGCTGACTCTCTCAAGTGTGCTCTTTGGGCAAGACATCATTCATGACAGACTCTGCTCCAGGACACTTGAAGAGGATGTCATTATGAAAACTGTGTCATCCCACTTCAGATTTTACCCAAGCAGCAGTAGTACTCCGGAGTCATGTTATAATAGGGCAGGGGGCTTCATCGTCAGAAAAAAATGAACCAAAAATAGGATGTGGGGGTGTGGTAAGCTTTTCTGTTTTCCTCAGATGTTTAATCATTCACAGAACAGGTTCACAATGCTATGGATTTGCATTATTTCTGGGTAACTACATAAACAGTTGTAATAAAGAGTTGATTTGTCAAAAAAACAACCTGCAGAAGTTCTCTTTGCCTATCTGTCTGTCTGTCTGTATTTCCTCCTACCTACCTACCTACCTAGCTACCTATCTAGCTACCTACCTACCTAGCTAGCTACCTACCTACCTACCTACCTAGCTACCTACCTACCTAGCTATCTACCTACCTACCTAGCTAGCTACCTACCTACCTACCTACCTACCTAGCTACCTACCTACCTACCTACCTACCTACCTACCCATCTATCTATCTATCTATCTATCTATCTATCTATCTATCTATCTATCTATCTATCTATCTATCTATCTATCTATCTATCTATCTATCTATCTATCTATCTATCTATCTATCTATCTATCTATCTATCTATCTATCTATCTATCGTTCTATCTATCGTTCTATCGTTCTATCTATCGTTCTATCGTTTTATTTTGTTTAACTCCTGTCCCAGGAATTGTGCCTGAATGGGTTTACATTTTTTATTTCCACTCTGAAATAGTTATGTTTTGCTTTACATAAGATTCATTGTAGTTAATAAAATTGTTAGTAGCCTTTTTTCCATCCCCCATACAGCACATTTGATTTGTCTGCTTCATTGCTTCACGAAAGCTCGGCTTGCTCATCACTACCAAAAAAGTGTAGAGGACACTGAAGTGTGAATTTTCTGGTGTAGCAGAGTGGAGAAAGTAGAAATCATCATCGAGGCCAAGAAAGTTCAAAATGATAAACTTTGCAGGATATTTCTGGTCATTACAGACACGCATGAGATTCCGAGAGTAGTCATGTGAGGGAAAACCTGCAATGGTGACCTGCAGGAACATCAAGTTAGTTGTGAACTTACTGCGTTCATTCAGCAACGTCCCATGTGTTTTCCGATTCTCTGTGTGAACACAGAGAAATATAATTAACATGAAAAAGAATAAGTCTTAGTAATGTAATATCAGCTTTGCCCTGTTAATGCCTTAACAATCAAACAAACAAACAAATTTGTTTTCATATCCATAAAAAGGTAAAAACATTCTAAAAATTTAAAGACGTCCAAACGACACCCCATTTTTCTCTTTTACCTTTATTTTTCTGATTATCAAAACTCATTTGTTCTTTATTTGACTGTTTACTCATTTTGACCACCTTCCTTTTCTCATCTTCTTCCTTCAATGAGCAAAAGCTTTGTACATTTCTAGAGTAATGCATAGAGACACATACTAGTCCAATAAAAATTTTCTATCCTGTTTTACTTGCCAAACAGCCACACACTGCGATGATCAGAATGGCTTTCGCAGTGCTAAATTGAGAGTAAAAGTGGAACGCCTGGCAGCCCAGAAAAGCTCTGGTCTGGTTTTGTTGGGTAGTTTGGACAGATATGTATTCTCACAGCGAGAGGATACTCAAAGTCTCATTGTGACACACAGACAAAAAAAGAGAAGAAAACTGACCAACTGAGAACCACGGGTAAGCAGAACGCAATAACCCACAAAGCTGGACAATCACATCTCTTGAATATAGAATGGAACCTGTATTCGGCTCAATGGAATTGAAAATGAAACAACAGGTATAAAGACCTGCTCTCTCTCTCTCGCTCTCTTATTTCTGAACACCTCAAATTGTACCACGTCACCCTTCACACAATCAGTATTCACCTGCAAAATGAGTGGAAAACCAGATTTTTTGCTTCCTCTTTTTGTGACTACTGCCACTGTAATTATCTATACCGTTTGGTGACTGAATGGTGACTTCATGAGCAGGAAGGGCTTTTTAAAAGAGAAAATGATATCCCCAGAGCTCATAAGCTCTAAATGCATTAAAAATTACTTCCCCGTAAATGACTTGTCATCATTACAAATGGTTCCTCTCCCAAGACTAACAATGGAGGCCGTTTCAGCAAGAATACTCCAGTCATGTTTCTCTGGAAGCTGCTGCAAGCCATGAAGATTAATAAGAGATTCATTAAAGGGAAGGACAATCATCAGCTAATTGTTTAAAAGAAAATGCCACTTCCTCCTGAATGCCAAGACTGTTGATGGATGAGTTTTTCTTTAGGAAAAGAGCAGGAAAGCAGTTAGATGTTTCTTGTGTTTTAATTAAGTTCACTTTGTGAAAAATGTATTCGTGTTTTTCTTAGGTTGAACCTTTTTTTTTAATAATACAACGTAAACAGCCTCTAATTTAAGCTCTGCACCTATTAGTTGCTGCATACATTTAACTGCACGCAGATCTGCACTGTAACTATGTTTAGATCTAACAAGTTTCAGAAGGAGCAAGCAATAAAATTAGCCATCCATGTCTGAAGCTAAATCAATCTAATCAGTAAATTCAGCATTTAATCAAACCTTGAACTTCCTTTCATTGATGAGAAAACAACGTCCCAGCATCCTCCCTCTCTCCTCACAAGAGACCCGGAGCCCTCCTCTGGACAGCTCATCTAGTATGCAGAATTAAACTCGCCAACTTGCATTGCATTGTTAAGGCTAAATATATGTATTGTGCATTGGTGTCTCGGTGGCTCAGTGTGTAGCCCGGTTGTCTCACAGCAAGAAGGTCTCTGGTTCAAGCCTCGGCTGGGTCGGTTGGCATTTCTGTGTGGAGTTTGCATGTTCTCCTCGTGATCGCGTGGGTCTTCTCCGGGTGCTCCGGTTTCCCCACAAGTCCAAAGACATGAGGTATAAGTGAATTGGGTGAAAACGCTTGTCCATGAGTGTGTGTGGCTGTTTTCAGGGCATCCGCCGCATAAAACATTTGCCAGTAGAGTTGTTGGTTCATTCTGCTGTGGTGACCCCAAAAGGGAAGAAAGCTAATGGATGGATATGTGTTGTGAACAGTAATTAAAAGAGACAAAAAATTCCCTAAAATATTGTTTTAAATAACAAATTTGTAAAATGAATAAAAAGGAGTAACAGACACAGGACCTCAGAGGACCACACGACTCAGGCAGAAATTAAATCTAAAGGATAAAAATGGGTTTGAAAGAGACTTAAATCATTTTACTGTGGAAGCCATTTTAAAAGGTGAGGCAGTCTTAGCCCCTGCAACAGAAAAAGCATTTGAAACTTATTTTTAAGTTTCATTTTGGAATAACCAGCTAGAGCTGACCTCTAACCTCAAGTCTAAACCTCAGGTTTATAAATCTGAATGAGTTCTGTGAGTTATTTTGGGGGCAGTCCATTTAAAAAAAGCGTATTGGCTACCACTGCAGCTATGCTATAATGGTGTAATATTCTCTCATTTTGGTTCCTGTTTGGAGCCTTGTGCAGCGTTCTGAACCAACAAGTCGTGAAGCATTCGGGATTTGCTTTCGAATACAAAAAATATTTTTTACATCTGCATTTGGCAGATGCTTTTGCCCAAAGCAACTTACAGAAGGGGAGAGACAATATGTGTTACGAACCGATTGAGAAAGAACCCAAATGCGAGCGGGAGTGAACTAAAAGTCTTTATTTTAAAAAATAAAAATAAACTGCTGTTCAATAGAACAGGGAGAACTCAGGCTACTTCAGGAAAAAACAGGAAACCAAGGTACGCCTCTTCGGAGAAAATAAAAACAAAAATCAGTCGGGGGATCCGCTCCCGAAAGCAGAGACGGAGCCAAGATTGGTTGCCCCGAGGAGGAGAGGAGAGCTCACCAGCTCGTAGATGGATGGCTGGTGCACCGAGGCGGTCCGGGTCGAGTCAACTGCAGATCCTCACTGTAGGTTGTGCAGAGTAACAGAGTGATCCAAAAAGAGGAGATAGGGAGACACGACGACACACGACAACGTAGGGTAGAGAGAACGATCGGCCAGCACACTGAGATTGCTGATCAATAACTCACAAAGAGAGACGGGGAACGGGTTCCTTAAAAACCCTTAGTAATGAGTGAACGAGATCAGCCCCGGCTGATGAGCAACGGGAGCGACGCAGACAGGTGACAGCAGGAGGAGGGGAAAAAAGCTCGACGAGACAGAGAAACAGACCTAACAATATGCAACTTATTTTTTAATGGTATCTTATTGAAATAGATATTCAGAAAGTGTGCATGTGTTAATATGTGGATAAAATATGTGTACTTACCTTTATTTGGTTATTGAGAGTTATTTTGTAAATTAGTTTTTACATTTTCTATGAGTGAATGTCTGATGGTACATGGTACAGTAATTGAGGTGCAAATGTATTAAGGACTGGCGTCACGGTGGTGCAGTGGGTAGCACGGTCGTCTCACAGCAAGAAGGTCTCTGGTTCAAGCCTCGCCTGGGTTGGTTGGCATTTCTGTGTGGAGTTTGCATGTTCTCCCCGTGATCGCGTGGGTTTTCTCCGGGTGCTCTGGTTTCCCCACAAGTCCAAAGACATGCGGTATAAGTGAATTGAGTAAGAACGAAGTGTGAATGAGTGTGTGTGAATGTTTCGCAGCGATGGGTTGCGGCTGGAAGGGCATCCGCCGCATAAAACATATGCCAGAGGAGTTGGCGGTTCATTCCGCTGTGGCGACCCCGAAAGGGAAGAAAGCCGACATGAAGATGAATGAATGAATGTATTAAGGAAATGGAAAAGTTATATATGAATATACAAGATGCTTTATTAAATATAAATATTGTAAATCTGTACCAGATTAGAGATGTTAAGATGTTTTAAGTGTTTTATAAATGAGTGTTTAACGAATATGGTCATATTAAACGAATTATATTGATATCTGTTTATAATTTATTAATGTATTTAAATATACACAGCTCATGTGATCAACAGGCGCTAACCTGCTTCCTGAATTTCTGGTCTTGTGTACTTTTATGATAGAGAGGATTGAAAAATAAAAATCGACAAAAAGTGCCTCCTTTCATTGATTGCCTTTATTTGAAAAGGAACTCAAAACACAACACAAGTGAATAGTCTCTGGATAAACTAACTCAAACGAGCCGCTACATCTGTGAAATCTGGTCGTAGCATTCTAGTTTTTCCACAATTCTCTGTCGAGAGCAGCACAGGCCCATCTCCCTTAAATCAGCCAATCTATTCGGCACTTCAACCTGAGAAGAGTCAACATCTAATCGAAGAATCTCCGTTTATCAATTAACAGGACACGTTTGCCAATTTTCTGCAGACAGGTGAAGCCCTGAGGTCCTGCACAGATCTATCAGTTGGTGTAAATAAAACGATTGTTGTTTTTTCCTCTCATCATTGTTTGTGTAGCATCACAGTGGTGCTGAAAACACAAATAGGCTCCATTATACACCTAGCAGGAGGTGTGGAGGAGACCATCTGCACCCCTTGGCAAACAGAATACAGACGATGAAGAAACTCAAAGTCATTCTTTAAAAACGTGAAACAAAGTTGGAAGACTGTCGCGGTGAGATAACATTGTCTAAAGCAGTGGTTTTCAAACTTTGTTCACCAAGTACCTCCTCAGAAAAAACGTGGCACTCCACCAGAGTAGCACCAGAATGAGCAACATTAAAATACACGACTCCCGCATGGCCACAGCGTACAGGTCCTCCTGTTCAGCTACAGGTAAATACAGTTCAAATAAGAGGCAATGTTATTAATTATTAAAATATGTATTCATTTTAGCAGCAGTATACAGTCTGAACATTAGAAATATGATGATTACAAATTTTAAAAGTATCAAGTTTGATTGCAAAATATCTGCTTTTCAATGCTCTCAATCCCTCCTCTTTGTCTCTCTCTATAACCCTTTTCCTCTTCTTTTCTCTCACTCACTCTTTTTCTCTCCCTACTCTCTCTCCCTCTTTCTCTCTCTTCTTTTTCTCTCTCTCTCTGTCTGTCTGTCTTTCTCTCTATAACCCTCTCCTTTCCTCTCTCTCTCTCTCTTTCTCTTGCTATGTATAACCCTCTTCCTCTTCTTTCCTCTCACTCACTCCTCACTCTTTCTGTCGCTCTCTCCCTCCGCTTTCTCTCTCTCTCTCTGTCTGTCTCTCTATAACTCTCTCCTTTCCTGTCTCTCTCTCTCTCCCTCTTCTTTCTCTCACTGTATAACCATCTTCCTCTTCTTTCCTCTCACTCACTCTTTCTCTCGCTCTCTCCCTACTCTCTCTCCTCTTTCTCTCTCTCTCTAACCCTCTCCTTCTTTCCTCTCACTCACTCACTCACTCACTCACTCACTCACTCACTCACTCACTCACTCTTTCTGTCGCTCTCTCCCTCCACTTTCTCTCCCTCCGCTTTCTCTCTCTCTCTCTGTCTGTCTCTCTATAACTCTCTCCTTTCCTGTCTCTCTCTCTCTCCCTCTTCTTTCTCTCACTGTATAACCATCTTCCTCTTCTTTCCTCTCACTCACTCTTTCTCTCGCTCTCTCCCTACTCTCTCTCCTCTTTCTCTCTCTCTCTAACCCTCTCCTTCTTTCCTCTCACTCACTCACTCACTCCTCACTCTTTCTGTCTCTCTCTCCCTCCACTTTCTCTCCCTCCGCTTTCTCTCTCTCTCTCTCTCTCTGTCTGTCTCTCTATAACTCTCTCCTTTCCTGTCTCTCTCTCTCTCCCTCTTCTTTCTCTCACTGTATAACCATCTTCCTCTTCTTTCCTCTCACTCACTCTTTCTCTCGCTCTCTCCCTACTCTCCTCTTTCTCTCTCTCTCTAACCCTCTCCTTCTTTCCTCTCACTCTCTCACTCACTCCTCACTCTTTCTGTTTCTCTCTCCCTCCACTTTCTCTCCCTCCGCTTTCTCTCTCTCTCTCCTCTCTCTCTCTGTCTGTCTCCTCTAGTAAACTCGGGTGCTCCTTTCCTGTCTCTCTCTCTCTTCCTCTTCTTTCTCTCCCTGTATAACCATCTTCCTCTTCTTTTCCCTCTCACTCACTCTTTCCTCTCCTACCTCTCCCCCTCTCCTCCTGTTTCTCTCTCACTCCCTACAATTCACTCCACTTCTCAACTCTTCTTCCTCGTCGCTCTCTCCCTCCACTTTCTCTCCCTCCGCTTTCTCTCTCTCTCTCTCTCTCTCTCTTCTGTCTGTCTCTCTATAACTCCCCCCTTTCCTGTCTCTCCTCTCTCTCCCTTCTTCTTTCTCTCACTGTATAACCATCTTCCTCTTCTTTCCTCTCACTCACTCTTCTCTCGCTCTCTCCCTACTCTCTCTCCTCTTTCTCTCTCTCTCTAACCCTCTCCTTCTTTCCTCTCACTCACTCACTCCTCACTCTTTCTGTCGCTCTCTCCCTCCACTTTCTCTCTCTCTCTCTGTCTGTCTCTCTATAACTCTCTCCTTTCCTGTCTCTCTCTCTCCCTCTTCTTTCTCTCACTGTATAACCATCTTCCTCTTCTTTCCTCTCACTCACTCTTTCTCTCGCTCTCTCCCTACTCTCCTCTTTCTCTCTCTCTCTAACCCTCTCCTTCTTTCCTCTCACTCACTCACTCACTCCTCACTCTTTCTGTCGCTCTCTCCCTCCACTTTCTCTCTCTCTCTCTGTCTGTCTCTCTATAACTCTCTCCTTTCCTGTCTCTCTCTCTCCCTCTTCTTTCTCTCACTGTATAACCATCTTCCTCTTCTTTCCTCTCACTCACTCTTTCTCTCGCTCTCTCCCTATCTCCTCTTTCTCTCTCTCTCTAACACTCTTCTTCTTTCCTCTCACTCACTCACCACTCTCACTTTCTTTTTCTCTCCTCCACTTTCTCCTCCCGCTTTCTCTCTCTCTCTCTCTCTGTCTGTCTCTCTATAACTCTCTCCTTTCCTGTCTCTCTCTCTCTCCCTCTTTCTCTCACTGTATAACCATCTTCCTCTTCTTTCCTCACACCCCTCTTTCTCTCGCTCTCATCCTCTCTACTCTCCTCTTTCTCTCTCTCTCTAACCCTCTCCTTCTTTCCTCTCACTCACTCACTCACTCCTCACTCTTTCTGTCGCTCTCTCCCTCCACTTTCTCTCCCTCCGCTTTCTCTCTCTCTCTCTGTCTGTCTCTCTATAACTCTCTCCTTTCCTGTCTCTCTCTCTCTCCCTCTTCTTTCTCTCACTGTATAACCATCTTCCTCTTCTTTCCTCTCACTCACTCTTTCTCTCGCTCTCTCCCTACTCTCTCTCTCTAACCCTCTGCTTGCTTTAGGGTGTTTGTTAGCACATCAAAACTCTATGGATTTATTTTGCTAAGCTTTGATGAGGTTGAGACGTTTGTGTTAGCTATCTGATGCTAACTATCATCTGCGGGTCTTAGAGTGATTGTTAGCAAATTCAGCTAACTGCTCATCAATTCTTTCTATGGAGATTTTTTGATAAATTTGGATGTGGTTATGACTTCTGGGCAAGCCAACATCTCTTACATGTAAACATACCAAGGTAGCATTAACGTCTGTTGGCTTTAGATTTTTTATTAAAATTTTATTTTTTGCAAATTCCGCTAACTACTCAACAAGTGTATTAAGTTATTTTGCTAAGGTTGGATGTAGCTCAAGGGGCAACCTTCTGCTTTACCTCTTGAAGCTCGATAGAAAGTGACTGAACTGCAGTTCCTCGAGCAGCCTCTAGAGGCTCAATCTAAAAGGGAAGAAGTTCTCATTCACGTCAAAGTTAAAACTGCCAAATTTTGGAGCTGAAAAAAAGTTTCCACCCCTGTCTCCATTAGGTTTGTTTGATTCAGATCGATCATTTTGATCTTCATTAATACTCTGAGGGGTGAATTATTTTAAAATTTGTTTGTTTAAGATATATAATTTTATGATGGCATTCATTACAGCCCTCTTTCACCTCTGAGGACCGTTTTCGAGTACTTACTCCGCCCATTTTGACTTTGCCAGGAAACCCATGGGTGACAACACAAACACACTGTCCATGTTATATACAGTTAATGATTAAAATAAAGTTGTAGCTGTCTAGGGAAATACCGCACACCACTTCAAACGTCCTGCTGTACCCATCCATGTTATATACACCCAATGGTGTAGCTATGTCTTTTGGGCTAGCTATCATTATAATATATCTCTTCCATGTAACTTAAACAAGTTAGTGTTAATGTCTGCTTGCTTAAGAGTTGTTAGCAAATTCATCTAAACACTCAACAACTCTGTATATGAAGTTCATTATAATAATCAATGTCATTATAATACATCTCTTACGTGTAACTCTGACAAGACAATGTTTGCATCTTTTGTCTTTACAACATTTGATCGACAATTCTGCTAACCACTCAACAATCTTCATTCATCTTTATGTCAGCTTTCTTCCCTTTCGGGGTCGCCACAGCGGAATGAACCGCCAACACTCTGGCATATGTTTTACGCAGCGGATGCCCTTCCAGCCGCAACCCATCGCTGGGAAACACTCAACAATCATGACTATGAAATAGTTTTGCCAGGCTTAGAAACTAAAAACAACATTCTCAGAACATTCCCAGAACGTTTTTTGAGCGTGATGAATTTTTTTCACAGTGTTTGAGTAAAACATTTTGGGAACAATGTTATCTGAACATTCTTAGAACGTTTCTGGTGAGTGATGAATGTTCTCACAGCGTTGGAAGAAACTATTCTGGGGACAATGTTATCAGAACATTCCTAGAACATTTTCTGTGAGTGATGAATGTTCTCAAAACATTTTAATAACCTTGGGAGAATGTTCACGGAACGTTTAAAAAACTGGTCAAATTAACGTTTATGTAACCAACCTCATGTATCCCAGAACGCTCTTGTAACATACATTTGTTAGCTGTGAAACTTGCATCCTCAAACATGTTCAATTGTGAAGATTCTAAAGTAAACAGACTGAAGCTAACAGATAGAGTGCAACAGTGCAAATATTTCATGCAATAATGTAAAAGACAATTGAAGACGCTTCGTTTTTAGGGTGTTGAGGGAACCAGGATGATGCAAATTCTCAGGCTGGCCTGCAAATGTGTCATCCCTGCAGCGATCTATTTAAAATCCATTCTCTGTTCAGTTTTGAGATGGGAACCCTTCTTATATACTTTAGATACTTAAACTTGTCCATTATAGCTGGTACAAAAAAATGAGGTCGAGCTGTCAAATTATTGCCTAGAATTGGACCATCCATGGTTATATGTTATTTATTATTAACACCAAAGGACATTTTGTCATTAGTTCCACAAAAGTCTAATGCGTAATACACTTTCACGCATGGCATTGATCAATCCAATAATGAGTATGCATCACCATAGAAACTATTGCAAATCTCTGGCTCCTAGTAAATGCCAATGTTTAGATGCAGTGGCTAGTTTCTTTTATTTCTCCATGAAATGATTCATCACACTCTCTTATCAGAGGTATAAAGTGAGTAGTTCCTTGATTATCTCTGTAGCTTCAAATGAGCTTCTGGAAGATTTCCAAACCTTGGAAACTTCACAGTGCGGTTAAAGTACAAGAATAATGTTCATGTGAATGTGAGAGAAAGGGGGGGGGGGGGGGGGGGTGTGTAGAGTGGGAACGTGTTGCATTACCTTCACGGGGGTGACAACTTGTGGAAGAGATTTATGTCCTCCTCAAGAAGCACTGCTTCACACGGTTTGTTTTTTGGGAGTATTTGAATAGGTTCTAATGCAATAGAGTGTAAGATTTGGGTTCCTCGGAAACATGGCATTTGTATTCGCAAACCTTCCATGCTTACAGCTCTAATGTGATGCACTGCAAGATTCAGTTCCTTGTGCGCTTTATTAGTAAAGTCTCGAAATTAACACATTTTTGTTTTGAAAATGCACACATTAATGGGAATAAGTTTTTTTTGTCTGTGGTTAACTCTTTCTGATGATACAAATGGTGGCAAGGCAGGCACACATACACATTAGCAATAAACTGAAAAAGAAATAAAATAAATTGTGAAAGTACTGGTAAAAATGTATCAGCATTTTTTTTAGTTGTTAACTCTAGAGGTACGCGTGTGACTGATTTCCGGTTCATTGAGGTGATGGAGGGACCATGCCTTATTACACGGGCGGGGCTGTGTAGGTGCGGTGGAAAAGACCATGAGGCCAATCGTGGAAGAACTTGAAATGTTTATTGACAGTATCTGGGGAGGAAAGCATCAAAATGGGCCAACCCCTGAATCTCTCTTCGACAGCGCACATCAACGACCCCAGCGAGTCCAAAGATGACTGCTGCCCTTAACATTAGTAAACTTTTACTAATAACATTGATACTGGTGATCATGGAGTGAAGATTAGCATATAAATGGTAAAAAAAACACAGCAAAACACAAATATAGTCATACAGCAGGAAAGAAAGAACATTCTGGAGGAACACGTTTCTCTCACACGTTCGAGCAACTGGGCATCGAACACACATTTACACAGGAAGCAACTTAACCCTTCTAATTTTTACAAGAATAAAAATGTTACAAGTGTATATTCTTTTCTAGTAGGGACTGGTTGCAATAATTCAAGATATATTCTCTATATTGATTGAATTTGAGATAAGTCGTATATGTTAATGTGTTATAGAGTAAAATTTAGATTTTTAATTGCTTTTAAAAAGGGAATACCCCACAAAGGTTAAAACATTCTATTCACACGAACCTGGGGATCAAAATGGTCAACCCCTGAATCTCCCTTCGACAACGCACATCAACGACTAAAATAAAAGAAACACAAACTTATGAAAAATACATGATTCATGTGGTTAACTTTGTAAAATCTATTGGACACACCCACACACGCACAGATTAATAATGCACTGCATAACAAAAAAAATACAAGTTTTCGATTCAATCCTACTAACAAATGTTACATAAATCAGAGCACTTGTCGAGGTGACTTTTCCCTAGCGAGTCCAAAGATGACTGCAGATAGGTTTTTAACACCGCCCACTTAGAGACTGCTGACTAGACCAAATGACATGTCTCCCAATTTATACCTGATTTAACCGCTTTTTTACCGTGTTACACACATACCACAGTTTGAGAACCACTGCTGTAAGCAATACAAGTAAAAAAAACACACACATTTGTCATTGTTAAGTTCTGATATGGCTGGTTTGTTCTAATAAACATCACAAGCAATAATTCACTGTTTGTGTTGTGACAACTCACTTTCCTACATTGAAATGGACCAATCAAATACAGATATTTACTTGACTATGAACTCAGTTGTAAATACATAAACACAAAATGTGTTGAACTCTGGCTTTTTATGCTTAGAGAATCAGTTGTGAGGATGTTTGCAGGGTTGTGTTTCAAGAGTTTGAAGGAAAACAACACAATGGCTATTTTTCTACAATGTTTACTGTAATCAGAAAAATTACTAGTACTTTACCCTTTTTAACGGTTTAGCATAACATTTTTCTGCCAAATTTTTATTTTATATTTGTATTTGTTTTGTGTAAATTTCTTTAGCGCCAAGAACACTGTTCTCACCTCCAAACGAGTCAATGTTCTAAATATGTGTCTTGTCTGCACCCTCACCTAACTAAACAAAATTTTTTTTTTTAACTAGTTTACTAATTAGTTGAAAACATTGCCATTGATTTTCTGAAGCATGAAATGCTTTTCTTGTACTACAAGCTATTTTAGTTATTCCATAAGCACCATTGTTTGCGAACAAAAAGACCCTTTTGAATAAATCCCAAATAAAATCTGATAAACCAGAGTGAAAACCATCATGAAGTGCAGGTTTTAGAAGCATGTTTCAAGTTAAAAGCAGACTTCATCTGTGCTCGTCTTACCGCTCATTATAAGAGTGTTGATTATGCTGTCATACCGGATAATTGTTGCTCGGTTCTTCACAGCAGGGCTCTGAAAGATGTTGTGCGAGTCTTGACAACAGGAAACTTTCCTCAGCCTTTATTCCTGTAAATCTTCACGCAGAGCCCAGAGACTTGCAGAAACCACGCAGAACAAATATTGGTTCCACAGCAGCCGAGTTTCATTTATGAAGCTCTAACTCCATGAACCATATGGAGATTTCATCAGCTATATTGGAGATTCATGTAAACAAACAACAGATATTGGTTTTATAGAGTACAAAACCACTCTAGATTTTATAAATAGAGTCGCTCATGTAGTTGTTTTGTGGGAACGTGATGTTTTCATCCAACATTTATGTTAAATGCTTGCCAGAAGTGAGCATCAGTTTGAATCAGCCTTTGTTTTCAATCTGAAAAATAAATCTTAAAGAGTTGTGAAGGGTAAACTCTTCCTATTTAATTTAATTTAATAAAATCCCTTCAGTTGTTTCCTAAACTTCTGAAATAATGAAATTCTTGTTAATTTACAAGTATACATGGATATAACGAAGGGCGTAAAAGTGTGTAGGAGTGGATTTCTTCAGAATTGTTTTATTAGATTTTTTCTTTAGTAATTATACAGGTAGCATTTAAAAGTCAACAATGATCCCAGATAAATATGAGCATAATATACTTAAATTGACTGATAAATACATTTATGATGCCAAATACTATAGACAGAGTGAATGTTTTTTTTGTAAAAGACTATTTACAGTGTAGTGCAAAGAGCATTTGGGTCACGGTTGTTTTCATTGATGATGACAATAATGAAATAATTTAGTTGATGCACAATATGTCTCTGTTATGACAAAAACTTGATGGGAAGCATGCAACTTTTGTTGTCGAGATGAGAGTTGACGAAATTGTTATTGTGGGGACGTTTACATATTGAAAATGTATGACATTTTTGCTTTTCATGAATTGTGACTAATCTGTCACTTTAGATCACAAATATCTATCATTGTATTTATTCATGAAAAGCCTATCAGCTGTCTCACAATTTGAAATGGAACATTAATTCATGAAATAAATTGAAATACCCAGTTTCTAACTTTTAAAATAGATTTTTTTTTCAACTAAATATTACTTTTCAACTAAAACGTTTTAGTTTTCTTTCACTAAGACATGGCTAAATGTAATGATCGTTTTAGACTAAAACTGATTATGATATAGTGAACACAATGATTATAATAAAGTATAAGTATGGTAAGATTGTATGTTGTATATGGTTGGCTGGGGTGTGTATGTGTGTGTAGGGTGGATTATTGTAACGCTCTGTTAGCCGGCTGTCCAGCCACCATGCTACACAAATTACAGTTAGTCCAGAACGCAGCAGCTAGAGTTCTCACAAGAACAAAGAAATATGATCACATTACACCGGTTCTGTGCTCTCTTCATTGGCTTCCTGTACAATATCGCATTGACTTCAAGATGCTGCTCCTTGCCTTTAAGGTGCTGAACGGCTCGGCTCCGTTCTACCTGAGCAGTCTCCTCTCACGATATATTCCAGCTCGCTCTCTACGATCACAAGAAGCAGGACTATTGATTATTCTGAAGATTAGTAAATCCACCAGAGGAGGAAGAGCGTTCTCATATAGAGCCCCGCAGCTCTGGAATAAACTCCCGGATGTTGTCCGGAGCTCAGCTACGCTCACAGAGTTCAAAACTAAATTAAAAGCATATCTGTTTAATATAGCATTCAAATAATTGGCTCCTGGTATGTCTCACAGCAGATATGATGTATGAGCACTATAAACATGCAAATTGTTGAAAAAACATGTGGTTCAATGTGCCTCTCTAACCTCTCCTCATCATTTATCTCTCCTCCTGCAGCTGACGCTGATCACCTGTTTGTTGTCTGTTACATTTTTCTAAGCATTGTTTTGTTTGTTAGTTTCTGTTTTATCATTGTTTTTGTTTTTTGTTTGTTTTTTCAGGTGCTATCTATCGAACTGTTCGTTAATGGATCCTAAATTCGTATATTCTTTATGCTGGGGAGGTGATTAGCGTCTGCCCCAGGCAGCGAGGCCCCCAGGGGCCTCACAGAGGAAACTACTATTTACTCTACCTGATCCTCACTAGGACTTTGTGAAGCTGCTTTAAAAAGATCTGCTAAAAATATAAAAACATATCGATTAATTGAGAATTTTGTATTTCAAGGACGGGTGGCAACCCTACACATAGAGATTTATTCTCAACACATTAGCCAATCATTTCTAAATTGCCAATTGAAACGGTGATACATGCAACCCTGTGGTTCTTTAATCTTCTGAATTTTTGACTTTCTCAGTTTCAGTAAACACTTATCTTGTGGCTTGATCTTCTGCCACCATCGTTGGCTGAATAAAAGCGAGAATCCTTCTTAGCTTTTTCAGATCAATACAATTGCAACCTAAGCATTACAGGCCGGATTCATTTGGTTGGCCCGGCTTGACCGAGACCTCGGATAATGAATCAGTGTCTGCGAAACTCAATCCAAGACGGAGATTAATGTAAGTATCTGATAGCACAACGCTTCAGAAAACGCATGACTGGACCTCAGAGAAACGGATTTCAACAGAAAAGTAGATGAATTTATAACACAGCGCCTGAACAAATGTTGGTCTTCATTTTCTGTGCCATTTCCTCTGCGTTAGAGAATAATAGATCAGAGCTTGGCACCTGCAGTGTTCTCTGCGGGATGCCGAGGGTCTTCATTTTCATTAAACACAATGGCCCAGGGACAGCCGCTCCAGCCGGCCTTATCTATAAAGAGAAACATTTTGCCTGGCAAGGTCAGTTCCATTTCCTCTCGTTTCTTCTAACAGACAAACAAATAAATAATCAGATGGAACTTCCTTCACAGGAGGAGCCTTTATGGATGGTTTGGGCCCAGTCGCAAATCAAATAGAGAAAGAAGAGAAGGCGGCTTTTCCTTTGGAAAGCTGGAAAAAACACATCAGACGGAAGAATCTTGAGGGTAGAAAGAAAAATGTTTTTTCTTTCTAAAGAAAATTTGTAAGTAATTAGCAGGAACTGATGCAATCTGTGGATGAAGTGCAGACAATGGATGGAAATTTCAAATTAGTTCAGCTTACTAAAAAAATCTTAGTAAACTGATTGTGTCATTTATTCAAAGCGAACCTCTTCATGGGAAGTAAATCTAAATAAGACTAATAACTCTCTACAAGTAAATTGAATTAATTATGCATTAATTATGTTTGAGTAAAGTTTAGTAGCATGTACATTCAAGTTCATTTACTATTTTAGCGCAAAATGTTTAATGTTACATCAAAGTATAGTAAGTGTACTATATCAAGGTTATGCAACTTAACATTCAGGTTTAAGTAATGGCAACTTAAAAAGTGCAATTGGTTTCCAAAGTTTTTCAAAGTAAACTGAGCTTGTTTTAAGAGCTGGTGACCGGAAAAACAAAAGGAGGTCAGGACGAATCTCAAACATCAGAGTTTATTATAAAATGAAGATAGATTTAAGAACAATGCGTAAAGCTATACCATAAAAAGTATACGCACAAGACCAAATATGGGTAACACAACATTAAGGAACTGCATAAGAGATTGAAACCAAACTATGAATGTATATTAAAGTAAACTTACGTCACACCTTCATAACTCATTTAACCACACAACAGAGTTATAATATATCTAAAGTAAAAAAACATTACCAGTAAAAAAAGTTTCCAACATGTTCTTTTTATTATCTTAAACAGTGGTTGCTCAAACCTTTGTTTCCAGCCAATGTGCTTCAGAAAGGTTTGGATGTATGGG
This sequence comes from Danionella dracula, assembly GCA_900490495.1. Taxonomy (NCBI): domain Eukaryota; kingdom Metazoa; phylum Chordata; class Actinopteri; order Cypriniformes; family Danionidae; genus Danionella; species Danionella dracula. The sequence goes on from UELW01000034.1 coordinate 2,004,805, forward strand.
GGATGGGAGTTGTCCTTCATTGAGCTTAAAGACATGTAGTAAAAGTAAAAACAAATGGGTACTTGTAGTTGTCTTATTAGTGATCTCAAATATTTATTCAAACAGTTTACCAATAAAATCAAATAAAGTGCCATTTCTCTAGCAAAAGTATACAATTAGATTTTGAATGAGTACTAACATAAAATACTAATGTGGCTCACAGGCTAAAACATGAATGTGGATGCATGTTTACTCTCTCTTCTACTATTAGACCTTGAATTATCTGTATATTTTTGTCTGCCATTTAAAAACCTTCTGCAGAATTTCACAGAATATTCAAAAAATTCTGTGCATACTCCAAAAATAATCCCCAGATTGTATCTGTTGGTTTAATCAGCAAAAATATTCTCCAACAGTTGATTGTGGCTAAGTTTTGTCTTACAGGAGCTGTAAACAGAAATAACGGTACAGTAAAAATTAGTTAAAAAGGGGGGTGAAGTTTTTATTATGATGTAGTTATGTTGTTATCTCTGAATTTGTTGTAAAATCTAATTAAAACACATTACAAGCTTCTGTCTTGACTAGAAGCAACAATTTGATGGTTGTTCTGAACCTCCTCCAGGTGTTGAGATAAGACGCCACCCAGAGAACGAGCAAAAAGGTGAACATGTGGATAAAGACTTTAATTTAGCCACTAATTTGATCGTGAATGGCAGAGATTCAGCTGTAAAATCAACAGAAAGTCATCCAGGTGCAAACTGAAACTTGTATGGATCATCTCAAGATGTTTGTTTTGACCCAGAACAGCAAGAACCGGGCCGGATTAGGCACTGAACAGATCGTCACTTAGGGGCTCAAAGAGATCTCCCAAGCTGGTGTACGGAGCTCTGTTTTGGACTTCAGGGACTTGAAACGTATTAGGTGTTTCAGTACATCCTTCAATCTGTTTACAGCCCTCAATGCCAGGGAAACTCAACGGGGGGCATAACTCTAGTTCGATGGGGAAGTGGGAACCCAGTCTTGAATCTGAGATGTTTTAAGGTACCATATCATGCTCCTTTAGGTACCTCTCCAGACTATCACTTCAAAAGGTAGTTTTTCTCTCAAACAATGTTTTTGAATCACATTAAATGATTGTGCTCCACAAAAACTAGTCATGTATCCCCTGTTTTCCCCACTGCCATGCTTCAGCCACACCCCTTACTGGGTTTTTCTTGGGATAGTGAATGGTGCATCGACCAATGGGTGTGGCTACAGCCATCAAGCCATTTAAAAAAAGAAAATAGAATTACACAAACATGCACAAGCCAATCTGTATGTGACTTTTTTTATGACGGAACAATACATAAACATGCAAAAAAAATTCTGAAAAGTCAACTTTGCATGTTACGGTACTTTTAATTAAATAGTTTGAAAACATGTAAAATAGTTGGTCTTTATTTGCAGTAAAACACCTGACATATAAATGATTAAATGTCATTAAAAAGTTATTAAAAAAAAGCAACAACACTGGTCTGCTTTTTGTTACATGTATATATTCACATCACTACTAAAATGATTTATTTTCTTATATTTGTTCTTACTTTGGACCGTTAATAAGATGTACACTATCATGACTCATCCAGTGTAAAAATGTACTATTTCCAATATTATCTCACAATCTCTCATCGTACTGTAGAAAAGCAGCTGCCGGTGATTTCAAGCTTCTTTTCTAAACAAACAATACCAAACAATATGGTATAACAAATACCATCTTCTGAGCCTCATGGCCATCGACCCAACATTATTTGTAGCTTTAAACCAAAAATGGTGTGGTGCCAGCTCCTCTGATTGAGTAACAGGGAAAGCAGCGCTCTCTTGAAATCCCTCTTTTGTCATATGCAACAGTTCCCACCTGTGGAGTCGGTGAAAATACATAAAAAGTGCCAGTGTGAAAGTAGAACAGTTATTTTTGTTTCGTTCCAGGTGTCTTTACAACTCCTTTAATGCGTTCAGGTGTTCGATTCCTTTCTCTCTGTTGCGGTTGCCAGATTGGCCCAGCTGGAAGACAAACTCTAGTACAGCTGGATGCGAGCTTTGGAGATCTCCCTCACCCAGGCTTTATTTGTTCAGAATTATGCAGAGAGTTCGCCTAATGCATCTCTAACTCTCGCAGTTAGACAGAGAAAATATCATTTTAGGATGCCCATTAATTTTATGGTGCTTTTTTGTCTTCTGTGGAAGTCAATGCCTTGTTTTTCAAAGTTTCAACAGTTTTTGGGAAACCCTTCACAAAGAAAACTGTCTAAAAGCTCACAAAAATATACAAGAGGCCTCTCTTTTTTTAGTGCAGCGTTTGTCTTTCTCCCATCACTAAAATAAAAACATCACAGCACTACTAGGTTTAACCCAAATAGGAACACTTGGCATTTGCTTGTGTGCTTCTCAATCGCCCGACAGCCACCGAGAGAGCCATGGGCCCTTGTCATATCCTTTGACAGGTCGCATAATAGGCCTATTGACAAACTGCCTGCGCTTCCCCTGGGCAGACGACACACGAGTCTCAAACTCTTTTAGGAAAAGAAGCTTCTGATAAACAGAGCTTAGACCTATTGAAGACCAACATAGACATAAATGCCACGGTGACAGCAATATAGACATGAAAAAGTCTTTTCAATTTAACAGGAGGGGGAATTAACGGATGTAGAGGGGCAACAAAGTAAAGGAAGCCAGAGTACACAAGAGCTCTACACTAATTGACCACTAGGCCCTGTCCCAAATGGTGCACTTGTGGACTCGTGGACTTGAATCGCTTGTGCCCATGAAGTGCACGAGTCTGTAGGGTGTCCCAACTGTCATTTTTAGGCTGTAAAGTATGCTCAATAGCACCCTCTATTAGCCATTTATGTGGTCTTCTGTGAAGCTCCATGCGCACTTACAACCCAGAATTCTTTGCGAATGACCAATCCGACGATTGTTGGGAGGAGCTGAGGCTGATCGGAGCTATGAGCCCTGAAGTGACTCATAAACATTTATCAGAAAAATATTATATATATTATTTAACTATTTAAACAGTCATGTTGACAACATGTGATTATACATTCCTTAACAGATCGTTTACCAAAACACAAACATTGAGCAACATTTATCCCAATTCTTTTAAGAGATATAAGTCTTAATAATGTGCATAAACAATGAATAAGCAACACCAAAAACCTCTTTTGAAGTAATAAAAGTATTTTTGCAGAAACCGAGGTGAATTCAATGCAGGTAATGTCTTTATTCAAGCTTAATCGCAGCTGTGGAATAAACACCAGAGATGCTTTTCCTGCTTCCGGTGCGACACGAGTCTGTCCCAAAATACGAGCTCAGAGCACCCTCGAGGACTTGAGTCAAGGCCCCTCGCGTCTGGCCTTCATGACGTCACCACAGTGTGGACTCCATTGAAGTCCACAAGTCCGGAGTGTTCCATTTGGGACAGGGCCTACATTGCAGAAGGAATGGCGCTCCTTTAGAGAGTTTTTTTAAATGGTGATCTCAACTCACTGAGGTTCAAAAGGAAGTGTTTTGGTATTTACTTGATACATTTCGGTTGGGTGCAATTTTATGAATAAAGCATATCCTACATCCAAACTGAGTGTAATAGCGCATTAAAACAAAGGCCAAGATTTAGGGGTCTGGGTTTTTATGTTTGACTTGTTCTGTAATTTCACATATTGTGGAGTAAAGATGAAAGTAAACATTGCTGGTTTTCAGCAGTCCAGAGATGATTAGATCAGTTTAAACTGAGCCTGAGTTTTATTTGTTATGAGAAGGAGCTCGAGGACATCGATGTTGACTGGAACTCTTATGGATGTGCTTGGGTTGTGCTTTGACTGGAACACAGTCCCTAATGATATCTCAGATGCCAATGACGGAAATTTCTCCAAACTGAACTATATTTTCAACACATATTCACACAGGTGCTGACTGGAAACCTTCAAGATTTTCTTTGCTCTGTTCTTGACTGGAACACAGTCCCTAATGATATCCCAGAGGCAAATGAAGTTAATTGAGCCGAATTGAAGCATATTTTTGAAGCTCCCTGAAAGGAGATCTTCCCAACTGTTTACAGTAAACTTGACACTTGGAAGAACACCTGCTGAGGTTTGAAAAAGCAAACCACTTCCCCAGACAGTCAAGGCAGAGATTTTCAAGTGACCATCAAACTGGGAGTCTTAATTCTAGCTCCCCACTTCAGTAGGGCGCTGGGGTAAGAGGCAACCCTGCCTCGAATCTGAGCTGTTTTATTTTCAGATTTGTGAAGATTCAGTGAGGAAAGTTTTTACTTATCTAATCTCATTGGGTTACTTTTTTAAACTAAAGTTTAAAGGTTTGATGAGTTTCATGCATTTTTATGGCAGGCACTTCCTGAAGTCATGCTCTGATTTCCTGTATTTGTCCAGTTTGCCAGGAAAAGCAATTTGTTTTCTTTCCGCTGAAAAACTAAGTTCAAATAAATGTCATGTTTGCATTATCTGTCATCTCTTTTTGCAAATGAGTCATGTGTTGTGGGAACCTTTTCGCACCCCGCAACATGACGCTGTAGCTAAATGACATGGGATTGGTTGTTATAACATATCAGTCAAACAGCATCCTGGGAAAAAGAAAGAGAAAAAGAAAAGAAAGCTGCCAAACACACCAGACCTTCCCTAATTTCTGATTACACAAGACTCTTATAAAGTTAGCTCGGTGCTGGTGCCTGCTGAGTTTAACTGTGTTCAGTCTCTGAGCCTTCTGTTTTTCAGGACGTTTGGTTTTAGAGTGCTCAGAGATTTAGGTGTTTAGTTCTGTGTAAAAGTGTTTCATATCTAGAGTTAATTGAGTGATTCACATGTTACGTCAATTGCTAGCTGCGATATGGAATTTGAGTGGAGAAGGTGGAGTGTCTACGATGGGGGACATTTGAAGTGGTGTGACAGCCATAGAGAGTGCCTTATTTCCCTAGATATTACAACTTTATTTTAACCATTGACTGTATATAACATGGACAGAGTGTTTGGGACATCAGCCATAATTTCTGGCAAAGTCATATGAAGCTAAAAATGGGGTAGTCAATGCTTGAAAATGCGTTCTCAAAGGCGGGACATGGCCGTAGTGAAGGCGTCCGATTAGTTGAAGGTTTCATTTTTATAGATCTTAAACAAACAAATTTTTAAAATAATACACCCCCCTTTAGAGGTCAAAACTATCGAGTTGAATCAATAAATCTAATGGAGACATGTTTTTTTTTCAGCCCAAATCTGGTTAGTTTTAACATTGGAGTGAATGAGAACTTGCTCCTTTTTGCTGTCAGCCTCAGAACTGCGGTGTAGTCACTTCCTATAGAGCTTCAAGAGGGAAAGGAGGAGGTTGTCCCTTGCATTTAACATTTATTTAACAGCTAATCAGGAGCTTCCCAGAGTAGTCATGTGACGGAAACTCAGATAACAGTAATGATGGTGGGCGGAGTTCACCTACACGAAATTGAGCGAGTAAAGTAATTCTAGCAGTCATTCTGGAACAATTTGCATGTTTTATTTTTCCCGGTCTGAAAACGAGGACAACCAGCATTGAAGGTCTGACCCTCTCTTAAGCTCTGGGGGAGGAGCTCTACTAACGTCACTAGACCCTGCCTTGAGAGCTTGTAATTACTTTTTGCTGTCTTTAAGAAAATTATTTTTATTTAAATACCATAGCATTTTGAGCTCTGAAACTTTCAGTTTTGTTTTGTTGTTCTGTTTGTCACCTCCTATACTGCAAAATGTCAGGCACCCTCTTTGAAAACCCATTTAAGGACTTTTTGTCCTCTCAAGAACTAACACAATAAAAAAAAATCTTGAGAAATAACTATAAATCCAGGTAAATCTGAAACAACACATTGGTTTAACATGTCACCAAACCTATTCTACGGTAAAAAATGTAAGGAAAATAATTGGTACATGTAAAATAGCAGTATATTTTTGTTAACAATAATGGCTATTTTTACAGTGTACACATTAAAGTGTTAAATTTGGTCCTCTCTACATAGAGTTCAATTGAGCCCCTCAACTTAAACTTTAAAAATGTATCAAACTCCTATTTTTATACAATGTGCTGGAGAAAAACAGAGGGTTTATATGGTGGAATACACACATTTTTTAGGAGAACAAAGTTTCTGAGAAGAATTAGTGGTTTAGATGATTACCACATAAATTTTAATCCGTTTGAGTGTTATTTGCACATTACGCTATTCAGAGTGTATTTGGTCCTGCTCTGCAAAGAGATCATTTTACTCTCATGATTTTATTTATTTTCCCAGTGATGGGTTGCGGCTGGAAGGGCATCCGCTCCGTAAAACATATGCCAGAGAGTTGGCGGTTCATTCCGCTGTGGCGACCCCGAAAGGGAAGAAAGCCGACATGAAGATGAATGAATGAATGAATGAATGAATGAATGAATGAACGAATGAATGATTTTATTTATTTTACTTATTTTGCCTTTAGCTAAGCATTTTGATGTACACTGAACAAAAATAATTAAAGCTATTTAAATTTGGTGGAACCAATTGCATGTTTATTTTAAATGGGGTGAAAACTAAAGAGAGACTTCAACTGGGGCAAAAGACTTTGTTATGTACTCCATCCAGCACTGTCCTTCCAAATCGCTGCGCTCCACTGTCCAGAACTAAAAACAGATCCCTCAGTTCTCGGCCTCCTGGGCTCTGCAGAGTTAGTACAGTTGTGCGAGGAGGACAGTGTTGTTCATTAGCTAAACAGGGTCAAAGCTGTGTCTATTCCACCTACAAGCAGAACCCAGCAAATCAGCTCCATCACACAGCGGCCACACACAGCAGGTGTTTATGGGTAATTGCGGTGTTTTGCGCTTTAGATTGTTCCTGTGGATGGTGGTGGTTCCTTTCAGAGATTACTATAATTTCAGAATAAACACTTTGTTGTGATGCATCCGGTTTGAATTGCCAAACAGAAACAAATGCTGGGATCCACATAACACAGACAAGAAGATGCAGCAAATTTAATCAACAATAATTTGCAATTTTTGTGAGCAAATTTGACATTCACTCCATCACGGGTCATCTTTGGTCCTATACGCTCTCATCCAAAGTTAAAATATCTGCTGTTACCTGCAAAATTAGAATTTAAATGTCTACTCTGGCCTGTCACCTCAGGGTGTCAGGAAGTCACAAATAAGGGGAAAAATTTTACGTTTATTGGAGTACCAACAAAATATACACCAAAATACAAATCTTTACCAAACCAAAGACTCAAAACAATCAAAGCGTAGATCGGATAACAGACTGGTGGAAAATTAGCTGAAAAGGAAGGTGCTAAACATAGTCAGAGAGTCCAATAAAAGTTGTGGATGATTGTTAATCAGGGGGCAGTGATTGAGAGAAATTAGGGATTGGTTCTGATGAGCTGGGTAGTTTCATGACACAGGGGCTGTTTAATGTGAAATAGAAGAAAAAAAACTCTATTACCGTGAATGGGATCAAATATGACGGAAGTTCCAACTTGTGCAATTTTGGTTTGCTCTTCAATAAAAGTTTAGCTTAATTCAACTTTGACCTTCAATACCGTATCTTGTGACACAACTAGAAACCAGCGGATTGGAGAGGTGAGAACAAGAGCTTGCTGAAATATTGTTTTAAAGAAAGATTTAATTTTTTAGGACTTCAGTGTTGATGTGACATACATTAGAGCTGTACACTGTTGTCAATTGGATGATTTATATTTAGATAGAATATATCTATTTCTTTAAAAACGATCAATAACCTTCGATGCATTAATGATACAACCTTACTCACAGAAAGTGAAAAAGACCTTGAATATCTCACTTGACGAATTCAAAATGAAGGCGAACGTGTGGCTCCTCACCATCAAGAATGCAAAGGTCATGACAAACGCAGGCAACAGTAAAGTCAAAATCAAGATCAACAAAAAAATAGATTGAGGCAGTCCAAGATTTCATCTTCTTGAGTTCCAAAATCGATCAAAACAATTAATCTGGACCAGAGATTAAGAGCTGGATTGCATTGGCCAAGCCGCAATGCAAGGAATGGATAAGATTTCATGTCATGCGAGTCAAATCTCTAGAAACTTTGATGATTCTGAGGGACGAGAAAACAAGAACAACAAAGAATATGCTGACGGAACACAATCATGGTTACCACCAGTAGCACGATGGCAGAACTCAAAAAGCCATCGAGTATAGAAGTTCATGGAGACATAAATCCATAAATTGGCCGAAGGTCAGCTTCCACTAATCGGCTTGCATTATCATTTTTAACACATACTGCCTGGTGAGCAGGATCTTGGCTGCCTCTGATCTCAAAAGCTAGTGAGACCAGCTCTTCAGGCCGATACATCCCTATAGCTAAGAGCCTTCATTTTACATTTAGTTTTATTCTCAAAGTTTGAGAGGAAGTGAAACAGTTCCCCTGAATAGCCAATGCACACTAACCATTAAATAAAAATTGTGACATTTTTATTTTCCTTGAATCTGAATTTTTTCATCTTTGCACAAGAATGTTTTTAAAAGGGATAATACTTATTCTGTAACCTGCAGAAAAAAATCTTGCTCCCAATATTTACGTCATAGTTGCTTGATTTGTTAAATGTAATTGTGTATGTCTACAACAAAATGAATCATGTTTAAAAAAACTAATCTCAAATGTAACACTTTTATAAATACTTAGTCAGCGCATTCTCTGTATTTAAATACTTATTCAGTAAATATCTTGCAATGAAACACTTCTTTCTTAAAAAAAAAAAAAACCCAAAACAAACTAATAATAAAAATGTATCTGCTTAATCTAAATGTTTTCTCAGGTAAGACTCAGGACAGACAATTTAACCTTAAAAATCTGCCAAATGTCAACCATTATTAAAAAAAAATAGTTTTTACCAAGACTTTCATACCCCCTTTCCTCGGAAAAAAAGAGTTTAACCTAAAAAAAATGTTTTACCTCTGTAAACTTCGGAACCAGCAAGCAGTACCCTTTAACAACAATTATTAGTTTTGAGAATCTTTGAAAAATGAACATTTAAGCTGAAATTTAAAACTTAATTTGACGACCCACTCTTATGTCATCTCTTGATTTGCACCAAACTAAAGCCTTGAACCTGAAATTCAGAAACTGCTCAGGAGACCGTGCAGGATCTTCATAAAACCTTTTGAGATCACACCGCCGCAAACAAATCGATGGAACAGTCGGCACACATTTGTCTTGTAATCTATTCAAGCAGGTTTCATCATCTACAGCCATGAAAGTTACGTTTATCACAAATTTAACAAAGTACAGGGTTTCTTTCTGGCTGAGCACCCTTAAAGCTTAGATCCCCGAATTGCCCCTGGCACTGCTCATGTTTTACTCTTCAAAATCTTTCCGTAGCTTGTAAAAAATGAAAAGCTTGTCTGAAGTGCATGAAATGTCTGTAGTTAAACAAATACGACCTGTAAAACCTGAACCCTCTTGTTTGAGCCTTTAAGAAAATCTCCTATCCACACAAAGACCTGCAGCTTCTCTACACGACTGAACCTTTAGGTAATCCCAATTATGTCTTAAATCTCATACGTTTACTCATGCACTTCATAATGGCTTCATAATGGAAATTATCACCTGCTATAAAAGTTAATAAATTCCAACATATGCGCAAGGTTAGCTAATGTACGAGGTTAATGGTGTATCTTTGGGAACGGGTGGAGCGTTCGGTAAATTTTCCCCACAAAGTGGCGAGATTGAAACGTCAGGCTGCGGTGGTAGAACCAGATCTAGATAATGAGCGTGGGTTTCTGGGAAGTGTGTGCCAGAGGTCTTCAAACCGAGCCCATTCTCCATTAAGGCTGAAGTGCTTTGTCAGCCAAACTGCATTGCATCTTTCTTAACGAGATTAAGTGAGTTTAGATCTCTGGGAAGCAGGTCCGGCTCTTCTTTCTGGGGAAATAAAATCTGTGAGATGTTCGTAATGCCTTGAGCAATCAAAGGAGCCAAACACAGGCTCTCCAGAGTCTCAGCCCGTTAGATGTGTAATTCACTTTCACCGTCTGTATGCAGACATCAGAGGCGTAATTAGTCACCTTTCTGAATGCCTTTTTCTCTCCGTAGACACTGCTTTCTGACACATCATTTCCTTCTCTGTCTATCCGCTTTTCTTTCCATCTGGCTTGCTGCAGAGTGGGACTGGGTCCATTGAAAACAGATGCTCCCTCTTGTCACCAGATATTTTTCCACTGCATTAATCCATCACGTGACCTGAAGGGTCCTTTCAGACGAGTAGAGGAAGTACCCTAATCCGTTGATATGCAATTCAGTCAGCCTACCATTGCCGTTCCCTAACAGCATTATTTCTCATCGGTAAGAAAATCCTTGATGTCTCTCCTCAGAATGACCTTTTTCCATTTTGTTAACATCTGCCGGTTCAAACAAGCCACAGCTTCTCTCTACTTTTCGATAGGAGTAAATAGCTAATAAATTTGCTCTTGTAAGTCTTTTTTACATCTTTTGGGTGGCAAAGTGACAGAGTTGGTCATCCTATAACCGGAGATTCTGTCATTGTGTCCTTGGGCAAACAACTTCCGACGCATTGCCTTGTGTAGAGGCAGTAGGCGTAAAATTGCAGGCTCGTTTTCTTGACTGCTCCAGGGCAGCTGAGGGATACCAAGTAAGCTTACCAGCACCAGAGTGTGAATCTGGAGTGAATTAATAATGCTCTGACAAATTGCAAAATGTCTTTCAGCTCTGGAAAAGCCCTATATATATTATTATTATTATTATAATTTTCAGCCTTGTATTCATTCATTCATTCATCTTCATGTCGGCTTTCTTCCCTTTCGGGGTCGCCACAGCGGAATGAACCGCCAACTCTCTGGCACGTGTTTTATGCGGCAGATGCCCTTCCCTGCCGCAACCCATCGCTGGGAAACATTCACACACTCGTTCACACTTTAACACTATGGACAATCGTTCTTACTCAATTCACTTAAACCGCATGTCTTTGGACTTGTGGGGAAACCGGAGCACCCGGAGAAAACCCACGCGATCACGGGGAGAACATGTTCTTCAACTCGTTTATTGCTCTTTTCATTCATTGTTTCCCAATGTACTCTCAACTGCATGTGATGAAGATTAGTTCTTCTGAGTTGCTTGTTCATTTAACTCGTTCAAAGATCCGTTCATGGAACAGAGTAGATCTTTTTTCCACTCTTGATCAGCGTTCTCTCGTGGTATTTTCCTGGTACATTTAACATGGTATTATTTTGATCTTTTTTTCAAGGGCCTCGCTTCAGTTCATTATGAAGATCTTATTTTGCTGCATGGTTATGGTGGCTACTTTATGGACACTAATGGGGAAAATACTTTTTTTTTTTAGTCAAAACAACGAATCACCAAAATTAATGAAACCTTCCATCACTGCTGTTTAGCTAACATGCTGCTGGCGTGCTCCAACTACTCTGTGAGAACAGCCAGAACGATGACATCAGAGTTATTTAAAGGCCAAGAATCGGCTATATTTCTTAATTTAAAAATGAATAAATCCAAAAATGAAACCATAATGAACAGCTCTCTGGTATCAGTGGAGTCATCCAGGTTTCTGGGCACCATCATCTATCTGGACCTGAAGTGGAGCAACCACCTCAATTCCATCACTAAGAAGGTCCAGTATTTCCTTCACTAGCTTTAGAAGTTCAACCTCCCACAGACGCCGCTTACCCTGTTCTACTCTGCGGCCATCAACTGTGTTCTTTCCACCTCCATCATCATCTGATTTAGCTCTGCCTCTAAATCAGACTTCTGGAGAGACTTCAGAGGACAGTTCGTGCTGCTGAGAAGATCATGAGTGTCTTACCTTCTCTCCATGACCTGTACACCTCCAGAGTGAGAAAGAAGGCCAACAAAACCCCCCTGGGCCCCACTCACCCAGGCCATCACCTTTTTGAGCTCTTGCCTGTAAACACCAGGACTGTTAATCAGAAACAAACCTTCTTCTCTCAAACCATCCAACTGCTGACCTCTTAACTTCCCACTCTGATGCACACCCTGGGAGACTGGTATGCTGGTACATCGGACACTGATGCTTTCAACACCTTATATTTTAACTTTTCTTCAGCAATACTAATTTTTAAGCTGCCTAGTTAGTTTGAAATAATCACACTTGACTTCAATGTCATTTTTGTTCAAATGTTTAATATATGTGTAACAAGTCTTACTTCGTATCTTTATGTTAAATGGTATTTGTTACTGTTTATCACCTTTGTTATCCATCCATCTTCATGTCAGCTTCTTCCCTTTCGGGGTCGGCACAGCAGAATGACCCACCAACTCTCTGGCATATGTTTTACGCAACCATCGCTGGGAAACATTCACACACACTCATTCTCTATGGACAATTGTTTTTTTCTCAATTCACTTATTCCGCATGTCTTTGGATTTGTGGGGAAACTGGAGCACCCGGAGTAAACCCACACGATCACGGGGAGAACATGAGAACTCCACACAGAAATGCCAACCAACCCAGGCGAGGCTCGAACCAGCGACCTTCTTGCTGTGAGACAACCGTGACGCTCACCTTTATTATATTATATTATATTGTACACATGTTGTTTGCTCTGGAATACAACCGCAAAACATTCATTGTGTGTGTACAGACATGCACATGACAATAAACCAGTTCCTGATTCTAAAGTTGCGTAAACATAATAATTATAGTTAATATATATTTAATAAGTTAAATTATCCCAAGATAGAGTAATTTTAGCAAATCTGCTTCAAATTAATGAATGACAAAAAATTGATGAATGAAATTCTAATAAAAAAAAACTTGCCAATTCAGGAAAAAAATTATGTTTGAAAGAAAGTATTTTTAAACATAGTACTTTAATTCAGTGGTGAAACATCAATATTCCAACTATTAAAAACACCTGTTTTTACTAAATACTAGTCTGTAACTAGTCAATGGAATCGATTGAAGTTAACACATGCATGCGCACGATCACAAACTGCCCTTATAAGCTGCCTTCTGATGCCATGAGCCCATTGGGTAAGGTCAGTCTATTAGTGAACTGAAGATTTCTAACCCCCCACGGAGCTCGCGCTGGAAGCCAATGATCCACGACGGATGGGACGCTTCCTCCGCTTTGCTTCCATGCCATTTCCAGCTTTAATTTCCCTACAGTAAACTCCACGACTTTGGGTTTCACGGAGATGGTGGAAATGTCAAAAGATTGTGTGTATTTTAGGTACCTTTTAAAGAAGCTAAGTAAAAAAATGCTTTAAACTAAAAACAAGTGTGGTTGAGTACTGTTTCTACAGGTACAGGAGACTGATATGCATCGTACAATTAGCCTCTCAAAACGAATCTAAAGCAATCAGATGTTGCAATTAAAGTCCAATAAGCATCCAGGCAGACAGACAGATGTATGGAGAGACAGACAGACCCCTCCTGGTGAGTGAACGCACACTGGACGTCTGCCAGCTGTCAATAGCCATCTGTGCTGCTGAAGGAGAGAGTCTATCAGCTTTCAGAGCTCAAGAACGCTCGCACATCCTGATTCAGCACGGATCAACTCGATTGACAAGCCTGGCTCTGCTGGGGGTTGTCTACTTGAGGATTAAAAGAAAACAAACAAACAAACAAACTTTAAGTGTAGCAGATGGTCTTTTTTAAAAACAAGATAAATACTTTATTTTATGAGTCATCTTTGTTGTTCCTGTAGTAATGATGGTGAATGCCATCCTAAATTAAATTATAGCGGTCAATTCTCTGACCGGCCCCAAAAGTGAAACAAACACCTCAAATCTTTATGAAATAAAGTTTACTGTAGATACTGCAGAGATTGGGGGGGGGGGTAGCATTTTTTTAGGCTTAAGGCAAACAGAAGCACGAGACCCCTTGCAGCTTGTTATTCAGAATTAAGCAAAACAAAAAATACACGTCCTGTACTTCTTTTCTCCTGTCACTGAGTTGTGGTTTGTGTTCCTCTCCAGCTTTCTCTTTCTCTTCTCATTCTCTCTCTTGAATGATTTCATGTTCAGTTCTTTTCCTCTCCTCTTTTCTCCTGTGGTTGTTTTATTTCTTCTGCTTTCTCTTTCTCTTCTCATTCTCTCTCTTGAATGATTTCATGTTCAGTTCTTTTCCTCTCCTCTTTTCTCCTGTGGTTGTTTTATTTCTTCTGCTTTCTCTTTCTCTTCTCATTCTCTCTCTTGAATGATTTAATGTTCACTTCTTTTCCTCTCCTCTTTTCTCCTGTGGTTGTTTTATTTATTCTGCTTTCTCTCCTCCTTTTCTCCCTTGAATGATTTTAATTTGATTTTAGGTTCCTCTCATTTTCTTTAGTCATGCTATTCTTTACACAATGCTGTCCTCTTATTGACTGCTTTTTCAATCAAAACGGTTTTTTTTTAGAATTTGAAAATAATTGAAACTTTGTATCTTTAAAATTAGTTACTTTCAAAACATAACATTTTTCACATTTTGTTCCTGCACCCCTGTACAAAATGGGTTTTCGGACCAAACAAACCAAATATGAATATTACGTTCAAGTTTTTGAGTGCAAAACAAAGACATTGAATATACTTTAGCACTGTAACACTATAAACCCAGCTTTAAAATGTACTGCTAGATATTAAAGTGGTATTTTTTTACATCGTATTTAAACCAGCGGACATCAATTTAATAAAAATTTGCGGGATTTTGCTTTATTAAGCAGTCATCCATTTAGAATCTCGAATTCAGAAGATAGATAAATAGGGTTTCTTGAGGTAAGAACATGGTTCGATGTTTCCATGTCTCTGGTGACTTCTCTGACTATTTGTTTTCATTGTAGTTAGTAGATATAGAAGAGAGTGACCCAGTGCTTTAAAATCAATGCACAGACCTTCAAGTTCAACCTTAATGAAAACCAGAACATGTGTATTGAATCTCTCCATTTTTAATGACTCGGAAAGCTAAGAATGCCGGCAGCTCAAAACCACACGCAAGCAAAAGGGGGAAAGGCTGACATTAGGTTTAAAAATGAGGAAGATAAAAAGAAGAAACATCATCCACAATATGTAATTAATAAATAATGTCATGGGTTATTAATGACTGCTCTTGCTCTGCTCTTTTGTCGGCGTACGGCTTCATCACTGAGTGTGTCTTTCTCTCGGTTTCCTCTTCCAGTCTTTCATGTTTTGTGCTATCGCACATCCCAAAGCATCACTCCTGGAGATGAGCGTGATGTCCCTTTTACAAGAATACCCCTTCTCGTTCTTCACTCAAGGTTAATACAGAATTTTGGAGATAATACAAAACCTTGATGATGAAAAAGTATATATATTTTTTAGAATCCTAAATTATTTTTGAGGTTCTCTTGTAAAGTTCATATTTCTATAAAGCCTTGAAAAGTCTGGTTGGTTTGTTTGTTTTCCCTTGGTTTAAATCAATTCTTCATTAAATCTTCATTTTCGTGTGGATGCTCTACTTTCTACTTTCTACTTAATAATTTTTTATTTTTGTTCTTTTTAGTGAATTGTTTAACCTTAAACTAAGGGTGTCAAACATATGTCAGGTCATATTTAACACAGTCTGACCTTGTGTGGGCCTGACCCGAAAAAAACATAATAAAATATCCCATTGAGCATAACTATTGCACTCTTTCTTTTTGTAAGCAAATATGTAAAAGTATATTCTGACATTTCAATTGTAATAACCTATGTATTTTAAAAAGGTCTCTCATTTTAAGTCCAGGTGTGAGGAACTAAGCAAGAATGCAAGATCAAGATTGTAGTAGAGTTTCTATAAGTAGGAAAATATTTAAAATGAATAAATAAATAAATGGTAGTGCAGTGGGTCGCACGCTCGTCTCACAGCAAGAAGGTCTCTGGTTCGAGCCTCACTGGGTCGGTTCTGTTTGGAGTTTGCATGATCCTCCGTGATCGCGTGGGTTTACTCCTGGTGCTCTGCTTTCCCCAATTAACAAGTCCAAAGAGAATTGAGAAAAAACAATTGTCCATAAAGTATGAATGTGAATTTGTGTGTATGAATGTTTCCCAGCAATGGGTTACGGCTGGAAGGGCATTCGCTGCGTAAAACATATTCTGGAATAGTTGGAGGTTCATTCTGCTCTGGCGACCCCGAAAGGGAAAAAGTTGACAAGATAGTGGATGGATGGAATAAATAAATCACATGGCATATGAGCCCATTAAAGTGGTCAACTTAACAAAATTAACAAAAATGAAAGTCTATTAAAGTTATTAACTGAGACAGCAAACAAACCCGTCGAACGTCTTATCTTTTTATGCAGATGATACCCAACATTATGTTACCTTAAAAACAGAAGTCATTGGAGTCTTTGCAGAAGATCCTCGATGAGGGAGTGTTCAAGCTTTTCAAAACTGAATGAGGGAAAAACTGAGGTTTAGGTCATTGGCTCTCTGAAAGCCTTACAGACTAACTTCTTGATCGTATCTCTTGTGTGTTCTCAGGTCCATGGCTAAACAGTAGTGATTTGTCATTCATGAAGGATTTGTTCAAGAAGAAATAGTGAGTCATGAAGAACTACTCTTCCTAATGAATGATTCATTCTCATCATTTCGTTCAATCAAACCACGATTACTTTCCAATGGACTCAGAACAGTTTATGTGAATGGCTCTTCATCTCCTTCTTTTTGTTCTCAATGCTTAATAATGGATGCAGAACCTGGATGTTCGAGAGTATTTGTTAATTTGAATCATTCCTCAACTCGTTCTTATTCTCAATGCATTTCAGTGGATGCAAAAACCCGTGTGTTAGAGAAGTTTAGTTCATTTGAATGGTGACATTTTCTTGTATTTTACTGAAATTACAACTAAAGCTCATTTTTCACTGCACAACGACCAAATCTCAATGTTTTGGAAGTATCAGACAAGGTGATTGATAAGAATGTGTTGATAAACAAATGACACAGGTAAGCAGGTGTGTATTTCGCTCGGTTTTGGGGTCTTTGTCATAACTGTTTGCAAGTAATCTTGTTGGGGAATTAAGGAAAGCATTAGTTAGGGATGAATTAAGAGAATTAATTAAGTGTAGTTCTGTTTAGTGAACAAAACTCAGAACAGCTGAATCACCAAAATGAACAAAACTTCCCATCACTGCTAAACAGGTGATTAGGAATTGCCAAAACTCAAGGGATCATTATCTTGTGGTGATCTGGAAACAGCTATACACACATTTATTTTGTGCAGACCGGATTATTGCAGATTATTGCGAATTATATGCTCTTTATTGTGGCCTTCCAAAAGCAGGTCCTGAGGATTCAACTGGTTCTGAATGCAGCAGCCAGATTATTGACTGCCCACAAAAAACAATTAAAATCAGAACACATTACCCCAGTTCTAGCCAGACTGCGCTTTCTTCCTGTCTTCAATAAGATAAAGTTCAAGAATTTTTTTCAGTTTTTGAAGCGTTAAATTGACTCATTGTTTGAACCAGCTCCTAATTTTTCAAAAACCCAGCAGGGTTGTATGCTCAGCTGAGCTGTTGGTGATCAAGAGAACTAAAGGGATACTGGAAATTCTGAGTTGCTGCTTATTATACACTTGCCCAGTAGGTGGTTTCATGTGCAGATGAAATTAACCCTTTCTTGAATCTTGAATCATCTCATCATCCTTAGACAAAACATCTCACATCTTCCATTGTTTATGGAATGGTCTCCCATTGAAGATCCGTCATGCCCCTTTTGTTGATAATTTTAAAAACTGCCTGAAAGACCTACCTGGGGAGGCATTCAGGAGACATCCAGAACAGGTGCCTGAGCCACCTCAACTGGCTCTTCTCAATGTGGAGCTCCTCCTGAATGATGAAACTCCTCACTCTATTTTAAAGGGAGTATCCGATCACCCAGAGGAGGAAGCTCATTTAGGCCGCTTGTATCCAAGATCTTATTCTTTCAGTCAGAGCTCATGGCCATAGGTGAGAGTAGGAACATAGATTGAGAGATAAATCGAGAGCCTAGCCTTTTGACTGAGCTTGTTCAGTGTTCAGTGTAATTATCCTTTAAGTAGAATAAACTGTTAAGTTTTTTTTAAACTGCTATATTATGTAAACCAAACTTTTCTGATATTTCTAACTATGAGTAAAGTAAACTGACTTTTTTAGTTTGTTTGTACAGAATCTGCACAGATTAATAGTTTGTTGAGATGCCTGACTCCATTCCGTAAACCATAGCATGTTGTATAAAGAGCTAAGCTGCTTTCACAGAGAGGTATGGTCTAATCACTTGAAAGCAGCACAGGTTTTTCTTGGCAGTATTATACATTTTCAAATTTTAGATGCAAATTTACAATAACACCCATATATTTAAAGGAGAACACGATATTATAGAAACACAACTTTTGGAAGGTGTTAGGGCATGTGTGCACTAGTGCTGTGTACACAACTATATTAGAGTGGTTTCATTTCATTTAGTCTTTTCTGCAAACTTGTAAAAGCTAAATTGGGTGCAAATCGCTAGCTTTTTAAAAAAAAATTCTCACCCCTGAATAGTGATTAACAGTCACACATCAGCTTACTCTTAGTTTAGGGTTACAGGGATGTCTTGTAGAAGATTAGAAGTAATGTCCCCAAAGAACTAACACTATTGCTCTGTTTCAGGATATACATCTCAACTTCGAAGTGTTCATCATCTACCAACATGAGCAACAGAGGTTCCCAAAATGTATGGTTGAGTTACGTTGCTGCTGCTCTTTCTCATGTCTCGACTCCTCGCAAATTCTCAGTAGTTCACAGACAGAGCAGGCGGTGGAAGGTTATCATAGCAAAGTGACATGTTCAGCAACATTTCCCTAAAACAGCATGAATCGTTGACGCACCAAATTAGGATTTTTAACTCATAAATGGCAAACCTGGATATTTTTGTACACTAAAATTAAGCTTGGGATGTTCAGCAGAGACAGAAGGTCATTATCAGCTCTTATTGTCTAATAATATTGGCCCCTTTAAAGTCTTTAAATAAATACATTTTCATCAATCTATAACAGTAAAATACTTAATATTTTTCATCTGATTGAGAATCATTGTGGAAGCAGTTTTTGAGTGATTTAGGCATTTGGACTTTAACCACTCAGACACAGAAAGCTTTTTACTTTTAAGTACCAATGTAAGTACCGATAAGTAACAATGTTTTTTGCCAAGCAAATGAAACCTCAGTGCTTCCTAATTCGATGACAGAAAGAACTTAGCTGTTTTTTCTTATATTCTTGATTTTCAAAGTTGTGGTATTCTTTTTGAATCACCCGGTTTTATATAATATTTAGGTGGAAAACATCCTCGCTTCTTAAACTGATCATTGATTAAATCCTTTTCAATTTAACCATATTTTCACACGGGGAAGAGCTGCTAAAACTTTTTTTATGTTTAAAGTATACATTGTAATTTATCCTGCTTTATTGTTAAGAAATGAAAGCTCAAACAACAATACGAATAGCACATTTCAGTACAATTATAGCTGTCAACTCTTTGTTTTTAAATGACAAACACTGCTGGTTCAGTTTTGTGTGGTCATCACAAATACGTGTGTTCATGAAATATAGAATTCAGATTTCTTCCAAGCATTCTGTAGGATGTGAAGGATATATGATTTTGCTAAAATCCTTACCTTTTTTCTAACGGTATACTGTTGTTGCCCCTCCTCCTGCTCTCAGAAGACCTGTACAGAACAGATCTAAAAGATTAATATCACATACCCTCCACATCCTCCAGAATGCTAATCTAGCGCATCCCTGTGCGATCGAGGAATTAAATTCCGATCAACAGGGTCATTATTCATCTCAAATCTAAAGCGAGCGATCCATCATGAAGCCCTATACAGTCCGTCTCAAACTCAAGGCTCTCTGAGTGTTTAATGAAGCCGTCACAGAGCAGGGGAAGTGCTCAAACTTTCGGGAGCTTTACAGATGTGCAGCATTCAATGCAGCAGGGTTGAAGGTCATCGCGGCATCTGTTTTAGACTGGATTAGAGGGATCCAGATGACAGGGATTAAAGGGTTAATCCTGGAGACATTTGAACAGAGAAGGATGTCTTTGGAAAGATCCACTTTAGTAGTCAGTCATCCAGGGACATCTTTTTATTCCAGTCATAGATAAACTTCTGTGGCCTGTTCTTGAAGGTTGACAAGATTACCTTAGAAAGACAGTTCCTTTCATGAGAAGTTAAAGATTCATGAATCCCCCCTCCCATCTCTCTCTCTCTTCTCTCTCTCTCTCTTTATATATATATATATATATATATATATATATATATATATATATATATATATATATATATATATATATCTCGAGATGCGAATGTTTCAGGTGCTGAAAAATCCAAGATACAAAAGGTCACTCAAAAAATATTTTGGTTTATGATAAGAAAAAAATTTCAAGATACGCAAATTTTGCACAGGAAAGACATATTCGACATTTGAAATTCGTGCAGGAAACAACACTGGGCATCACGTGATCGCACCACCACCAGTTCTGTTCTGCTATTGGTCAGTTTCAGCCCTGATGCTGTGTGTTCGTGAGTAGTATCCTGCTCTCCTATTGGTCGCCTGACACCCTATGAGATCTGCCCGGAGGAGCTCTACCTGGCTTCATGCACATTTTCGGTTTTGTGTTGGTGTCCTAAGTTCCTTAATATTTTAGTGTTGCTGTTTTGGCAAAGCGTATTTTTATGGCCATGGTTCTCCTCCGCTATCATTCGCTCTCTTCCTCTACCACCTCCTCCGAAACTTCGCCCCATCGCCTCACTCGAAAGGTAAGGGTTTTCATTTTTCATTTATTTCACTCTGTTTCATTGTTTTATTATTATTTATTCAGTTTAAAATGTGTACGTTAAGGATTGAAGAATCCTACTTTATTTTTCTCTGGTTTTCCATGTTTTAAAATAAAATTGTGTTGTTTCTGTGTGGCTTGTAATGGAGAAGAGATTTTACATGTAAAACTTGCTTCAACATACGAAAAATCCAAAATACGAAGGCCATCCCGGAACGGATTAATTTTGTTAGTACCACTGTATATATATTGGTTGTCCTCCAGTCATCCCATTGGTTGGGAATGAATCAAACCACTGAAACTTTTGTGGATATTGTAGTCCCATGATGTGATGGCTTTATAGTTCTGCTTCAGATGATTGTGAAGAGATAATTGCATTTGTTGTGTAATTTTTAAGGGATGAAAGTTTCATTAAATGTATATTTGACCCTATTACTCATTCTCTGTATAGAGTACTCCCCTCACTGTTGGTATATTCGTATACATTTTGGCGGGAACTTGTATAATAGGAGTGTTTTTGTTGCATTCCAGAAATGAGTTGAATTTGTACCTGCCTCTGGACAATAAATCAGCTGTGAGATGTTTTGTCTGAGGATGATGAAATGATTCAAGATTCAAGAAAGGGTTAATTTCATCTGCACATGAAACCACCTACTGGGCAAGTGTATAAATATAGGCAGCAGTATCTGAACTACACAATGTGTGATGTAGTGATTTTTTGTGACTGTTACGTCTTCTATCACGTGGCTTCGGACATCATCATTTAGGCTCCTCCCCTAAAGGAACCAAGCCTCGGTATGGGCTTTGCAGAAACTCCCCCTTCTTTCTCGACACATGATTTGAAGCCTTGGCACATCTTGTAAATCACTAGTTTTGTCACCCCCTCTAAGTGGGTACCTTTAGACTAAGAATGATTTTTTATTAAATTGTTTTATTTATTTAATTTTTTCTTCCAGAATGAGCTTATGGCCCCCGTTGAAATCGTTCTAGTTCTTGAAGTCAATGGCAATCCCATGCACACCCTACGGAATCTACTCTTCAATGTTTACAAGTGTATCTTTTCAGAGTTCAAGCGAACGTCATTTAACAACATAAAACAGCTTGAGAAAAAGCTGTGAAATTTGTCACGCATGAACCAGAGTCTCATGGTCTACTGGAGCACATTTCAAACCTCTGACTCAAACCCTATAGTGCCATCATTTGTCCCTTGTTTCCTCAGACTGCAGGGCTCATGTTTTATCAAATCCCCATATTGATGTCATGCCATTTTAACAGTTGCCAGAATTATTTTCTAACTCCTACTAGACCGATCGTCCGATTTCCTACAAAACTTTGGCTATATCAACATCAGAGACTCCTGACCAAAGGTTATTGAAAGAAATTTGTTTTGCTATGGGTCATCCAAAGGACATCCAAAATACCTTTTTTGTGGACTGGTGGATAAGGAAATCGACTTGTAACGGGAAGGTCACCGGTTCGAACCTCAGATCCACAAAGTTGAAGGTGGTGTGAGTGACAAAACACTTGCTCTCCATCTCTCGAGCAAGGCACCAGCTCCCCGACTGCTCCTGGGCGTCCAGCCATGGCTGGCCACGGCTCCGGGTGAGTGCTCACGGTGTGTGTGTGTGTACACTGGGATGGGTTACATGCAGAGCACAATTTCCGGGTATGAGACATTTACATTTATGCATTTGGCAGACGCTATTGTCCAAAGCGACTTACATTAGGGGAGAGACAATATGCAATCTGATACACCGGAGTCACTCCAGATCTGGCCAACTGGCAACTTTCACAATCACTTCTCTTTGTTAGTCCAACCTGAAACCTCCATGTCAGTCGGTATGTACATTCTTCATTGAGATGAACTGCATTAGCGCTTCATCTGATTGGTTAGTGGGCCAATGACCAACGAGCGTGGCTACAACCAAGTCGTTTTGAGCTCTCAGAAAAAGAAAATAGGATTACACAAACATGCATGAACCAATGTGAATATGACTCGAGGCATGTTTTTTTAAAGAGGGGACAATCCTAAAACATGCCTAAAAAGTAGATTTTACATGATACGCCACCTTTAACTGGCAAAATTGTAGAAAAAGCTAGAGAGAGACACAGAGAGAAAGAAAGAGAGAGAGCTGTCCACCCAAGTGGTACTGAAACTCCCTTTCCCTCCCTCTTTCTACCTCCCTCCCTCCCTCTCTCTCTCTCTCTCCAAACTCAGCTGCTCCCGTCAGATGCTATCACTCCCTGGCTCGCTCTCCACGCGCTCGCTCTCACCCCCCGGTTGCCCCGGTTGCGGCTGGACTCGAGCAGTTGGGAATATGCCTCAGATCTGAACTCGTCTCATCAGTGAACCCGAGGAGACTTCGAGAAACACTCGCGCCTCGTGGGAAGCGATTGAAGTGCCGCTATGGCGGGAATGTTTCGCGGGCTCCAGCGCTGGACAGACTAGCTGAAGAGTCGAGCCCGGAGCTATTTGTACTCTTGCTGGGAATACAACGCGGCGTGGAGACGCGTGTTTGGGAGCGTCGCTGGTGATGGTGGAGAGGACGGGGATGGACGCGTTCAGTCTCCACGCGCTCGCGCTCCTCTGCGCGCTGCGCTCCACGCTGGCAGCTAATAACTGTGAGTATGTTACCATTCTACATGAGCCTTATTTAACTACCATTTGGAAATATCGGGATGGTAATGGCAACCCCTGTCTATTTCATTAAATTTATATATATATAAAAATGCAGTTTTCTGTTTTGTCTTCTCATACCTGTCATTACTGCTGTTCATTTCGCACAACTATTTTAAGTGTGCTTTCATTGTTTATTTTCAGTATATCCTTTTTATTTTTGTTAAAAAATAAATTTAATCGTTTGAAGAAATCATTTATTCATTTGATTGATGCATAATGTGGTTTTCTTCATTATTTAGCCTATTAGTTATACTTTATATTTGTATGTTTTCAGTATATAACATTACCAATATCTATTTTATTAGCTATTTTTCATCAGTATTAGCTTACATTACAAATAACTGCATCTTGCGTATTTCTCACTCATATACGGTTCTCGTGTCAGATTAGAATATGAATTGTAATTTATTTCTACATTTGCATTTTTCAGATCGTAATATTAGATAAATCTTAGTTATGGCATTAGTTATACACAGTGATACCAATATTATTACCAAATCATAATATTAGCATTATCTTACTTTAAACATTACAGTTATACTTTGATTGTGTTTCTTTTTTCAGACTATAACATCAGTTATATGTTATTTATAACATGTCCATTTTTCAGATTATAACATTAGTTATATCTTAATTATAGCCTGTCTGTTTTTTAGAATAAAATGTAATTTGTACCTTATTGATATCGTGGTTCAGATTATAACATTGTTATATTTGTTATACTAATATATTTTTTTTATTAGTTTATCTTTCAGATTATAACATTAGTTAAATCTTTTTTATAACATATTAGTGCTTCAGATTGTAAAGCTAACTTATTCACAGCAAAAAGTTAATTCACACATTTTAAGATATACATTTGTTTGTGTCAACTGTGTGGGTCTATTTATTTTTTATCAATGTTTACTTTGCCCGAATCCTTACCTCAATTATTGTTTCATCTACAGATTAAAAATGTAGTTTTTTGTTGTTGTTAAGTTATTATGATCCCAATTGATATTTTACCTTGTTTTGTTTATATCATGGTTTTAAATTATATATTCTTGTCTACATGTTTTCTTACTTCTTTAACACAAACCAAGAATATGTTTGGATATTATGGAGACTGTGTTTGTTTTTTGGAGGAAGGTATTCTGGAGGAAGTGTTTGTATTTTATAATTTTTTTAGATTAAATACCTGTTTGGTATATGTTTGTGATAAGAATGGTTGCCCTTAATGTTTGCACAGCGTGACATACAACAGTTTAAAAAGCTGAAATACTTTATTAGTTGCTGGTTATATGTTTAGACTAATTACCAATGATTAAAGTTACATTAGGTTCTTACTGAAGACAAAAACCCGTGTAAAAAAGAAAAATGTTCACATTCATTAAGAATGGTGATGAATGATTGGCTTCCCTACAAATCTAACTATGGCTCTCCCTGTGCAGAACTGAAGCTAGCTCTAGACAGGTTTTCCTCTCTGTTTTTTACACTTACAGCGCTCACAGTGGTTTAAAGGGACCAGTGGGACGGTTAATCACAGAGTAGCTCATCAATAAATAACTCGACTAATCAGTCATCCCATCACTGTTGGTATCGAAGCAGAAAATCTGAAGCCAGACTCCTGCAATTAACTGTTCAGTGAAATGTGGCCAACAGGGGGCGCTGTTTTCTTATACAGATCAATTCCATTAGCATTCAAGAGCATCCTAGAGTATTAAGGGCCACACAAAGAGTGGCTCTTATGGAGATTTATGTAATTTGTAGGTGGAGGTAACTCAGGGAAAAGAACCGGCGTTGTGTCATGACTGAAGCGTAGTGAATTTAATCACAGTGTTTGGACACATTTGTGTAAATATTTGAATAGGATTTTTTCACTTGATAAATTTGAAGCATCCTCAGGATATCTGGCACACTGGTTTCACAATGTGGATCACATTTATTGAATTGATTTCAACATAACTCGGAGGAAGATTTTATGGTCTACTTTGGCCCTCTGGGTTGTTTGACATGAATATGCAAATCCCGGATGGCTCATTTGCATGTTGGTCTACACATAACATCCTTAAACTTGGCAGGTGGGAATCCAGGCCATGTTTGTGGAGCATTCACAAATAAATGAATGTTAGAGCATGTGTATCGTATAGTCAAAAGGAAGCAGATTATGCTCACGGATGTCCTGTTTCTGAGTCTGCTGCGCAGCAAAAAGGACATTCAGTACATGCTATGTTAGTGCCGGTTTTTAATTAGAAAACATACTTTTTCTGACAACAAGTTCTTAACCTGGAAAAAAAAACAATGACAAAACTTATAAACAAAGCACTTCAAAATACTATTTGCAGATAAAAGCTGTCGCAATCGTTGTTTATTCTGATTATTTTTTATGCAAATATTTATGTTTTTGCACATAATTGACTTCTGTGTTGCATAGAATGATTCATTCTTTAATGTTTACTTGTAACTAGTTTAATGCAGTTTTTTTGGGTAAAGACATTGGGCAAAGATTCGCAGAAGAAGATTTGGTAATCAGTGATACATTAATGTGAAACAGAAAAAAATCCATTTGTTGTTGCATCATTTAAAGCTTTAAACATTTTGATAATAAGGTGGCGCTGTAACCAAATCATGGTCAATGTAAGTTGTTGATAATTCACTCCAAAGTTAGGCTTTAGAGCATCAAATCATTGCTGAAATACAGCGTAAGAACTATTTAGGCTCAAACTCACTTAAAATCGAAATTTAATGAGACTGCAACTTTATGAAGACAATAACTTTATGAATACAATAACTTTATGCTCTCATGGTCTGCTAATTATCGTTGTCACCTGACCAAACTGCAAAATGGGTTTGAAATAAGCATGTTTCTGTAGAAGAATCGACTGATGGAAAGTCAATTTGAATTTAAGCAAACATGGCATCAAAGTTCTCGACATGGTTAAAATAAAAAGTAAATAACACTCGTGACCATGTGCTAAAACTACAGAAACAGGGGAAAGTGGTTTTCTAAATGTAATAATGACTTTAGAACCCTCCTACTAAACTATTTTAGTACCTTGGACAAAATAGACAGATTTTTATATATTATATTACAGCTATAAGTCTCAACGAAAAAAACAACCTGAAAAATGCATTTAATATTAACTTTGTTAAACTGAGGAAACTGAGGTTTCAGAATACAAACAGACTGAAGATGTTTAGTTGTTCTGCAAGAGCTCTCTCTGAGCTTCAGAACATCTCAGTTATTTTTTGATGCAGCCAGCTGCTGAGATGAACACGTTATTTGAAACATCTGGGAATATTATTGCTCTCTTCTTTTGGATGATGTGAGAGGAGAATGAAGACTGTTACATTTCCGTTACATTTTTAGTTTGGTGGGTAGCAGTGTTGTTTTCGTCACTGATGACAAATTTTTCGAAATAATTTCATTGACAAACCTTTTTCTCGTGCCAATAATGAGACGACGACGAGCTAAACATGTCTTTGCTTTGACAAAAATGAGAGTGAACGAAAATGTTAATGAGTGGACGGTTACACGTCTGATTCGTGGCAGTAATCTGTCTTTCAAAATATAAAGCGTCCACCGTCGGTGGTCGCGCTCTTTACGAGGCTTCTGCGTTTTTTTGTTCATGCTTTTAAACTTGTGTTCTTACTCTATCGCTCATATTTTGGGCACACATATGTTTATTGCACTTCATGTAATTTTTGTTCTTGGCTTTCATGAAGTAAGAAGTTAACTCTTTATTTAGCATAAGCCTTAGTTATCATTCATGTGTATCATTGTATTCATTAATGAAAAGCCTATCAACAACCTCACAATGTGAAATGGTGCATTAATTCATTAAATAAATGTTAATATGCAATTTCTATTATTGAAATAATTAAATTAACTTCATTTTCATTTTTAGTCATATTAATCTACTTTTACTAAAACTAGACTAAAACCTTTTAGTTTTTGGTGAGTAAAACTAGACTAAAATGTTTCATAGATTAAAATTAAAATCATGTTCGTCAAAAAGACTAAGATTAAAACAAAAATGGCTGCCAAACACAATAGTGGTCGGTAGCTTTTAAAATTCCATCATGTGGAATTCATTGCTATAGGAAACAACATGTGAAATATTTTATTTTCACATTTTTGACAGAGTCAGCCTGCCATTCTTGTTCTGACTGTGGAAGAAAGGAAGGCGACTGAAACCTAATGGATGGAGTTGAAGTTGGAGGTTATTATCCTCTTTAATGATGCAGTATAAGATTTCAGATTTGGACGAGGTAATACACTTGCTTTTTTTTAAGACGGTTACTTTTATCTCTCAATTATGAATTATGTCTCAATGATGATCTGATGTCAATTTTGTTGAAAAAAAAAGTTGAACAAACAGCCTAGAAAGAGTAAAAAAATCTGAAAAATATATGTTGTGGCAATAAAGCAAAATCCAATCTTTTAACCAATAACCAATCATATTACAGTTTTTCACAATTGCTATGACAGCTTTTTAAATACTTTTAACAACTTTCCTAAACTCTTAACATGATTAGCACAACATCCGTCTAGGTAGGCGATACACGATAGACATTTTTGGTTGCTTTGATACAAAATGCATCCAGTTAACACATTTCAAAACTTCTTTTACACTCAAGCTCCATTAACACCAAAACTGTTATTTTTAAAGCCCAATTTTTTCTCACTGTGTTATGATTTACTGAATGTCGCTGTCGGAAGAAAACACATGTTAGTGTTTGAAAAACTTATTTATGTATTTTGAAAATGAGTTTTGCTTTACAATGGAGGCTTTGAGATTAAAATGAACTCTTTTGCCAAGTGTGTGTTTTAACTGATTCAGTTAATTAAGAATAAACGTGTTAAATGCATTGAAAAACTGTCTTAGGAATTGTAAAAAACTGTAAAACTTTGATAAGTGTTGGTGCCGGAGGGTGTGCGTTAAAGAGTCCAAATTTGGTCAGATTAAAAGCTGGGACAAGTCTCAATATGTTTGCCATATTTCTCAGCTTTGGTGCTTGGCCTCCTGACTGTACCCCTGACTCACGTCCAGCGTGTTTCCAGCTTTATTTACATTCTACGACTTGACTTGAAGAGAGTTTATGTTTGTGTCATAATTAGTATCGCCTTTCTGGCCAAAGAAATGTTAGTGTTAGATAATAATTATAGATTAGAAGTATAACAGACGGCTGCAGGACTCTAGCTGGTGCCAAACCATCTGTGGATAAGCACGAGCAGTTTTCTGATATTAATAACCCTCCTAAACGTGGCGTTCTCATAACCCATTAGTTTGCTGGGATTGTAATTAACAATCTCGTCCTACAGCAGATTGCGGATAAAAGCTAGTCTCGAAATGAAATATGGAGGCTTGGAAACCACTGCCGAAGATAGCAACTGGGAGTCTTTTATTTACAGTGTTGGTTGTGCATTTGATTGTGGATATGGATTATTTCGGGGTGAAATGTTACAGTCTATTAAATCTAATGAGGGGAAAGTGTCTGAGAGACTCTGGAGTTGGTGGCCTAGATTCCTCACAGCTTTGATCGAACCTGCCTGACAGCGTTCAGCCGAAAAAAAGTCAATTACTCCTTTTAATTACCTGAAATGGAAGGTGCAGAGTCTGGAAAGTCCGACAGGACCCATTTCTGCACTCAAATGGTTTAAATAAAGAGGTCACAGAGTTGAGATGGCATTTCAGGATCTAAGTGTGGCAGTCAATGTCAAGTGGAAGCGAATCTCAAAATCTCAGGGTGCAAACTATAGTTAGACTTTTAACCCTTTCTGATTTAACAGCTGAGAGATGAGCAAAGTAAATATTTGTTTGTCTTTTCAGAATCCAAATCAGGTTTATTGCCAAGTTTATTGTGCAAGTGTGCGTGCGTGCGTGTGTGTGTGCGTGCGTGCGTGCGCGTGTGCGTGCGTGCGCGTGTGTGTGTGTGTGCGTGTGTGTGTGTGCGTGCCTGTGAGTGTGCTTGTGTGTTTGAGCACAAGGAATTTTCTGTGGTACGATGGAGCAGTCGGTGCAAGCAACATAAATACAGTGGTATTTTTATTTATTTTTTAATTTTTATATATATATATATTTTAAATTTATTTTTTTATTTTTTTATTATTTTGAATGTCTTTTTTGAATGTTAGTTAAATGTTTAAGTTTGACATCAGAAAGCTTGACTAGAAATTGTTAGAAGCTTTATATGGTTTAAATTTTGGTCTTCTATAATAAATTAGAGTTTTCATTTTAAAACATTGTTTTCGCATTCATGCTGTAGAGCTTTTAGAAAGATAACAGCATTTTTTTAGCATATGGCTAACTTGAAGGCTTTGCTTATCAAAGAATGCTTGAGATTTTGTCTAACGTGATGTTTTATCACTGAGAGTCAATATTCACATATTGTTAGCATATTTTGTTTATCGTTTCGCTAACATGCCCCATGTTTTCCTTGTTAGTAGTAAGTTTGTAGATTTAATAAGTAAAGTTGCAAATAATATATATATATTTTATTATTTGCAACTTTACTTATAAATATATAACAGAAATTCTCAAGAAAACATTGAATAATTTATAAAAACTTTAAGTTGTTCAGTTAAAAGGCGCAACTATAAGTAAACACATACATTTTTAAATTATAATGTTTGCATGTTGAAATGTTGTTAGCTTTTGTTTGGCTAAATGCTAACACGAAGGCTCAAAGAAAAAGTTCAGAGCATTAAGTTTAAGGCTTTCAGGTTTTAAACAGGCGACCCAGTTTTTGGTTTAACATAATTTAACACTCATACAAAGATACAATTACTTAATTAGCATTGTATTTGCTTATTGATTTAAAAAGCCTTCCGATGCTTTTTAAAATGATATTTTAGAAGCAAATTTTACTAATGTTTGTTGTAAAAGCATGTTTTAACAAGTTTAAAATAGCGTAAAGCTTGTTTGTTGCGCTTAAAGTTGGAGATTGTGAACACTAGCTCATGTTGTGGCTGTTTAGCGCGTTCCTAGCTTATTTAATTTTGCTGTTTCAAAAATCCAGACATTACGGCATATAATTAGCTTGTAGGGTCAACATCTTCTTAACTAATGTTAACTAAAAGTGTAAAACAAAAACTGTAACATCTTCATCTTGTAGTTCCCAGGGTTTGCTAGCACAGGCAATGTAGCGTATACTGCTATTTTAGGTTTTCATCAGTATTTTAAAATAGTTTTAATGCTTTCTCCAGACAATATGTTGGATATAATTCTTTTAACAAGCTACAATGTGTATAACAAATGTTGGCTACTTTAATTATCATCTAGCTTAATGCTGAAGTTGACAATAAATGTCACTTGGCTGCTAAAGTTAATTATGAAATAGGGTGAGCATTACGCTAGTATCTTTTATGAAGGTTTTCAGACTAATTAAAACATCTAGCATTCTAACATCTAGCAAAGCATAGCTAGCATTCTCAGTCCTTTTTATTTTACAAAACAAACGTTGCTGGATCGTGACCCTGTCATGGTTAATTATCCCCAGCAAAATCTCCCTCGATGTATTTTTAAGGTTGAAAGTATGAAAGAAGCTAAAACAAAAAGTATCTCCTGGCCTTGTAGCTATCAAACATCCCTGTCTCCATGTCTAAGAAAGAAAACTGCAGCGCTTGCACTGTACAGTAGATCATTGTCTAACTCAATAATTGGCTCGATCTTGTCAGCACATGTGTCAGCTGTAATTTCGGCTCCAAACAAGAGGCGGATCTATAACCGCGGCGAAAGCCTGACCTTAGAAGTTAAAGACAAACCTTTCCTCACCTACAAAACTCCCATCCTGCATATAAACGGCCTTTACCTCATAGACCTCGCTCAGAATTCCACAGCATCTCTGTGTTTATCTCTACAGCGCCAGTGGGTATTTAAAGAGGTGTATAAATGCCAGAAAATCTATTCTGATGAATGCGTGGGTTGAGGAGAAGAGCCAGAAAATGAGGAAAATTATGAAGAAAAAAGGTTTCTAGCTGGTCTTTGAGAGCTAGAGAACAGATCGGTTGTAATAAGTGACAAGTTCCATTGGAATTTCTGAAGCGGTAATCAAAAGATAAGTAATCAAGACTGAATTCTTCTCCGGAGGACCCTGGGGGTACATGTAGGACGCTGGAACTAGTGAGATAACAAGATATGGAGTAAATAACAAGTTCAGGTTCATTTTTTTATGTTACAAACAGTAGAAAAATAAAGCTTTAAATGATTTGCATTGCAATTAAAAGCACCAAAAACTATCCTTCCCCCTCCATTCACTCGCACATAAATAATGCACAAATGCAAATTCTAACTGAAATTACCAGTTTTATTACAATCTGTTTGGCCGGCGGTGTGGTGTCCAGGAAAATGTAAATTGTAAAACCATTACGTTTTTATCTGTTGGAATTTGCATTTCAAATTTTGGTATTAAGTGCTTAAAAGTATCAAAGTACTTTATGAACAAGTGAAAAAGGAAAGCCCTCTTCGTATAATTCAGAAGAGTACAGTGAAATTCCAATAAGATTATACATTTTACATTTGTTTTTAAAAGCAGACTTACTGCTGGAAATAAAATATTTGACCCCAATGCTGATTTTTAAACATTCTATCCAAATTTTTTAAAAAAAGTTATGAACTGAAGCACCTAAAACGTTTTGACCCCTTTACGAAATATGACTCGGTACTCAGTGCAGACGGTTTGGAAAATAACTGTATTTTACCTGTTTGTCCCGCTGTTGTTCCCTATTAGTGTTTTGGTTTAAATATCTGTACAATTACAGGGAGCTGTATAATTACAGGAAACTACAGGGCTCAAATACTGTATTGTAACAATGACCACTGAGGAATATTGCTAAATTTTAATGCTATATTCGTAATACTAACACAACCGCATGAATTCCATTACCCATATTTTGCAATGTAAGGCAGCAATTGGCAGAAAAATCTGCATTTGACATCAAAGTAGCCAATCAAATACAAGCTTCTCACACTCAAATATCCGCGGATGTCTTCGGAGAGATCCGAGGCAATAATCCAAATCACAAAAAAACTTAAGCAGACAATGAGCACAGAATTGTTTATACACGTTACTGTCTATAGATGCAGTTGCTTCAAACACAACACATTTTTATCTGTAGTTTTCTCATTAAGCTACAAAACTGTCATGAAGTAGTAGTTCTACTCCAGCTCTGTGCTTATGCTCTCTGAAACATCTCCACAAAAAAAGATAGTTTAATATAGAAAAAAAAGTTATATAAAAATGGATCCTGTTGTATTACTTCATGTATGAAAAAAATGTTTAGTTAAAATATCTTTAAATTAGTATTGTTCTATTTTGGTACATGTATTACTTATAATATTATATTTTTATATTATGTTGGTAAAATAATTTCCTGCATTGTTTAGCAAGGGGCGTCACGGTGGCGCAGTGGGTAGCACGGTCGTCTCACAGCAAAAAGGTCGCTGGTTCTAGGCTCGGCTGGGTCGGTTGGCATTTCTGTGTGGAGTTTGCATGTTCTCCCCGTGATCGCGTGGGTTTTCTCCGGGTGCTCCGGTTTCCCCACAAGAACAAAGACATGCGGAATAAGTGAATTGAATAAGAACGATTGCCCATAGTGTTAAAGAGTGAATGTGTGTGTGAATGTTTCCCAGCGATGGGTTGTGGCAGGGAAGGGCATCCGCTGCGTAAAACATATGCCAGAGGAGTTGGCGGTTCATTCCACTGTGGCGACCCCAAAAGGGAATAAAGCCGACATGAAGATGGATGGATGGATGGATGGCAAGGGCCAGAAACTGTGCCTCATTTTAAAATACAGAACTTGACTGGTATGTTGTCTGGATTTTTTATAGTGAAACACAAATACTTTTTCAAAATAGGGTTACAGTGGTTTCGGTGACCGTTTGGCAGTTTAGATGATGACAGAGAGACTCAGATGTACGGTAGAGTTATTTGTACTTTATTCAGACCGGATACTCTCTGACAACAAACACAAATTTTTTCCTAAATCCCAGAAAGTTTCTTCTTCGGGTTCTGGTGGACATCCTGTTGTTGCAGTCATGATCTCATCTCAGCTCTAAATAAGTTTATTTTTCCGAGACCGCTGTGCTAGGTGAAATGGAAAAACAGCAAGCGTGAAAAACACAAAGCTAAATCTGGCAACATACAGTAGGCCCTGCAGTTTCTGCTGATGAAATATTAACAACCAAACCATGTAGTAGTTCCAGACTCTTGAGTAAAGTTGTCTCTGAAATTCTTCTAATGAAGCTGGGCATTGGAGCTGCTTTTGTGTCGGAAAGGCAAAGAGCAATTTAGTTATGGTCTCAAGAAGCAAACTATGTGTACAAACATCCTCAATGCAGACTGTATGACTAATGCAGTCCTGTAGAAAAGAGGTCAAACACAGTTGTAACTCAGTGGAAAGCGCTGCTGTTTGCTCCTCTGTGACACTGCCGGTGGATCGCAGCATGAGCTGGATTCAAGCATTACTGAGCAGACTTCAGTCAGTTAAAAGCTGATTGACTTTCTCTGTATAAACACAGGAACGATGTATCATCTGAAGTCTGGAGGAGTTGGCATTCTGGTTAAATTACATTAGGTGCTATTTAGGATTTCTCAGAGCAAGTTTGACATTATAAACCTCCCAAACAATAGTCTCAGTCTCAAATGTCACGCAGAGGGAATGTTGAGTTTGGAACATTTTTATGACTGCACCTCAACAATCCTGAAGCAATGATCTGATTGGTTGAATTCATCTAGATTAAAGGAGAAGTGAGTGTTGCATTTGTTTCCACTGGAAAAAAGGACGGACTTACGTTTTTCGATGAAGAGTTATTATGCTTACTGGGAATGAATGGTTATGTAAAAACAGCTGAAATTAAGATAACATCAAAATGTTGGTCAATTTGTGTACTGGCATTTACATGCCTGGAAATATGAACCTATATGAGGTGAAATGGGATTGGATGTTTGACATACTTTTAAAGAGACTTCCCTATAAAGGGCTTAACCCCCAATGTTCTCAGTCCCAAGAAATGCCCCTGGCTCCTGCGCAAGTTTATTGGTATCAGAAAAGTTAAGAACTATAGCAGGATCACTCAAAGGCATAGTTCAGTTCCTTACACAACCAAAGCTGCTTTTTTTAGAGAGCTCTTTCAAGAGAATGTGTAATCCGGGAGTCGGTTCTCTCTCACTCTTAGATGAAGCATGCTTCTATTTCACTCTCTGACACAAGCAATTGGCCATATACACAAATATAAGTCATTTAAAGGTGTTGACTATGTAAAACATGGACATAGGGCTTGTGACATCACCCATAGCTTTCTGGCAAGGTTAAAAGAGGCTCGGAGTTGGTGTAGCCAGTCATTGGCTTCATGAAAGTGTGTTATTTCATGGTAATCATGGTAAAACGAATTCGTCAGGTGAAATTGGCTGGAATGAATGACACCAAAGAATCATAAACAATGAGATGAGCTGAACAACAATCCTCTGCATTACAAACAAATATTTTTAACAGGTTTTGGCAACCTACAAAAAATTAAGCCAGCTCTTCATTGAGTGCTACATTAAAAAAACCTTCTGAAATGAAGCATTCAGCACTTTAAAATGTGCTAAAATGTCCATCACTAATGTAAAATAAAATATTTGGAATAATTTGCATGCATAGTTGGTATAATTCTATAAGTTCTGCACATTGAAATCTGGCAACTCGTGTGAAATTGAATTAGCTAAATATGTTTAGTCACTGCAAATTTCCATCCAACCCTTAATGTGTGGCTAAACTCATCCCTAAAATCAGATTGTTTGTTCGTCCACAGGTCACAGGTCAGTGTCTTCTCTGTGTTTTACTTTTGGAGGTGTTTGTGTAGAACTGGCGAGTCTCTTCTTGTTGCTGTCATCTTTAAATGACGACCTCTCTTTCATTTCCCTCCATCACATCTGGACAGCGTTGCCATGGGCAACCACTGGAGTAATCAGGTCAATGTGAAGAGCAGGCGGGCACAAACCTGGCCCGAGTCACTTTAATTACCCACAATGCTTTGCATTGGGTCATAAAGGTCTAGGGTGTTACAGATTTTGTAAACTGTCTGAATTTAAAGCACTCTGTGGTATGAAAGTACTTGGTAAAAACAAGAAACCATACATTGTGTATACATTTAAAACAAGCTTGTTTGAGCAGCGAGTTGATATTAATATTTTCGTATCAACATATTATTTTAACCAGAACATTAGCTGATTTTTGTTTGTTTATTCATTGATTTTTTAAATTGTAAGTCGCTTTGGACAAAAGGATCTGCCAAATGCATAAATGTAAATGTAATCAATGACTTTCAAAACAAAAGGACTATCAAAAATATGTCATCATGCTCACAAATGCGCCTCTATCGTAGGTGAAAGAGTGGCTAGCATCAAATAAACTCTACCCTGTGAGACATTACTATCTTTTCTCATATTCATTAACTTTTTTACTGTTCAAATTTCTACTTAAAAGGTCATTAACCCCAGATTTACTGGAAACAATCTCTGCTTTTTCCCTCCAACTTACTTCACTGCTTGATTACGCTAATCCTGTTTTAGCTAAAGTTTTGTCTATCTTAAACGGCAACTTTTACAGGACAGTAAGATATTTTAATAAAAATAAATAAAACTTTTTTACTCTATTTTTAGCTAGTGCATCAATAATCCTTTTCCAAATCAGAACATAACCTTTAAGCAAAAAAAGAAGAAATTTTAAGTAATGCAAATATTGAAGATATTTCAAGAATAATAATAAATGAAGATCAATAACATCAAAGTATGAAATGAGTAGTCCACCAACCAATTTAGCATTTCCATCATCAGCCTGTTTTATACGATTAGCACAGCTGATTTGAAGTATGTATAGGTTAATACTAATTGTGTAGTCTAATTTGTACAGTAGCCAAACTAAAACTTGCACAAGGAAATTAAAATTACACAAAAATTTATTAAATTAAGTTTCATTCAATACATCCCCATCAGATTGATCACATTTTTGTAATGGTCGATGTGGATCATAAGATCGGACGAGTGCGCTCAGTTTCTAATCTACGTTGATGCTTGTCTTGGTTTCTTCTTCTCATGTGAGATTAACCCGGTCTCCTGAGCCTCAGGGACGAGCCGATACTCAGAAACTCCTTCTGCATGTTGAGAATGATGATTCGGCATCAGACGGCAGGAAGAAACAGATTAGAACATTCATTTGGAGACTGATTTTCACTCCAGAGATGTTTAGGTCTGGCTGTGAGCGCGGCACTTTGAAGAGTGAAACGTAGATTTTTACATTTTTAAAAGGCTGAGAAATTTAACACTTTTTCTTTTTTGCAGTCCTTTTTCTCGCTTGATGTGCTGATTGCTTATTTTATTAATGATAGAAAGAGTTCATGACACTTTGCACAAGTTCAAAAGTTTACAAACTTTATTTATGTTAAAATCATATAATTTTTTTTTTAATTTTTTTTTTATTGTTCTTAGCTTGTCTATAATGCATTAATAAAGCAATAATTCGCTACCTTAACGGCCCTTTCACCCTGGTCTGTTTTGGAGCCTTGGGAATGGCTACATTATGCAACTGTGAAAGCAATCTACTATTCCTAGGGACTGATCCTGAGAACACTTGGCCTGGGAAATGGTTCAGATGATGTTTGACAGGAATGTGCAGTTACCCATATCAGTGGTCCCGGACTCCCGGGGCCTGCAGTGATTCCAGCATACCAGATAATGAGGGTAGACTGTTGACTGTATATAACATGGACGGGGTGGTCATGATGACACTCATAGGTTTCTGGCAAAGTCAGATGAAGCTCAAAAAGTAGCCTGTGCTTAAAAACGCGTCCTAAGATGGGGGAAATGACCGTAATGAAGGTGTCTGATTGGCTGAAGGTTTAATATTTATATACCTTAAACAAACAAAATAAAAAATAATTCATGTGTGTTCATGAAGATCAAAACTAGCGATCTGAATCAACAAACCTAATGGAGCCAGGGGTGAAATCATGCTTTTTTAGCTCCAAAGTTGGCCAGTATTAATATTGGAGTGAATGAGAACTTGTTCCTTTTGGAGTCTTCCTCAAGTAGCCACTTGGGGAACTGCAGTTCTGTCACTTTCTATCATGCATCAAAAGGGAAAGAAGGAGGTTTCCCCTTGGGTAGACCAATGATGATTAAGCATGTAGCCACATGAAGAAAACACAAACAGCCAATCTGGAGAGGAGCGCACTAGATAGGGCAGAGGAAACACGAGAGAAAGAGAGAATAAAGAGTCCAGAATTACCAGCAGCTGTGAACAGGAAAACTTCTGGGGAAAAGCAGCAGTTGGTGGAAGAGGAGTTTTGGGAGATGTAGTTCTTAAATAGTGAAACCAACATGACCAACAAGGCCTGGCCCCTCCCGTCCTTTCAGAGCTTCTACAGGTCCTCGCTGCCTCCAGGTCGCTCAGGTCAGCTGTTACTCTGGAATGTGATTAGGATGCGACGAAAAATCTAGGGAGTTTTTGCAGTCACAGGTCAAACCCTCTAGAATGTTCTGCTGTTAAATCTCAGATAGATCAAATCAAAGCTAAAAACATTAATCTTTGGTCTGGCATGTGACTCAGTTTGACTTCAATTGTCCACTGTTGCCTACTGTATTTTAGTTTTTATGCTGTAATTTATTTGATAATTAATATGTTGTAAAATATTATATAAATATGTTATATATATATATATATATATATATATATATATATATATATATATATATATATATATATATATATATATATATATGTACATGCATATACAGCATGTTTTAATTTGGAATTTGCTATAAAAATTAAGCTGACTTCACTAGATATCTTCAAATATATATCATTATGATTTAGATTTTAATCAATTTATTTCAATGGAAGCTGTTTTAGGTCTTAAGTATTCTTTAATGCAGGGGTATTCAGTTAAAAGTCACAGAGGTGCAGTTATTAAAATGTGGAGTATACATAGATAGATAGATATGTGGCAAGCTAGTGGCTGAGTTTGTTTACAGCAAGTGAAAACATTAAATGTTTAATAGTCCGACTACGCCACCCTGTATTACAGGGAACCCAATAAAGCGATACAAGTTTGTGGTTTCAAAAGAGGGACCAGAGACCAGGAGCTATAAAAAGTATGAAATTTGTTTATTTTATTTTTAAAACACATCTCATAAGGCAGAGGATGACCAATAGGAAGCACACATACACCAACAGCAATATAGGAACAATGGTCTGGAGCAGGAGGCAAACTATGGCTCAAGTTATATCACCCAGTGAGCGCACACACACACTCCAGAACACTCGTGCAGTCAGCACTCAATCACAGCACCACCGCAATCGCTGTTTGGCCAACTAGCCCCCTGCCCAGGACCTGAATTTCCTACAAGCAAAACAAAACACAATAATCAATACGTTCAAATAATAAACAAATTAATAAAACATTCAATGTGACTCAGGATAGGGAGGCCCAACAGTACTCGTGGTTCCTCAGTAACACTGCTGAGCAAGGAAGACAAGCGATTGAGAAGGTGTCCTAGACCCAGGACTACAGGGCACACTATGGCAACCAAATGGTTAAAGCATATCAAAGTAAAATCAAAACACAAATCAAAAGAACCTCAAAGAGGGAAAATAATACCACAGTAACACATTAACAAAATGAAGGTTAACAAAAGGCGACGAAACACAATTATGGTGTGCAACCCCGGCGAGATCAATGCTGATTGTGAATGTTTGTGACCCAGTGGAGACAAAACAGGGGCGCGAGCTTCCAGCCACGCCCCCCCTTACACAGCTGATGGGCTAAATGCACTTCAGAGCTTAATGCCTTATGAATGAAATGGCATTTTTAATAGTTACCTAAGTGGGAGAAATAAGATTATGAGCATACCTTACTCTTGATCACAGTTACACAAAGATACTCGCTGTTAGGAATCAGCTCCCAATAGAGCACCATGTCATGAACAGCCGCGGCCTAAACGATCGCTCTCTCTCTCTGCCCCAACAGTCCGCTAAACACAGCACGCTCTATCAGACACCTCCCAACAATTAAACTGTTACGCGGTCAACGTACCCTTCTGCACCAGGGATCAGCGCAAAGGAGGATGGTCCTCAGGCAGCTGAACAGCAAAAAGTAACACTCAACCACTACCAGGGCACTGCTTGTACTAATAGCGTCTCACCAAAGACAGACAGACAGATATACATAAGAAATATTATTTCAAAAATATAATGCAATATGGCTATTTGGGTGGAAAATAGAGAGCAACAGAGAAGGAGAAAAAAAGAAACCATAAGAACACCCAGAAAGGTTTACAGTTTTGTTCAAAAGCTTTTCAAAAACTCTCTAAAATGTACATCAGCGTAAACTCACTGGAGATGGATTGTGTTCTCTTACAAAGAGATCTGGGACATTTTCAGAGCATGCAAACCCTCCGACAGGATTTAAATGAGTGTTCACACCTCCTTCAGCATGTCGTTGTACATTCACAGGTGTCCACACATTGGGCATTTTCCATTTCTCCCTCTTTCTGCCTCCCCTGGAAGAGTTTGACTGAATGTGGGAAAAGCTTCTTTAAAGCTGCATTAGAATTCACATGCTCTGTCACCGTGCGGATGCACTGGGACGTCCAAGGATTCCATTAAAGGTGCGCACTCTTAAAAGCACAGCTGGGGTCAGGAAAAATGGACTGCCGTGCTGGGTTTACAGCAGCCAGCTTTTATGGCTAATAATGCGTGAGAATGCAAGGCTGGATGAGGGGGGAAGGCATGCCTGAGGAACGGTTTCTACTGTTTCCTGCAGTCGAGGGTTGGATTTTTATTTACTGATTTTGTACGGAGGTTTAAAAGTATTTGTTTAGGCTTTTAAATGGTTGTATGCACCTCTTCTAGACCTTCTTGGGGCTTTCATGCGCATGACTCAAAGACAGCGAAATTCAGCTTTTTGGATCAGATATTACTTTTAACACCTTTGGAAAGGTCTGCAAAAAACCTGTTAATGGAATAGTTAGTACACTATGTCTTCCATAAGACTGTATCTGAATATAAATACAGATGTTTACCCACTCAGAACACACAACTGCACTTTGCAGTAAATACATTTTCTTTTCTTTTTTTACAACCTGTTATAATTCTTTTAAATCTGTAACTTCACGTTGAAAATATTTTTTCTGCATTTTAAGTCATGTCAAGCATATATGCTTCATGTGTTTTGACAAACTTAATTTTCTTTAATTTTCTATGTTTGATAATTTACTGAAAATTTGTGAACTAAAAATAAGTAGCAAAAACTAAAAAATTGTTAGCACTTAATAATAACTACACATTACTAATCTTTAATTAAGCTTCAGCAAATAGACTAGTCATTTATAAAGCATTGTTTTTATGTTAATACACATTTATTTGTAGTTTATAAATATAAGTTTAAGTGCTTTATTCTGGTTTATAAGCATCTATATAATATACTTACTTTTAATAACCTTCATTTCATGCTTTTTGAGGATCAGTTAATCACTTATAAATTAAACTTTTCATTCTTTAAAAAACATTTAGTTATTAATTGAAAGAGAATCATGAGATCATTTAGACCATGCTAATAAATGTTTATTAAAGTATTTGAAAGTATAATCATACATTTTATTATTTAGAGATATAGTAACAGTTACTCAGTGTGATGATAAATGCTTTATTAGCAGATACTCTTCCTGTAACTCGTGACTAAATCAGATAGTTATAAAATTTTACTAATTTACTCACTAGCTGCTAGTGAGCTCATCTAAAGTGAGGACCATTTATGTTTTGTAACATTTTCAATAAGTTATAAATAAAAGACATAAATGTAACATTTACACAAATAAATTATATAAAACCATTAGGTATTCTATACATTACCACTTTGTCGGTAACAAATACATATAAGCAAGTACATTGACCCCAAATGACCCACAATGCAAATTGTGCTTGAATGGAGACACAGGTCTCCAAACTACTTATAAAAATCCTTACAAAGTATCCATTTACTACAAACACTGTAAAAAAATCCAACTAATTAAAGGTTTTTGTCTCACTTTTTTCTAAAGCCCTAATTAAGGTTACACCGTTGGTCCAATGTTTGTTCACATTCACACGGAGCATCATTTAAGCATAACCGGGTCATTTTCAAAATGCTGGCCAAGGTGACATTTTTATAAGTGTCGACAGTGTACCTGTGTTCATTCTGCTTACAGGATTTCACATTCTCTGTGGCTGTTGTTAACCCTTGTATGGTGTTCGGGTCTGTGGGACCCATTTTCAGTTTTCATCAGAAGAAAAATGAGTAACAATAATATGAACACCACACAAGGGTTACTCAAACACCGCCTGAGTAACAATAATATGAACACCACACAAGGGTTACTCAAACACCGCCTGAGTAACAATAATATGAACACCACACAAGGGTTACTCAAACACCGCCTGAGTAACAATAATATGAACACCACACAAGGGTTACTCAAACACCGCCTGAGTAACAATAATATGAACACCACACAAGGGTTACTCAAACACCGCCTGAGTAACAATAATATGAACACCACACAAGGGTTACTCAAACACCGCCTGAGTAACAATAATATGAACACCACACAAGGGTTACTCAAACACCGCCTGAGTAACAATAATATGAACACCACACAAGGGTTACTCAAACACCGCCTGAGTAACAATAATATGAACACCACGCAAGGGTTACTCAAACACCGCCTGAGTAACAATAATATGAACACCACACAAGGGTTACTCAAACACCGCCTGAGTAACAATAATATGAACACCACACAAAGGTTAAACAAGTTATTTCAGTCAATTGTTGTGTCAAACTGTGTAACAGTGATGTGTCCAGCCGCAACCCATCACTGAGAAACATTCACACACACTCATTCACAATTTACCACTATGAACAATCGTTCTTACTCAATTCACTTATACTGTCTTTGGACTTGTGGGAAAACCGGAGCACCCGGAGAAAACCCACGCGATCACGGGGAGAACATGCAAACTCCACACAGAAATGCCAACTGACCCAGCCGAGGCTCGAACCAGCAACCTTCTTGCTGTGAGACGATCTTTCTACACACTGCGTCACCGTGACGCCTTTTGCAAATAATTAAATAGCAATATGAAACTTTCACATCACAGGAACTGCAATTTTTCTTTAGCTGAAGGCTATCTGATAATGTCAATCAGTTATTACAAAAAAGGTATATAAAATAAAAATGATAATCCTTACCTTTCGAGTGAGGCAATGTGGCGAAGTTTCGGAGGAGGTGGTAGAGTAGGAGAGCGAATGATAGCGGAGGAGAACCATGGTCATAAAAATACGCTTTGCCAAAACAGCAGCTTTTTTTTTCAAAACAGCAACTTGAAAATATTAACAAATTTAGGACACCAACACAAAACTGTGTGAAGAGAGGGAGTGCACTTCTGGCAAGGCATTGTGTGAATAATCTGACCAATAGGAGAGGAGGATGTTACGCACAAACACACATCGTCAGGGCTAGAACTGACCAATAGGAGAGCAGAACTGGTGGTAGCGCGTTGAATCAGGTGATGCCCAGTGTTGTCTTCTACCTGAATTTCAAATGTCAAATATGTTTTTTTCGCGCACGTTTTTCGTATAATTTTTTTCGTATAATCAACATTTTCTTCAAGTGGCTTTTTGTATCTTGGATTTTTCTTAATGTGAAATCAGTATATATATATATATATATATATATATATATATATATATATATATATATATATATATATATATATATATATATATATATATATTAGATTACTGGATTAATGGTCGGGACAGGCTGCAGTGTGTTCAGAAATCAGCTGCTTGTATTTTGACTGGGACCAGAAAACATGAACACATCACACCTGTTCTTAAATCACTTCCGTGTTTTTTATCTTTTTATTTTATTTTAACCTTTACATACAAAGCAATCCATGACTATTGTTCTGCTTACTTGCAGTTACTTTTAACTGCATAAACACCAAACCGTTCGCTCTGCTCCACTCAGTTAAAGCCTCTGTCTGTATGACCCACACGCACTAAAACTATTCTGTCTATGCAGCGACATTGTGGAACTCTCTTCCGGGGATCCACAAACTTACACACTTTATATATATATTTAATTAATTATCATAGGCCAAGTATTTTTACATCACAGGATTTCACTGTATTTATGTTTAGTTCATTTAAATATTGTTCTATTATGGCAAAAATGAGTGTTGTTGTTCATCAATTGCAAGTGATTGTTAAAATTAGATGTCATTGTTGAAAAAATATATAACAGAAAAAGTTTAGAGAAAATAATCACAGTGTAAATTGATATGGCAATATCGGTTCAAAATGTTTGTTTTTCATTCAGCTCTTCACCAGTTAATCAAGAACATTTTCGCTATTCAACATCTGAATTTCCACCAATCAACAGCATGTTAAAACATTGTTTTCTAATCAAAGACAATGCCCAGATTGCGGCATGCATAATTGGCTAATCATGCTAAAATGAATCTCGGTTTAGCCTATTAATTAGTGGAAATGAAGTGCACTCATGTATGCATGTAATTAACAAAATTGTTTAACGAATCAAGAGCAGCGCTCACCTATTTTAAACAGCAGCTAAAAACAAGAACACGAGTCAGGGGAGGCATGCAGAGAGAACGTAAACAGTTTTTTTCTCATCATCTGACAAACACACCACTCGTAATTGTTTCTACCGGGATCAGATGGATGCGCTGCGTGCATGAGAAGACAGAGCGGAGGGAGGGGGAGATTAAATTTTGATGTTTACCTTGGAAATTCTCGCAGTCAGCACTGCCACTTCTACTGACATATGCATGCTGGGAAATTAATGTTTATGGGAGGAAAACAACTCAGCAGCACTGGAATTAGCTCGAGGATTGGTCGCTTAATTCGACGTTTTGCTTGCTAGACAGTCATCGGTGTAAAACTCTAGCCTTGTAAGAGTGGGTTGTGAAGAGGGGTTTACAAACCAGATCATTATTATAATTACATCTGCTCTGTTCGCTGTCTAGGAACAGATCATTTAGGTATTTTTTTTATTGTTTTCTAAATTTTCCTCAAGTCGTCCTAGAGCTGACTGTA
Organism: Danionella dracula; assembly: GCA_900490495.1. NCBI lineage: Eukaryota > Metazoa > Chordata > Actinopteri > Cypriniformes > Danionidae > Danionella > Danionella dracula. The sequence goes on from UELW01000034.1 coordinate 2,049,361, forward strand.
TTGACAGCTGATTGGCCTTGAGTATTATACATATTATTTACTTGTTTTTTTTGTCTGTGTCTGTTGTTTTGACTCTTAAGTAGAGAATGAATTGGGAAACTAAAAATGGCTTGATTGCAGTTATAATATATAATTTTTCATCCAGCGTGTAGCAACACTAAACTAAACATCAGGTTAAACCCCCAAAAAGAAAAATGAGTCTTGGTAAAGTGGAATGTTTAACATAGATTACGGTATTCCAGACACTCAACCTAACAATATACTTTCTAGCAGGTTTTCCGCTGGTTCTTTAAAAGTCTACAATTAAAAATACCTAAACTGTTTTACATTTGTTGTTGTAGGTCTTAAATAATTTTTTTCACAGCTTTTTTTTCTAGTGTCAATGTCTGATTGTGTTTTTTGTTGTTGCTTGGGGTTGCCAGATATTGAGAAAAATGCTCCTAATTGCTAAAAAAATCAAAAATGATGTCAACGGTTGCTGGAGTCTGAGATGATGTACATAAATGAAAAACTGAAAGTCTTGGTAGGATTTCGTAAATCCTCAAAAACCTAAAAGTGACGTTTAGCTGTGCCTTAATTTGAAACGAGGCTCATATTGGATACACTCAAAATCATAAAAGTGATGATTGGGGTTGCCAGAGTTTGAGAACTCACTTGAACACCCATAAATGCTCAAAATGTTAAACGTGATTGTTAGGGTTGCCAGTTATTAAGAAAACACACACAAATGCTCAAAAGCATCAAATTGATTGTTGGGGTTGCCAGAGATTGAGGACAAATGTAAAAAAAATTTAAGAATGATGCTAGGGTTGCTCATAAACGCTCAACTTTTTAACAGGCATGTTTAGGGTTGCCAGAGTTTGTGAAAACCTTTGCAAATGCTCAAAAGCATAAAAAGTGATGGTTAGGATTTCAAACTATGTATTGAAGAATACTGTTTATTATACAAAAACGTTCTGTATGTGTTTATGATAGTATCGTGTAGGTCTTACATTTGATTCTTAACGGTCCTAAAGATTCCTTTTCAAAAGTCTTAAATTTGAAACCCTGTTCTCAAAATAAATTCTTACAGGTCAAAGCTTAAACTTATTTGATTTTATTCACGTGTTCACTTGTAATCACATTGTATTCACTCCAGATGGACTTCTGGTGTAGAAAAGATTTTGTGACAGGAGTAGAACAGCACCTGGAAAGTTTACTTAAATAAGTTAATAATCCTTTTAATAATTATTTAATAAAAAAATGTACTTCAGCCATACACGGGAAAAGTTATACAATATTGGTTACATTTTTTTTTATCAAGTTTTCAAATAAACTTTTTTTTACCATGATTAAACATTTTCTTCAGAATACCAGGAGTTGAAATTTCCACATGACCCTGAGCTCTCCGGACGCTATGCCCGCTAAAAATTTTGGGCCCCCTGAAAGAAATTAAAATGTGCCTCGTGCTCTTAAATTTAATTCTTAACGGTCTTAAACAGATCTTTCTAGAGTCTTAAAGTTGACCTTATTAAACCTGCAGGAATAATAAAAAAAAGACATTCTGATGTTTACCCGATAGCTAAGAACATTTCAAATTGCCCTTGCCCCGGAAATATCCTTTAACTTCTTTTTAATGTTCCTTCCATCCGCTCTCAAATAGATTCCTCCCCATCAAGCTCTCCAACCCCATCTTCTCCTCATATCCCAGTGTCCTCAAATATAAAAAAAAAAAGCTCCCCGTTCATGATCAAGCTGTATCGATTCACATCTCCTTTACCATCAGAGCATCAGGTGCTGGCCAGCCCATGAGGTCAATGTTGCGTCTATTTTGCTCAAGGGACAATTCTAATCTGGTCTCTTTCCAGCGATGGACTCACTGCTACCTCTGCTCCACAGTGCATGAAGAGAAAGCCCCTGTCAGTCATTCCCATCATTCATATTTATGAGCTTCAAAAGCATCCCTTGCTCAATTTGCTCACTTTACACGCCTGCAGAGTGAAAGATAGAGAGATAGAAAGACTCCCTGATGAAAAATGCATTACGGGTCAGGTTTTCAAATGACTTCATGTGCAAAAAAAGAACAGCGTTAAAGTGTTTATATTTATTAAAAAATCTAAATATGCCATTATACAGTTGGTTTGTTTCTAAACGAGATGAGGATAACCAGATCTAGCTTAACCGTCCTTCTCATGACCTTAACCGGAAGCGCACTATTTCCTGTCTCACCGTCTCTTTATCTCCACGTCTCACCTTTTTTTCTCATTCTGGAATACATTTGGATTCTGTGAGTGCTGTCATTTGATGTCAGGCTCATTCGGAAAGCATTTGAAAGGTTAATTAGCTGAGAAATCCGTCTGGCTTACTCAAACAAAAAGAGAGAGCCGTTGTCAGATTTCTTACACCTCTCTTTACTCATTCTTCCTCATCATTATCTTGCTCAGCATGTTAACCCGAGGAAAGAATACTCTCAGTCCCTTTTTTTTCTAAGCGATTGTAGTTTACGGTTGTGTTTAAGTGAGAATGATCTTATGGTCCATTAGTGAGTTTATTTATAGAGGTTTAATGGTTTAAAAACCAAAGGTTTACGCTGTTTTGATATCTGTTGGATGCTGGGCTGAGATAATACATTTAAGACTACACTAAAGTCATTCACCAACCTTGAATGCCAAATTAGATGCTAACCAGTGTTTCTCACTGTTCTAGATCACTGCAATGGACCGTTGGTCTCTGGACTTCCTCCCACATCATTCCAGAGCTCCTCGTCGTCCTCAGACAGTCAGTCTCCATATTTTGCTAAGCTCAACAGAAGAGATGGTGAGTAGTCTTTCTATTAAGACTGATGAGGTTGTTCAACAAAATCTTTTTTTTAAACTTGGACACTATTTTCAACCACTTCAGATGCATTACCTTCTCTTTTGAGGATAATGCTGTTATATAATTTTACTTTTATAATATTGGTCGACTGATACTAGTTTTTTTTCTGGCTACTGCTGTTACCGATTTTTGGAAATCTTGGTGGCCGATAGCCGATTCTTTAAGTAAGGAATATACAATAGTTAAGCATGCATTATTCAGTTTTCGAGTCGGGTGGTTCTTCGTTTCCAATTTGTGCGTTTAAACCTGAATAATGCACACTTAACCTTAGTATATTCTGTTTATGCCATGGTCTTTTCCAACACTCGCACATTTACGTTATTAGTAATATCCGGGCATACGAAAGCGCACTTCTTTGGTATTGTTTATCCAGTGCCACTCTGCTGCCCTAATACTTCCAGGTCAAACTGGATACCTGGTTTCCCGTTCAACATAGAGACATAGAGGCAGTACTGTAAGATAAGAACAACGAGCCCTTTTCAGCTCACAAAAAAGGACTAAAGTATTACTCAAACATACGTGAAATAATCTGAATACAACTTGAGGCTTGTTTTTCAAGAGGGAACAACACTTCAAGATGCAACAATGCAAAAAATGCACTCTTGGAACAAGAAAAAAAAAACTCAAATAAAGTTAAACTCTTACTATATCAAGCAAAATAATCTGCCAATGGGGTAAGCAAATTTGACTTGGCAAGAATTCTTAAAATTAGAAAAAAATTCTAACTGATAAATAGACAAAAACTCTCAAAACAAAACTTTACAATTTGTAACACTACACGGAAACTATAATAATTCAACTTGTAACTAGTCTCTGGTGGTCTTAAAACTAGACAATATGTCTTAAAACTAGGATTTTTTCTCTTTTATTTAAGACTAACTTAGAAAATGTAGTATTAAAATAGGTATTTATGACCTTAAATTAAGCAAGTTTGTGCTTAATTTTAGTTCTTCAATTTGAATTTGTGTTCTTAAAACTAGAAATTCTAGCTTGAAAATTTGAATTTAAATAATTATATTATATATTATTTAGGCCTATTGATGCATTTTTAGATAGGACATTTCCGATAGTAGAGAGGCAGAACTCTTAGTAGAGCTTTGGGGAGAAGATCGGTGAAGGACCTGAGCTGGATTCGAACCCCCGTCACCAGATGCATCCGCTACACATGTGAGCGCTCTGACCGCGACGCTCTCAGTGCTAAAAAGTTAATTTGTTTCTGATAAGCTATATAAAACTAAAAGAGAATACATTCTAGTTTTAAGACAGATTGTCTAGTTTTAAGACCAGTAGTGACTAGATACAAGTTGGAATGTTCTAGTTTCAATGTGTTTTTACAGCTTGTAAAGACTTGTTTTGAGAGTTTTTATATTTCCAGCATATGTTACCAGCTAGAAGTTTTTGCTAGTTTTAAGAGTTCTTGCCAAGTCAAATTTGCTTACACCATTGGCTGATTATTTTGCTTGATCTAGGAAGAGTTGATCTATATTTGAGGTTTTTTTTTCTTGTTTCAAGAGTGCTTTTTGAAGTACAGATCTCTTCCATCAAAGTTAGAACAAAACTGGACGGATATTAAGGTTTGGAGTATTGATGATTTTTTTATGGTGTAGATCCTTTTTCTTGTTTTCTTGTTCCAAGATGCGTGTTTTTACCAGTATTTAATATTTATTTCTTAAAATAAGATTTCATTGACATTCTTGAAATAAAAATATGCTGGGTCAAATTTTCTTTTTTTAAGATCTGTGACAAAATCAGCAGCTTGTTTCACAAAGTTTCTTAATTCAAGAAAATAAATGACCAGAATAAGAATTTTTTCTCCTCAAGAAAATGTAAGTAATCTCTACCCAAATGGTTTAAATTAGAAAATTCTTCCTAAAATAAGAAATTCAAGATTTTCAATCTAAATTTGAGAATTTTCAGCTTTGCTTAGATTCCGATTTTTGCAGTGCATTTTTTTCTTTGTAGGTCTATAGATGCAGCACAACACATTTTTCATCTGTAATTGTCTCATTAAGCTACAAAACTCATGAAATGAGTAGTTCTACTGTAGCTCTGTCCTGCTGCTCTTTGAAACATCTCCACAAGAAGAATCAACGGAGTAAAACTGGAGTTTAAGATAAAATAAAGTCTAGTTTAATTAGACTAGAAATAAGATTTAATTCCTTATTTAATAATTAACTAGCATTAAAAGTTGATTTAATTTGAATACTTCATGTATGAAAAATTGAAGTAAACCCGTGTTTCTTTGCTGACGATGCAAATTTCATTTTGATGGATATATATTATTATAGATTTTATTTGTATATTATGTAGGTAACATAATTCCCCGGATTTGGCAGCAGCCGGCACATATGCCAAAAGCTATAATTTACACAACAGAAAGCAATCAGTTTTCCTCCTGAACTTACAATTTTACACATCATTTTTACATTTGATTTCCTTGGATACTAATGTTTTGACGTCTTTTCTGTTCAGTTGACATGCAATAATTGACCCCTTCTGTTATCATTAGGGGGTGGTGGCTGGGCTCCAGAGCACACAGATAGGCTCCGCTGGCTACAGGTGGACCTGCGGGAAAGGGTGGAGGTCACAGCTGTTGCCACCCAGGGTCGATTCGGGAGTCCTGATTGGGTTACGAGTTACATGCTTCTCTACAGTGACACGGGGAGAGCTTGGAAGCAGTTTAGACAGGAGGACAACATAGGGGTGAGCTATTCAAGTACTCTTATAAATAATCCAGGCTTTTATTATATGTATAATGCATTAGTACTCTGGGCCAGCACAATAAGTGCGGTAAAAGCTGTCTGGATAATGTGGATCAGGGGAGCTTTTATGGGTAAGTGTAAACGGAAGCACACATAATTTTAAGGTTTGTAATTATAATTTATTAGGGTTATATTAACACATGCTCCTCCGTGCACTTTCAGTTGAAAACCAGCCGTCCAAAAAGTGGCCAAAGTGTTAATCTCTTTAAACTGTGATTGAATATTCTGTATTGTGGAAGATGTGATTTTTTTAAATGCTCTCCCGCAAGCGTGTTTATATATATATATATATATATATATATATATATATATATATATATATATATATATATATATATATATATATATATATATATATATATATATATATCCCACCTTGTTATCGGTTGACTTACTAAGTGGAAATGAAGATTTGGTTGCCACCTGTCTCTAAACCCATTCTGACCAGAAAAAAATCTTTTAGTTTTTTTCCCCCCATATCAGTGAAAATCAGGTATTAAAACAGTTGAATTCTTTATACAAAAAATTAACAAGTTAAAATTAATACAACTGTATCCCTTTATGTTTGAAAAAATTAGAAAAAAGAGTGTATTTAACAATGTAAACAATAAAATTTTTTAGTTCAGTTATTTGTCTCTTCTGCTCTTCACATTTTATTGCATGCAAAGTGTCCAATGTCAGGAAAAATGTGTTTATTTTTAGAAAACAATTCCAAAAGCATTAAACCGATGCAATGTTGCTTCCACTGGAATGGAAGCAGTGTCTGAAAAGGTTCAAATATGGACACCCAAAAACACTTTTTCTTTTCATTATTCGTCTGACGCAATTCTGCTAAGATTACATTGTTCTTTGAGATGAGCTACATTAAAGGGCCCACTTTGAACCAAAAAGTTTCAAATCTTGTTTCAATGCCCCACATCTGGATGAATTTTGAACCTTTGCAGAGTAGCGCAGTAGAAAAGCAAATAGTAGTTCAAATGGCATTAATGTCATACAAATTTCGTACATTTCGAATTTAGATTCATTATTCAGGAAAATTGCTCAGAATTTTTTATCTTTAAGTTGGGACAGGAGAGAAATATATAAACAAATACTCTTTAATATAATATTATTTTAAAAGTAAATCTTTTGGCGTCTTAGTCAAACAGAATACAATACGGAATTTTGCATTTTTTGGTTCTAAATTTACATTTGGGAAATAGCATTACTTGGATGTATAATAACATCGTTGACTTTGCTGAATTGAGAGTTAAATTAACATTATGTAATATTTGAACCCAGTCCAAATGTAACATGCCTGTAGTGTTAGTTTAGGCTCTAGTAGTGTTAATATAACTTTGGTCGTGTTTATATAAGTCCAAAATATTACATCAGGAGTGAAGTAAAGTGAAAGTGAGCAGTTGGCCAGATCTGGAGTGACACATACCCGGATAGTGTGCTCTGCATGTAACCCATCCCAGTGTACACACACACACACACACAGCAGTGAACAAACACACCGTGAACACTCACCCAGAGCAGTGGGCAGCCATGGCTGCGGCGCCCAGGGAGCAGTCGGGGAACTGGTTCACTCAGAAAAACGTGTTCTCTATACTTGAGCTTTGTGGCATCTTCAATACAGCCAAACACCCTTTTCAATGTAAAAATAAAACTCCACCTATGCTCTCCAGACCTCTTTATCCTCCACATTGTTACTAAAATCCTTATCTCAATGTGAATTACAGTTACTTAACTTTGGGGTTAATCTTTACTCCACGAGAGACAGCCGTTATATTGCTTCAACATTTGGAAGCCAGCAAGCCAATGGTTTCACTCGAATCACCCCCCTTTTTTTAATCAATACAGTTGTTTCACAGCTCCGTCATTCCCTGGCGTTCTTATTTAGCGGTGGCTTGAAGAGATCTGGAGTGAAACATTTCTAAGATCTTACCTGGCATCCCTGTCGCCTCTAATTATCAAAGCTCGGATTACTTGCTAATGTCCTCATTGTGTGAGCTAAACCAACAGAGGGCCTGAGTGGGAGGTGGAGTAGATACGTTTCCCGCGGCTAACTCATTTTGAGTTTGTTTATTTATTCCTGTTGAAAGATTGTTGAACGCTTGATTCATTTGTCACCCCTCCCCCTGCGAGAAGAAAAGGAGGTGCTGATTAGTTTTGAGAACAAAGTTTAATGGATTTCTTTGACGGTGGGTAAGATTTTAATGAGTGGAAGATTAAAAGACGTGAAACGATTTAAAAGGAAGGAAGGTGCCTGCTGGTTGTTTTGGGGTCTCGCAAGCGATACAGCTGGAGGTGTAACCCCCTAGCTATTCTATAACTGGAGGTTTAGATTAGCGGCAATGCTTTGAGGGCAGCTTAAAGAAACTAACGTAGCCAGAGGCATCCGGCTAACTTTGTGAAAATGCTGTTCAGCTGAAGTTTTATTTTAATTTCAGAAACTAAGATTTATTTCTGTTTTACAGTTTTTCTTGATTACCCAGCTTCTACCTGATAAAAGAGATTCAGATCCACTAAGTTTGCATCATCACTATCCCAGCAGAGCAAAAGACACTTCTTGCAAATATGTTAACCCTTTCTTATTGAATTGACACAATTTCCTCGCCCTTTTGCAAAACAATTCAAATGTATGTCATTCAAGAAGTCCATACTAATCCGTGTATCATTTCCTCATTTAATTGTCAGTAAAAACTAAATAAACAAAAAAGTAAACAACAAATAAATTTTTTCATTTCAAAACAAAAACAAACAAAATTTTTTTATTTATTTATTTTATTCTTTGATCAAACTAAAAAAGGCAAAACCTAATAACAAGTTTGTGGTATTTTTTTGGTTTGGTAAATAAAAACTAATTCTCAGATTAATCTCAGATTCTGAGAAATGTGACTTTTTCCTGCAGATCTTCCCTGGAAACTCCAATTCTGATGGGGTGATCCACCAGAAGCTCTCACACTCAATAAGAACACGCTTTCTGCGGTTCTTACCGATAGATTGGAGCCCTGGAGGATGGATGGGCCTCAGAGTGGAGGTCTATGGTTGTGCATACAGTGAGTACTCCGCTGGATTTGTTTTTGTTTTTACACATTTCAAGGAGGTATTAAATGAAATCTCATCAAAGTGCTTCCTAGCAGCATCAAGTTGATTGTAACGAAAGTGATTTCACTCTCTTAAGTGGTCAAAAAACTGGAATCAGATAAAAATGTATCTGGTACAACTGAGCTGAAATGTAGCTGACACAACTAAAAAAGAAGCTGATAAAACTTCTACCATGAGCAACCTGACTTAGACTTTGACTGTGTAAATAATTGCATATTGTCTCTCCCCTACTGTAAGACGCTTTGAACAAAAGCGTCTTCTAAATGCATAAATGTAAATGCAAAATTTCACCCTGCATCATCCATTTGAGTGGCCAGACCACACTGAGCTTTAGCTGGAATGATTTGAGCCAGTTTTGCTAACTCCTCAATAAGAAAAGTCGCTATTGGTTGCTAAATGAGATTTAAATAAATCAAGTTTGGGGGGGGGGCCCATCACTTAATTAGCCGACACACCTAACTGATCCAAATGAACCAACTTTCTTCAAGTATATAAGCCATATCAAATCAAAGACTCTATGATGTTTGATCAAGCAAACCCCACTATCCTCACCTCATACCCGCTAAAGCATGTTTGCGATACTACGGCTTTACGTGTAACAGTGATCTTGTGGTACGAGATTTAAATAAAGGAAGTTTAGGTGGAGTACAATTTAGAAAAAAATACTCTATATTGTAATTCACAGTGACTGCTATTTGTTCTATTTTATTCTCAATGGTCTGACTGGACATATCAAATGCTATCTTTATTGAAGTGCTTCTCAGTGACTTCCTCTCATTAGCCTTTATGAACATTAAACCATGCTTTCCTAAAAGGAAGGAAGGTGCTAATATTACCTTAAGCTAGTCACCTATTAGACAGGCTTTGGTTTGGACTGGCCTTCACTGGGTATCAAAGTGCAGCGTAACAATCAATCGGTTAGCTCAAGGGTACGCAGCGCCACGCGCCTTGTGTTGAAATATTTATAATGCAGCCTTCCTACTGCTCTTTTTCCCTCTTCCCCTTTCTCCATTGTGTTCCTTTCAGGATCTCCTCAGGTGCCGTGTATTTGCAGTCTGCACCACAGCTGAAGTGATTGTCAATTCAAAGCTTGACTCATCGACCTATCACTGCCATGTTTATTCTCGAAACCTTAATTTCGCAAGATAGGGTGGAAAGTGACACCGCGGGGGGCGACTCGGTTTACCGTCTTGATCAAACATGATAAGTGGGTGCTGACCACACAGTATTTCAGTAATAGGGTTTGATAACAGAGACGTTAGTGCTTTCTCAAAGTCAGACCGCTGGCAGGCTAGCACTAGGGCTAGCTCTGGATGTTCGCTTGCATTGCAATTGAGCTGGGAGTGAAGTGGATTGTGAATTAGCGAAAGGTAATTACGTTTATAATTAGCCTTATGCTAGTACGTGCCAAACACGTAATGATTTCTCAGGACGATGCTAAGTGTTGATGCTAAATATTCGTGAAAGTGTTTATTAAATAAAAAGGGGAACATAGCATATCTTCCCAGTGCAAATTGTATCAAAATACTTTCTTGGTCAGATTGCAGATTATTCTTGTCAGACACCATTATAAATTGTGTTAATTATGAAGTCAAAAAACTATTTTTCAACATGCTGTCTTTACTTTACAATAATAGTTTTTTTTGCACTTATTAAAAGAAAAACTGTAACCCAAAATGTCAATATAGTCATAATTACCCCAATGTTCCAGACTCGTTAAGGCTTTGTTCGTCCTATCAACATACTTTTCACTGAAAACTACATTTCCCAGCAAGCTCTGCATCAGATGATACATGTCTGAGACTACAGAAACCAACCACAAAAACTTGCAATTAGTATGATCCAATCTCAGAATGACTAAATTGCTCGTGTTTTATAATATAAAATATATTAAAAAATATATATAAATATATTTTATAAATATTATATAAAAATATAGTCATAATTAACATACCTCAAATTTCTTCCAGACACATTAAGGCTTTGTTCATCTCTGAACAGTGAGCACTACATTTACCAGCAAGCTCTGAATCAGGTAACCAAGTAGCTTTGCTTCTGTTGATCTGAATGTATGAAACTACAGAAACCAACCACTAAGGAATTAGTATAATCTAATCCCAGTATTATTGAATAACACAAATAATATGTTTAAAGGGATACTCCACCCCCAAAATTAAAATATAGTCATAATTAACTTACCCATATGTTTTGAGATATTTTGTGTCAATCTTGCAGGCTAATGAATAATCCATCGACACTCATGTTATACAGATTATTAAACCTTAAAAATAATATAATATGCCATAAAATGCCTTTATCTGCTAACCAGTGTTACCTTTGGCAGCCACCTAAGTGTTAGACTTAGTCTTTTTGACAAAAATTAATTTAGTTTTAGTCACGTTTTAGTCAACAAAAACATTTTAGTCTAGTTTTGGTCACTAAAAAATAAAAGGTTTTGGTCTAGTTTAAGTTCATGTAGATTCATATTTACATGATTAAAGATAATATTTTAACAAGTTATTTTAATTATTTCAATATAAAAAATTGGCTATTTAAATGTATTTGATGAATTAATGTTCCATTTCACATTGTGAGGTTGTTGATAGGGTTTTCATTAAAAATAAAATGATAAAACAGTGCTCACTCACTAACATTTTCGTTCACTCTCATTTTCGTTAACAATAATTTGTGCATGTCTCGTCAAGCTTTGGTCTGCCAAGCTCATGTTTCATGTTTCACGCATCTCCAGAAGCTCCTGGGTGACTATTTAACCAGGCATTCAGACCAAGACAGGAATTTGCATTGTTAATGTTAAGTCAATGGTTCGCTGCAATATGGCATCCATGTGTCGAAGGAGGGAGAGGGTCTTTGAAGGGTACTGTGGGATGTTTGATGCATTTATAAAATATCTAAAAAGCAATATATCTTCCAGACCAACTATGTATTAATATAAAAAGCCTATTTTACAAACTGTTAAATTGTGCTCAATCAAATATATGTTTAAATTTGCAAAAGATCTGTCAGAGTAAATCTAAAATAGCAACTGCAAAATGTGGCGTCAAATGCGGGCAGAATGAATAGAAAGACGAAAATATAAAAGACAGAGATTGAAAAAGCAAAAGTTAACGAAAACACACGGTCTCCCTCCATTCATATTTATTTGCTGTGGGATAAAGTGTGTGCCCTCAGCGGAGCACTGGCCTTATTCATGCACTGCTGAATACTGCTGAAGTCAATTAGTTTTAAATCTGTCAAGCGCCTCTGCTGCTAACTGCAATTTAAGGTTGCAGCTACGTGGTAGAAACCGGTGGTGTGTGTATGTTTGAAATGGATTGGTGTGGCTGTGAGCGTGTGCCTGTGTGTGTGTGAGAGTGTGTGAGTGCGTGCGTGTGTGTGTCATTTATTTAGTCATTTATTCACTTCGGAGCACTGCTGTGCTGATACCACCAAGAGAGCTACAAATAAAGTGAGGTCGAAGTCGTTCGTAGAGGACTTTGTCTGTGTGTGTGGTTTTTAAACAGTAAATAGGGACACACAGAAAATGGAAAAAGTAATGGGTTTTTATGAATTAATTGTAATGTTTAAGATATTTGTTGTATCATCAAGTGAGATGCAGATGATGGAAATTCAAATGCTTCTGTTACAGTTCAGTCCCAAGATAGAGGTGAATATACTGTAGTGTTATGGAGAAAATTACCCATCTATCCTACCCAGCCCCGATACTCTGGCCGATGTTCTTGAACTCTGTCATAGTTCTATATTCGGCAGACAGCTCTAAGCTTTTTGTGAAGCTTTGCCTGTCATGGCTACTTAGCTTCAGCCTTTCGTTCTTCGCAGCGGAGCGATGGAGAAAAAAGATAAAACAATCTACCATCTGCCCTCTGAGCCTGGGTCAAAATCCACACTTTTACCTTAAACAGATACAGGGTTGAGTTCTGATTTCTGGTTGAGTTTCTGATGTTCTGAAAGCTTTTTTTCTAAAATTTTCGTCATACTCCTAATCATTTCTATCAAATACTTAACCTAATCAGTTAGCTAATAGATTTCACTGATATTTTGAATACAAAAATAAAATAGTTTTACACCATTTACCCTTTATTAAATGAAATGTATTTTTTGTACACTAGAGTTGTAACTTATTTAGCATTTTGATTTGACCCTCCTCCCCAAACACCCCCTACCCCTTTGGGGTTTTTTAAATCTGGATAACATGCTAACAGGAAATAATGACATAAAGATTCTGTTTGTGCTGCTCTCAGCCACCAAGGGAAGGCTGAGGTTCTTTTTACTGACGTGTGTTGCACCCATCCACTCCATCATTGATATCAACAACACCATAGGACACTTGCCAGCTTGTGACTGAGAAAGGTAGTTTTTTATGGCTCTTATTCAGATTACTTAAAATCTTTGAAGCATACAAGGGGTGCGGTCTGAAAGAGGGTTCTGGATCTTGGACTCAGACCTCAAAGTCAGAGTATAAAAACGGAAGAAATAATAGAAGTTATAGAGATTCAGAAGTACAAACACATGAGAAAATACCTCTCTGACCAGCTTTTCAACCTCCAGAGAGTAGACTAGCTTACTTATCTTACTTTGAATCCTCAACTAATATTATATTTTTCATTTTGAATTGCCAGAGTCGGATGTTGCTGATTTCAACGGCCGGAGCTCTCTGCTCTATCGTTTCAATCAGAAGTCCACCAGCACTGTTAAAGATGTCATCTCGCTACGATTCAAGAGCCAGCGTGCCGACGGCGTCCTGGTTCATGGTGAGGGCCAGCGGGGAGATTATATAACCCTGGAGCTCCATAAGGGCCGCCTCGCTCTGCATGTCAATCTGGGTGAGTGGCAGCTCTGTTCCATTTTAAATGCAAAGCTGACTGCATGCAACATATGGATGCAAATGTGGTGGCAAAAAAATTTAAATAAATAAGCGTGTTCCATACAGATTTTTTTAAACGTGTTGCATCCCAGCTCCGCCATTAGGATCACAAAACCTTTTAGCGTTCAAACTGTTAATTTAATAACTAAATAATGCATTTAAAAAACAAACAGTAAATTGGAAAATCCAGAAGATATTCAACCAGCCTTTAAATCATTCCTTTCAGCAAGAGGATGTGTTTAGTGGTTCACATCGTAAACTTAAGAGACTGTTGGGAAACAAAGGTTTGATTAAGAGGCCAAATCTGTGGTGTAATCACTTAGAAGTAGATAGATCAGCCATGAGGAATCCTTTAGAATTCAGAGCCCCATCTTCAATTAGCACCAGCAGTCAGTTGGAAGAAATTGTGTTTTAGGATGAGAGTTTTCTGATTGAAGAGTGTATTGAGCTGAGATTGTGATGATGTTTATCAGGACTATGTTTTTCACTTAAATAACCTTTCAATCCTCTTCAAAAAAGCAACAGTAGCTCTTGAGGCTGATTTCGACACATTTATGAATAAATCTTCCACAATTCTTTGAATGCAGACTGTGTTGGAGTCTGAAATCGATGTTTGTTTTAAGAGAGAGAAATTGGCCACATTCCTGAATGTTGTTGAAATATAAAAAACATCAGTATGACTAGTTTGTTATAAAAAAAGCAATGAATATTCCCCAGGGCTCTGAAAATGTATCTTATTTTAAGACATTGTTTTAATTGCAATCCAATTATTTTTGCAATGAAAGAATTCATGCGATGCTAGTTTGCGTCTTACTTTTGAAGCATTTCCTGTCTTGCTTTTGATTTTGGGTGAAATCTGATCTGTACGTGTACTTGACAGTCTTCTCTCACTCTGTCGAGACGTGCCGTTCTGTCTGTTCTTTCATCAGCGATACGCCAGGTTTCTTTCCTGGAAGTTCAGAAGGATCAAACGGAGGAGACGGCACACAGAAAACCTTTCACGGACTATTTATGGCTGGCTTTGAAAAGCTGCTTGAAAAACAGATGGCTTGATAACTTTAGACTTTAAGGTGCTGCATGCAATTAAAAAAGGAGAGATTGGTCAGACTGACCTGAACAAAAATGGAGCCTATCAACAGGATCAAAATACTGAACAGGCACAAGTGGTTTGTGTGTTTTTTTTTTTTGAGATTTCAAATGTAAAGATCACAAAGATAGCAAACAACAGCTATGAAACACTTAAACATGCTTTTATCTGATTATATCTTAAATATTGCTCTGGTTACTTGGTAAAAATGTTTTGAAAATGTTAAAGTAACATGTAATGGATGCTAATACTTGAGTTTTTGACTAGTTTTATTATTACTAGGGCTAGGAATTTAACATGTTAATTCGGAGTTCGCTTTCATAGAATTAGCCCAAAAAATGCAAGCGCGTGTAACGAGGTTAGGATAAGTGTACGGGGCGAGCTGTCTGTGGAAGGGCCGAGAAGCGACCCCCCTGTGAGATGTGGAGATGGGTGGAGGGGGAGTTTGTGTTTTAATCGTCAAATTGGAAGTGAGGTGGTTATGGTTCTCTAATTTTGGGAGTGGAAAGAAGGATTGAAAACACATGTAGATTGTTCGCTAATTATATGATAGTTAACTTCCCCCGAAATTGTGTTCATGGAACTTCCCATAAATTAATTAATCACAGTAAAAAATAACATGTTGACATTTTTTATGCAATGAAGGCATAAATTGTATATCTGCAGCAAACAAGTAAAAAAAACTAGCAAGACGCAAAACGAAAAGGACGAAGAACTGCATGGATGACTAAAAGGCCATTTTAATTACAAAAGAGATGCTAAAGGACCATTGATAAAACAAAAGTAATTAGCATTTTTTGTGACCAGGAATTTGCCTATCATCGAAGCAGTTCTAGTTTGAAATGCCACCTGAATTCGAAGCATGTTTTAGCAAGCGCAACAATCTCCTCACCCCCGGCTGTGACTGTCAGCAAGCTCCGCCAAACCACGCCACCTGAGACAAGTCACCGCGAGTGGACATCGCAATCATTAACAAATGCAATATCTAAAAGGATTGCAATGGACTGCAGGTCTGGTAATCTTGTAGAAGACAAGTGGCTTATGGATGCATTTAGAATCACTGGTTCCAACACAACTTACACCCTACCGTTTGTGTTAAGTAATAAATAAGTACTGACAAAAATTGAAAATAATATAAATAAATAAATAAATAAAAGTAAACATTTGTCATGTACTGTAACCTAATTCATAGGTTTGTATTGTCATTGTAACCTAAGTTATAAGTTTGTTTTCAATACTAAATGGTAAAAAAACACAGGTTGTTTTAATGTCAGTATGTATGTGCGATTAAATCGGTTAATTAATCGCCACACCATGTAATTTATTAGATTAAAAAATGTGATCGCTTGACAGCACTAATTATAACCGGTTGACCCACAGACGATGCTAAATCGCAGCCGAGCAGTGGTGCTGTCTCGGTTTACGTTGGCAGTCTTCTGGACGACACACACTGGCACTCCGTCCTGATTGAGCGCTTCAACAAACACATCAACTTCACAGTGGACAGACTAACCAGACACGTGCGAACCGGAGGACTGGACGACTCGCTGGAGGTGGATTATGAGGTGAGGGTTACAGGCTTTGATGGTGCTTTTCTCTGCAATTATTTGTTTGCTTTGCTTTATATTTGTTTGATTTGTTTACATATTGTGGCATTCTATTCAGTGTTTTATTCCGTTTGATTTTGTAGGTGTTATTGGTTGATGTTTTGTTTTGTTTGTTGATCAAACGTGTTTTCTGTTTTGAGTTTCGTGGTGAATTTATTCCGAATTTTGTTCAGTTTGGTTTTGTTGGTACTAATGTGTTGTTAAGTTTTATTTTGTTTAGTCTTTTGTTCGGTGTTTTGTTGTTTAAGTTTGTTGTCTGTTTAGATTTTGGGCTATGTTAGGTTGTGTTGGAGACGAGTGGCTTTTTTCAGTGTTTTGTTCTGTACGTTGTGTCTTGCTGTTTGAATTTTGTTTTTTGTTTTTTGTTAGCTTTGTTTTTTGTTTAGATTTTAGGTTGTGTTTTGGTTCAAGTGACATTCAAATAACGCAGTTAATGGTTTGTTTGTTGTCTAGGTGATGTTTAGACGGTGTTTTAGTAGTTGTTTAATTTCGTTTTTTTATTAATATAATTTGGATATCAGTAGAAGTTAAAAACATAGATTCTATCCTATTGATGGAGATCTAGTCTATCTCCAATGTTCAGTTAAAAAAAGAATCAAATCCTTATAATTTCCAACCCTGTATTAAAATCTTTCCGTTTCTTTTCTCATCCTTTCACTTCACAAAGCTCAGCTTTGGTGGGATCCCTCTCCCCGGCAAGCCAGGCACGTTTCTGCGCAAGAACTTCCACGGCTGCATGGAAAACCTCTACTACAACGGAGTCAACATCATCGACCTTGCCAAGCGACGCAAACCGCAGATCTACAGCGTGGTGAGGAGCTTGTGTATCTATTATTAATAATCTCATAAATTTGTGTTAGTCGTTAAGAGGGTTGTGAAAAGCTATAAAACAAGAAAAATGACCTCAAGCCTTGATGAATTAGCAATCCACTCCCATCTTTCATATAATAGATGCTTCTTGACCCGAGTATTAGTGATTTTTCCCTAATAGCACCAGCATGGCGGGATGCCAGATCCTTCCACTGCAAAGTTTGTGGATTGTGATAAATTCTCCAATTGCAGTGTTTGTGAAGAAATTGATTTATATTTCTGTTCTCGTTAGTTTTCACCTGCAATCCTCCCCCTGGCTTTCTATGGCTCAGTTCTCTGCAGCAGCAGCAGGGATACTTTTTGAGCCGTCTCTAGTGCACTACGGCTCCACAAGGGAGCTTTTTAAGAGAATGAATTCTGGCTTTGTCTACATTATTCTGAGAGCAGCACCATTAAAATATCTTTTGCAAGGTGGGAAATCATTCTCCAAGAGCCTGGGATTATTCTCCATGAATGATCAACTGAAGAATAGCTTATAAAGCCATATTTCACACAAGGGGGCTAAATCACCATCATTTATGAAGCAATGCACAAGTTTTAATGAAATGGCTTGTTGCGCCGTTACAGCTTGCATAACTACACAGGATGCATGACAAAACGTTTATGTTTTTTTTAACTAGCTTGATAGCATTGTAAACTGTTGAATTTTTGATGATGCAACCTTCTTCTTTAGAGACTTTAAGAACCAGTAGCTTTGTGGAGACATTTTTATTCTTTAATGGTGTCTCCCACAGTACATTTCCCCACTGGGATGATGTGTAATGGCTCGTCGAATCATGTGACATCAGTAAAAGTCTCTCTTGAGTCACATGCTTGGTTGTGTGCCATTTGCTAAAGTTCAGCAGGACCTGAGTTCTGAGCGCACAGAGGCCCATTTAGTCCAGGCCACCCCTGGTATTCCGCAGATTCCCTAGCGGATGGCTCGGCTCTATCTCTTGCTTTCTCTCAATTATAGTCGGGGAAGTGTACAGGCTCCCAAAGGCTTCTGAAGTTCAGGTAGGGTTGGGTAATGAGGCTTGCTGTCTCGAGAGTGACTATAACAAAACCGAGAGAGTGTGTGTGGATAGGCTGTGTTGTTTAAAGCGGAAATCAGGACTTTGAAAGTCATTCTAATATACATTATTATTTGGTTGACTAGTGAGAGAGTCATTTGACAGATTGTCCTTGTGTTTTTTTATTAATTTTTTTTGGTACATAAAATATTTAGGCTTCTTGGCCACTATAGAAGCAAACGTGTAAAATATTCATTGATTTCAGAAAATTGATAAATTTTTCTTAAAGGTAATTATATTTTTAGATATATGTAGAAGCATATATATATTTAAGGAAGTTTGTTTAATTTACTTCTATGTACTTTATTTAATATTTTATTTTTTGACTTTCCATTAATCAGGTTTTCTTTGTGAGTTATTTATTATCTTTTTTATTGTATCGCTCTATCCCTTTGTGTTTTGTTTTACTTTCCTATAATTTTTTTTCCTTTTGTGTTTGTATTAATTTATTACTTTGTTTTATGTAGCTTACCATTTATTTATTCATTCATTTTTTTCATTTGTTTATTTATTTATTTTTTTATTTGAAATAAAAATACATTACTACCTCCTTATTTGTTTCCCCAACACCGCATCCTTTTTTCATCCTGAAGTTTCAACCCTAGTTTCGTATTTGTGTCCTCTACATCACAACTCGTCAGCCTGGAGACGGTTGTGTCTCTGCCGCTGTCCGAAGCCTCACAGGCGGACGATCAATGGACTGTCCAATGCAGTGCACTGCCACTGGACACTATTCTAAAAACAGTGCCTGGTTCTGTTTCCGTGGAGACCTGCCATCCTCCACATCCTGACATCCAACTTTCTGTTTATTCCCACATTGCTCTGTCTGCCTGCCTGAGGGCACAACCTGTCAACGAGGGAAAAGAATGTATTTCTGGATGGATTTGTGTTCAGATTGGAGAAGAAATAGATTGTGTTTGTGTAAACAATGAAATATTTATTCCATTTGTCCTAAATAACTTGTTGACCCAGAAACAGAAAAATTAAATAATGAATACTCCACTAAAATGAAATTTTGAGAACAATAACATTGCTTTAAATTTAATTTGTATTTATTCTTGATTAGATCATGATGTGTCAAGTAAAATGTATCCCATCCATTTTCATTTTGATGGAATTGATTAGTATAATGAGCTGTTTTCTAGTTTTGACGATATGTTTGTTTAACTGGTAAAACCGCAGTCCTTCAGAAGAGGCTGCAACTACACCTCTTGAGATTAAGCATTTCTTCTTAATCACATGGTCGATTTAAGATAGATTTAAATGATGGATTTGCTGGTACAGGATCTGTGAAATTGAGAATAGAATTAAGTGATAGTATAGCTTTAGTTTGATATTCACATAACATTGGATTTTGATTGAGATGTAGCATAACATATGTTTAATTGTAGATGATGTGATGAAGGTGTAGCAATTACTGTAAATTCTCCACCACCTTTATGTAAGGTTCTCCACAAAGTATGTGTTTCAATGAGTACACCAAAATATACTCGTAATTTAACAAGCCCATGTTTTAGGTTGGCCTTGTAAGTACCTTTTAACTCAAACTAATAAAAATATATTTATGTCGTATTACAGGAAGAAAAAAGAACATATGAGGTATATTTAAAGTATAGAGTAGTTAACACAAATTTAAGTGTGTAACCATGTAGATTCAATAGAGATCTTGAATATTGAGTCCATCTTTAAAATATTCTTTGCTGATGCTGCTCCTTGTTTCATTTTGGAGGCCAAGATATGCGGTAAGCTAACTTTAAGTAACAAAAAATATGAAAAAGACTTAGACCTGTAGGTCTTCTTAGACAAAGAAAGGGTCAGCTTGGAACAGTTGAGCTCACCTTTGTATATATGGAGCAAAGAGAGAGAGAAAGGGAGGAAATGCTGCACCTGGGCTTATAGCCTAGGTCAGGGGTGTTCAACGTCGGTTCTGGAGAGCCGGAGCCCTGCACATTTTTGGTTCAACCATCATGAAACACACCTGTGGCACTAATTTTGGTCCTCTGATTGGCTGAAGTAGAGTAGTATGCATACTACAGCAGGGTTGCAACTAAAATGTGTAGGACAGTGGCTCTCCAGGACCGATGTTGGACACCCCTGGCCTAGGTCAACCCGCCCTTCAGGTTTGAACTGCGCAATGAGGTTGAGGTCAACCCCCAGAGAGGCATGCTGGGAAAGTGAGGGAGAAACGGTCACAGCTGTGAGCGAGGTGTGGTGATCTGCCTACAAAAACAATATCTGAACATACTTTTACATTCAATATATCTGTGACCTATATCTTTACAAAAGTGTAATAATTACTTTCAATTTAGTTATCCCATCCCTTTTTGATATTATAGTCTATTATGTATTCTGATTGAGATTATATCACATTTGGATTGAGTTTCTTTCTTGTGCCTCTTTTTGATTCGGGATGTAGCATCGGATTTTGTTTGGGATATCTATAAAAAATTGTTATCAATGCAACCTGCCAAGACATGGGAGTTTTGGTAATGAGTTGACACAATTGGAATAAAACACCTTTTCTGTGGTTCCAGGGGAACGTGACCTTCAGTTGCTCCGAGCCTCGGCTGATATCTGCCACCTTTCTGAGCTCCAGCAGCAGCTTCCTGTCACTTCCTGTGGATGCTTCTACAGAAATGCTGTCTGTGAAGTTCCAGTTCCGAACGTGGAACTGGGAAGCCATGTTACTGTCAGCTCGACTAGGGAGAGAGCCAGAGCGACTGCTTCTGCTGCTGGATCAGGGCCAGCTCAGACTCACACACTTCAGATCTGCTCTGCAGAGCTCTGACATCCGCATCGGTAAGAGATCTGCTCAGGAGGATGTGTTTTTTGTGTGTGTTTATATGAGGAGTTCGGCTGCAAAATCTACTGAGTGCAGTAAAGAAGAACTCTGAACACAATTGAGTTAAACTAAATGTAATGGTTTATTAAAAATAATTCCATGCAAAGACCATAAAAGGCAAAAAAAACAGCAACACGTTATCATTTGCCAGAGTTCAGTTTTTTTGCTACCCCGTGAGATTTGCCTACCCTCAATAAATAAAATAGTATATGTTTAACATAAAAATGCTAACGAGGCATCGCTTTTCAATAATTAAAATTTTACATGCTTGTATTAAGTGCTCTGTTAAATAAAATGTTAAAATACAAGTTTTAACATGGTTTTATAAAATGGCTTTATTAATGTTCATGAGTTCTCTCTTGCTCATAATTACCTAGTATCTCAAGCGTGGTTGACGAGCAATGGAGAAGCGTACTAGGCAAGCTGTCCGAGTGTTAGTCGGGGACCGTTGAGACACCTGGACCCGGAGAGTACCCCCCTGATTCCCAACTATTACCATAGTTTAAGCATATTGAGATCTTTTTGCGCAAAGTTAAACAGGGTACAACATGCGTTGTGAGTGGTGAAGGGTGGAAGGAGAGATAACTTGCACGATGTAGATGTTCGCTCATTGGTCGTGTCTTATATACTGCAGGTGATATGGTTAGGTCGAACCATATGATTGATTGTCAGTTATCAACAAAGCTCCTCCCGAACTTATGTTAATCAGATGATTAACCTCCTTTGGTGTAATGAAACCAAACACCGTTTCATGAATAAAATAAAGCTTGTACATTTATGCTTATTCTCCACAATTTACAGTACAAAAGAAGTTTATATTAGGTTAAACATGATACATTAATTATAAGTATTATTATTATTTTCTATAAAATGTTTGTGTCTGTGCAGCAAGGTAGGCAAATCTCACAAAGTAGCAAAATCTGATATTTTCAACATTGCCCCTCTGACTTTCCATTTCCATAGCAGAAAATCCTCACGTGAAAAGTCTTCACATCTATGTTTGCTCTTACTGTAAAAGCTAAATCTTTATCTCTCTCTGACAGCAGCGCTTGACTCAAGCATTCAAAGTCAGCTGCTTCACTTTCGATCTTCTCTTTGGTTTTAGCCATAAAAGAGTATTTCATACTAAAAATTAAAGCATATTTAACTTGTTTCCCCAAAATCTAGTGCATAAAGAGAGAAGGGACTTAAAATAGTATTCACATTTTTGATGGAGATGTCTTTTTTGCTGCTATTGGATCTGGAAATTCTTCTCATGGAGATCAGCGGTGAGGAAAACGCTTGGGTAAATAGGAAAATACGACAAAGTTCAGATTCTAAAATTAGAATTTTTCTCAGACTATGATCCCAGTCTCAGAACTTTTTTTTTGGTATGGGTTTTGCATGTGCTCATGTGGATAACAAACTTGATTTTGTCTACAAATTTAGGGTGAATTTAAACAGCTTGAGGTTCAAGCCTTACTCTCAAAGTCGTTTTGGCCAATCAGGTACAACCAGAGTTAATCCTCAAAAATGCTGCTCCCGGAGACAACGTGACAATACTAAATCTAATCTGATGTAATTATTACAAAGTAAAGTAGTGTATATAAAATGTATAAAACTATAAAAAAGTATATAGAAAAACTTATTCAAAATCTTCCATTTTAACCATATATTTGGAGACAGATGCACGATATTTGAGTGAAGCTAACCCCTCCATCCCACCTCTTGCAAAATATTTGAGAAATTAATTGTGCTGCAATGTGCCGTTTGAATTATCAATGGAGTATATAATACATGGAGTTATAGTTTTTCAGGATAAAAACAATGTTGTTATTCTCTGGTTATTTGAAATGTCTCTCACCCCCTCTTACTCTCTCACCAGTTGTCACAATCATTTGGAGTTCTGACAGAGCTGAGTGATGTCATCGCCTACACTAAAAATGTTAACATCTTGAAAAATAGAGCAGAAAAACTACACTTTTTACAGCATCAGTTAGAACAATTCCAGCACAACTGATAATGTATTTTAACACTGATTTATGCAGTTTAACATCATAAGGAGGAGGGTTCGACCTTTGGATGATCTATAGATATTTTTAACTATAAAAACACATATAACATTTCATGAATATGTTTATTCTTGGCTTTTTTCCCAAATGTGAGTGGAGATCAACAGCAAACCACTAAATCCTTATAACAAATTGTAATTGGCAACAGAGGAGAGAAGAAAAACATATTTGTGTGTTGTTGCTTAAGTGGATTTAGTCTGTAATTGTGAAAACAACTAATGAACCTCTTAACGTTTTGTTGCTGCAAATCACATTGGATTAAACGCCCCTTTTGCCTGATTAAATTAATCTCAACTAAGGATCAACAGACGTGAAAAGGAAGTTGTCTTCTCCTCCTAAGAACAAATCTGCCTTCGCGTTTCCACTTTTCCATCTTTGAAATACATCAGCAGGAATAAAAATCCCTTCCCGCGAGCAAAGGTTTGCCCTAAAAGCATCCGTGCTGAATTCAAACAGGATTTTTAGACACCTGTGTGTGCCGACTGAATTTTGGATGTGCCTGCCTGGCAGGATGCAATCGCAGTCTTTGCACGTTCCTCTCAGGGGGAATCTGGATCCTCTGCAGGCTTGACACATGCAGATGAACCCGTAAAGCTCCAGCGCACAAAGCCCAGATCCGTCACTCATCCCATCTGATTAATGTGCAGTGTTTGAGGCCTAACTTTAGCTCTGTGTCCTGCTACGCCAGGTCAGGCTCTGAGTGATGGTCAGTGGCACACGGTGATCCTCAGCGCTGGAGGTGTCCAGGTCTCGCTCACGGTGGATGACCAGCCTCCATCCAGCATGCAGCTCAAGGAGATTCTAGAGCCCGGGAAAATCCTGTTGATTGGAGGTAGCGCTGTTTTTCATCATAAAATTATGATTTATGTGAAAAATGTGGAAAAATTCATGACTGGCTGCGCTGCATTTTGTGTTTAAAAAGACTTTGAATATGTTTTACGCTGAAAAATTTAGGTCAGGCGTCACGGTGGCGCAGTGGGTAGCATGGTCGTCTCAAAGCAAGAAGGTTCTAGGCTCGGCTGGGGCAGGTGGCATTTCTGTGTGGAGTTTGCATGTTCTCCCCGTGATCGCGTGGGTTTTCTCCGGGTGCTCCGGTTTCCCCACAAGTCCAAAGACATGCGGTATAAGTGAATTGAGTAAGAACGATTGTCCATAGTGTTAAAGTGTGAATGAGTGTGTGAATGTTTCCCAGCGATGGGTTGTGGGTGGAAGGGCATCCGCTGCGTAAAACATATGCTAGAGAGTTGGCGGTTCATTCCGCTGTGGCGACCCCGAAAGGGAAGAAAGCCGACATGAAGATGAATGAATGAATTTAGGTCAGTTTATTTAGATCACAAAATACAAAAGAAAAACTTTTCGCCATCAGATACATCAGGTATAAAAATATGTGAGTATGATTTGACATGTTTTTGAAAAGGAAACAATTCTTAAACATACCAAAATTTTGTAAAAAGTCGAATTTACATGATACAGCACCTTTAAAATAAATGTCATATTTACAGTTCTGCATCAAAAACTTAAAATAAAAGTATCGTATTGTGTTAAATTATTTTAAATAATTGTCATACCCTAAGTTGTTGGCAGCTTATAATAAGTGCATAATTTTATCAGTTATTCAAAATAAACTTATAATGTATTATGGTACTAGTTACTCATTAGAATCATCTAAAAATGTAAGCATTTTTAAGTAAAAAAAACAAACATTGTATCGTCTGTTCCACCTTCAAAAGTGAGTAATGCATCAGAAATTTAAAAGAAATGCATCGCATTGTCAGTTGTAAAGGTAAAATGTGTCTCATCAATCCAAAATATTAACCAAAACGTGACTTTTACACATTGTGGACTTAAAATCTATTGTAAAAGTAAAATGTTACTGATTATGGAACAAATCAGAAAAAAATGAGTGTCACATTGCCAGGGACACTTGAAATTAATGTATAAAAAATATGTTATATTGTCAAAGATACAGAGGAGAATTTACTAAAATGTTAGGTCATCTTTTACATCTTGAAATATCTTTTACAACCTACAACTTTAACGGACTAATTTTATAGATCTTGAATTTAATGTGTATGCAGTACACTTGTTGCATTACAATCCATCCATATTATAACCGTTTTTAACAGGATGTCCATCAGTGTTGGCCAATCAGGGTTGTCGGAATCCAACCCTGGCCTATCAAGGCTGCATGCGGTCTCTCGTCATCAACAACCAGCCTATCAGCTTCAACTTGGTGCAACAAGGCCTTCTGGGAAACTACAGCAAGCTCCAGTTTGACATCTGTGGCATCCATGACAGGTAAATCCATTAGTCATTCTTTTGATATGCTAACGACGAGTGGTTCTTAAAATGAAAGATGATTCGCTCATTAGGAGATAATGAGCCACACAAACAAGCTCAGTTTCAAAACAGCCTACCTTAGCATGAAAACCATTGCTAATGATTAACAAGCTAATTGCAGAGTCACTTTTTTTTGTCTGAAATATGCAAAAATGTTTCATGCTAGAAGAGAATGAGCAATGCGGTGTGTGAGTAGCTGGCGTTTGTTTAATGCTTTAAAACCTTGGGCAAAGCGTGCTCCGTACAAGGACGCGACCTTAAACACCTTCGAAATAAATAAAGAGTAACTATCAGGAGACACAGAAATCCCTGTTTATAATTCTAGCTCTATTTTAATGAGTTTTGCATGTCTGTGTTGCTATAACCATGACTTGAAAGTACACAACCCCATTCAGTTGTCCTATGAAGAAAATAATGGGAGATTTAAATGAATGGATAGAATGAACAGATGAGACAGTACCTCCATTATCCTTCATCCCTCAGCATCCTGGCCTGTTTTCCATGGGCTAGTTTATCACACACACACACACATACAGACAGAGAGAGAGACACATACACACAAGAGACAGATAAACAGAGAGGAATAAAATTAGGCAGGATTTCTAGAGAAAAACAGATGATGGCAAGGAAGGGAGTGGAGGATAAGAGTGAAAGAATGCTAAGGTGAGAGACAAAGAAAAAGGAGGTCTTGATTGGTTAATTAATAAATGTTGGAACATATCATCATGTTGTTAATGAAACGATAAGTGAATTTTTGAAGGAAATAAATATTGAGTGATGCATCAAGGAATGTTTAAAACAGAATTGATTCGTCAGAAATGAGTCAGAGAACATTTGAAGAAAAACCCTCTATAGAAAAAGGTAGTTTAGGTGTGGAAAAGGTGTGCTTTTTTATTTAAAAAAAACTGAAAAATGGACAGATTAATGAAGGAATAACCATGAGGGACACCACATATTCAAGCTTCATAAAACTTAGATGAAACAGGTTTTGATGGGTATAGAATGCATACTTGGCGAGCTGTCCGTGGTAGAGCTACATTAAGCTTGGTTGCTCCTACCGAACTAAATTTATAAAATGACATCGGTTTAATACAAATCTGAATAATGACAGAAAATACATAACAGAAGGATGAAGGAAAAAAACGGAATGAAAGAAGGATGGATGAACAGAGGAAATGTAGGAAGGAAACAGGATAGTTTGAAAGAAAGTGTGGAAAGCCCAAAATAAGAAATTGGGCTGGAATGGAATCATGGAAGAAAAAAACGATGGATTGACAGAAAAAAATATGCAAGATAAGAAGGGCAAGATAAGAAGGAAGGCGATAGACTAAAAGTATGTGTGGACGAAAAACGGGGTGAAAAGGGCGAAGGAAAGGTAGTAGAAAGGAAAAAATGGCTTGATAGAAGAAAAATGAAGAATGGATAGAAGGAATGAAGAAATAGGGAGGAGAAAAGGAAGACAGGAACAAAAAAAATTAAAGAATAAAAGTTAAAAGGAAGAAAGAAGAATAAGAGAAAGGTAAGAAGTACAGGAGGAGGTATGTGTTAAAAAATGCTAGGGTGGAACCAAGAAAGAAAGGAAATAGGAAAAAAGAAGAAGAAATTTAATAAGGGAGGAAGTCAGAAAAGAAGGAAGAGAGGGTCCAGAAGTGAATTACAAAAGGAAGCAGAATGTATGGAAAAAAAATGAAAGGAAGAAGGGAAGGAAGGAAGAAAATAAGGAAGTAGTGAAGTGAGGATAAAAAGGTGAGAAGAGGGTAACGAAGTGTTGCCTTACCGAGGGGGCATAACTTCCACCCTCACTTTAGCAATGACTACGCCACCCTGGTGGGGAGCCAGGGAATTAACCCCACAAAATAGAAGGCCTGCACGGGTCCGCTCCACCCGTGGGATAGAGATGATAGGAGGCGACGTGGAATAATAAACAATCTGCTTTATTTAATAACACAAATTCAAAACCCAAGACAGCGGAATATTCATCTCCCCGGATGGGGGCGGGGTCAGTGCGGACCAGACGGCGTGTCAGGGAAACTGTGCTCACACTGCACGCCACTCACACAACCCCTTCAAGCGTTGTAGACACCACACTCCAACACACCACAAACATCAGCGAGTCTGGTCCCCAGGAAGGAAGTAAGAGAGAAAGGAAGAATATAAGGAACTATGAAGGAGAAGGAAGGAAGGAAGACATACAGAAAGAAGTTTGGAAAGGACTAAGTGGAAAGAAAATAACTGAAGAAGTAAGGAGAAGGAAGAAAGGAAGGACATACAGTCTTGTCGTTTCACATTTAGTGAACCTTACTGTATGTGTCTTTTGTTATCATGCCATCTTTCTCTGTGTGCTCCCTTGTCCAGTGGGCTACGCTGCTTTGTGTTTTATAATCATTTACAAAATATATCTTGGGGTACTAACCTGAGTTCTCCATTATTTTGCCACCTTATGTTATCATATTGTTTTTATAATGTTTTATAATCCTGTGATTCATTTCACAGAAATGTGTCAGATTTTCCCTTAAGGAATAATTTTGCCCACTAAGTGTTTTGGTTTGTGGATTTGAATAAAGAAAACTACAAAACACAGAAAGGTGGTTGAACTAATAAAAAAAGCTGATGAATACATTAAAGAAAATTGTGAAAATTAAGTAAATAACAAGGTTAAACAAGAGGGAGGGAAGAACAATGTTAGATGTATGAGTATTGGAGGGTAAAGGCATTAGACTCTAAATAAAACTCTATAAGTAAAGTTTTTGTAGTAGAGAGAGAGAGGAGAGAGAGAGAGAGAGAGAGAGAGAGAGAGAGAGAGAGAGAGAGAGAGAGAAGAGAGGAGAGAGAGGAGAGAGAGAGAGGAGAGAGAGAGAGAGAGAGAGAGAGAGAGAGAGAGAGAGAGAGAGAGGAGAGAGAGAGAGAGAGAGAGAGAGAGCATTACTAAATGGGAACATTTGTCAGGGATGAGCAGAGAGATGGCGAATTCTCTCCTGTCAATCCCATCTCTGCAGGTCTTTCTGGCAACACACAGCACATTCTTCACTCAGCGAATGCACAGACCTGGCAACCAGGCAAATGACTGTTGGCGGGGATGGAGCAGGAATGAATGGGGATTTGAGCGCTGCCAATATGTGGTGCGGTTCCAGGGGGATGCTTGAATGTGCCCTTTTCAAGCCAAATTTGGAATGTGCATTTCAACGATCATCACCTGAAATCCTTGCATTAGAAATGAGACCAAGCTATTCTGAATAGGCACGTAGATGGCGAATGCCATATGGCTTTTGTTGTAGTCAAGATGGCAGATGCTCACAATAGATACTGCAGTATTTGAGATTATCTATTGGCACTGAGTCCATAAAAGAGGCCTGATGACTCCAGACAAGCCCAAATCTGTTGTTTCCTAAACCTTCAAGAGATTAAAAGATACATTCTAAACTAATTCAGCCATGGACCAATCATTTCAGTCACTTCCAAACTAAATTCAAATAAATAGACCAATACCACTCATCGTTGTAACAAAAGTTTCGATTTCCACCAACTAAAAAAAAAAGCATGATAAAACTCCTAAGTGCCTTCCTGCCTGCACTTTCACTGATGGTATGCAGTCATCTTAAATAATTAAATGAAGCCTTTATGGAGCAATGTGATTGGGCATACAATGATGATGCCATAATGACCAGATCAACAACAGCAATATGCTCAGCGAATGAAAACACAAGTGATGACTGAATGGGCTGGACCTACACATATTCCAGGACATGTTTGTGATGGAAGCGATGTAGCAGATTACATGTGTTGCCTTCTACGGTTAACATTACAACTTTAACTCGACAACAACTACAAATAATGGATGTTCTATCAGCATCAGGTTTTTTTGTAGCCAAAACATTTACACGCAACCGACATGTCTCCTGTTTTGATAAGAAGCACTTCTGAAATTTTCTGAAATAATACACTATGCTTCCAATGCTCTCTAATGCAGCCGCTTGTTTGGTATCTCCTCGCAAAACAACCCCTCTCTCAAGCAACATCCTGCAGCGAGACGTTCTACCACTCTGTGTTCTCAATGCTTTGTTTGGTTGTACACCAGCGTTGGAGTATATGGAAAATGTATAAAATAAAAAAGAGATATTCGTTAAGAAATGGTGTACCCCCCAGCTCTACTTTCAACCTCACTTAGTGTGATGTAACAGTTTGGGTTGAATAAATCAAGAAGCGTCTTCACCGGGGAAAACTTTTCAAATCCAATCTCTGTCCACACATGAAATTCATTATCATACAGAATTGAATTTATTAAATCCCAATTTGCACAACAGCCATAAAGCCGACAGCAATGGAGTTACAAGCACAAGTCATCCACTTTGACCTTATTGACTACTATATGATTCGCTTCCAATGTCCAAGTGATGGATGTCTCTAATTCGGAAAGACTGCACAGCGGCACCCAAAGCAGAACCGTCATGGTTATTGTTCATATAGATTGGTTGGTAAAAGGCACCCAGAGTAGGCGCACATCATAATGCAGTGATCCTGAACATTGCTGACTTATGACTGTCTAGTCAAGCCAAGGGCGAAAGCATAAAGAATCATTTGAGGTGCGAATGACACATTGAGACGCAACATCATTAAATGAGAAGGCTGTTGTCGCTTCAGTAAAGCCCATCAGATGGGGTAAATGAAGATAAGCGAGGTCAGTTTTGGGTTTTGGCTGTCCTCTGGAATAAGTAAGAAAGGTATGATGGCCTTTGATTGCAATGCTCAATCATTTCCCTAGCATCCCTCAGACACTTCCCCCTTTATGTAGCTAAACTCCATTCTCACACTATACCAATTTCTTTGTCTCTTTATCACTGTCTAACCTATAGCAAGCCCCTAAGTCCCTGTCCTCACCAGCTGACTGTAGTTTGATATGTCAAGGCAGATCAATAGAGATTTGGACAGCAGCCACTGGGCCAAGAAATCCTCGGATTCTGCCAACAACCCCCCTCGTGTTGCCCTCAATGCCGCCTGTGGGGAGAAAGTGGTTTGTGTGCAGATGTACAGTATGTAGCTATCTTTGGTGATCCAGAAAAACAATGCTACACTTGTCTTTTTCTTATCTGAAGCACAAGTAAGAGGAACAAGGCAACTGTAGCCAAGGTTGAATAAGGATTCACACCTCCGGGTAGTCGAAAATTCCTGCCTTTGTTGTTGTTTTTATAATTTTGTAACCTTTGTAAACCTGCAATAGCGGAAACTTTTTAAAAGTATGGCAGGAGAGCAGGGAATAATGTCTAAAAAGGAAAAGAAACACAATTGTTTTAAACGAGGCAGGATTTGTGATTTGTGGATGAGGAATTAACTGAGAAGGTGTATTCCTTTGTTTTTCATGCGTTGAAACGAAAAACGATCGAGTTATTATTTTAGTTTAATGAATGTATGAAAGAGTAATACATTTATGAAAGAGGAACACATTTATGAAAAAGGAGTTAACTGAAAATGTGTTTATTGCTTTGTATTTTATGTGTTTGACTCAAAACATGTTGCTATTTTAAGTCCATGAATTATTATTACAAACAGACCTACAAAATATGCAATGTTAAAATCTATGGGTTAATCTATGGGTTAAAAGACTCAGCGGAAGTCCTCTGGAAAACACCGGACCAAATTTTCAGTCTGCAGTTTCGCACATGAACAAAATCACACATCTGGCCAAACGAAGGATGTAAAAGAAAAAAGTTCAGCGTTCTACCAGTGAAAAATGTCTCTCCCGATAAAGTGAGCAGGACATAAAAGAGCAGCTGTGTGGCGCTCGATACAGACTCTCACTTCAATCTCACAACTAGGAAACCTCGATGAAGAACAACGTGATGAAAAGCTGAAGAAGAAAATCATGAAAGAGGAGAATATGATTATTCAGAAGCTTGTATTTCTGGTGTCTAACCATCAAGAGTTGTTCGACAAAGTCCATGAGATTAGAAAATAATGGGGAAATTACAGTTGCTGTCCCCTGTGTAGCAATAAGTTTTGTTCATTTTGGTGATTTGTTCTTTAGGCTCTCCTTCAGTAAGACTGGGTCATTTATTTAATTAATATGAATTATTGTTATAAATTAATCTATATCATTTATCTGGAGAGAAAAAATTGCCCGTAGCGAAAGGTGCGCATTTATTTAACTATGCATTGACCTGCTGCATGCCCCTGAAATTGTATACCTTTGAGGTAGAAGCTCTGTGATTGGTTTGATGTGGTGCAAAGCTAGTGCTTCCACTCTCTTTCTTAGTTGCACCCGTGTTAAACAATAGATGATGGAGTTAAACTTTGGCAATAAAGAGAAACATAGATAGACATAAATGTTCCCATACTACAATACACACATCATCATCCCCAGTAACCTTCCCAAATAAAAGAGTTTAAGGTTAACCCTTACTTGACTGAAAAAAATAGATGCCTAATCCTGCTTTTACTTTGAATAAAATGCTACACAAAAAATCTTGCTGAACTCAATCAGCATCTTAAGATGTTTGAGAGCTCCAGGTAATGTTTAAAACTTGACTTTTAGCTTCCCTGGTAGAGTGAAAGTGACATTGTCTTTATTATATATTTATATACATCTACGCCTGCTTCATAATGAATGTATAACACTTCTATCACATGATGGCACTTTTGGTTGACCTCTGTTAAGCTTCAGACACAGCGTAATCCTGCAAGCCACGAGGCGAGACGCTTGTCATCACTCTCCTCCCTTCCCTCATCACACGCTAGATGAATATGAGTTATTTCTGACACAATGAAGTCTGACAGCTGTGTTTTCATCTTCGCCTCATTATCCTGATCTTTTGTGCCCTCTCTTTACTCTAAATTAATTAATGTGGCAATCAAGCTTTTCCTTTTTTTTTACCTTGAGATTTTCTCACCTTAGCAAACACTCTTAGAAAAGAAGCTTTAATTATTGACATACATAAATAATTTCTGGAATAACATATTTGAGCTTGATTTATACTCGGATGTTTAACACTCTTTAAGATTATGATTATATAGCGCTTTTCCATATGCCCAAAGTCGCTTTACAATTTTCAAAGCATTATTCATTCACTCCACATTCGCACACTGGTGGTGATAAGCTACACATACCCAATCATCTTGTAATTAAACGCGGTTATACTGTGCATCCACACGTATACCGAGCAGCGTTTCAGCGTAACCAGGTTTTTTT
This sequence comes from Danionella dracula, assembly GCA_900490495.1. Classification (NCBI taxonomy): domain Eukaryota; kingdom Metazoa; phylum Chordata; class Actinopteri; order Cypriniformes; family Danionidae; genus Danionella; species Danionella dracula. Next base: position 2,081,983 of record UELW01000034.1, read on the forward strand.
TTTTTTTAAACGCCGGCCAAGGTGACTTTTTTTAATGCTGCAGATTCGTTTCCATGTAGACAGCATAACCGATTTTGTCCGGTTACAGACGGAGTTTTGAGGAGTTATAGGAGTCATCGGTGATGAGTCACCAGAGTTCCACGGGCTAATGGGCACAAAGAGAGGGTTTGAACTGTGCTTCTCTGTGTTGAAGCATTTATTCAGAGATATACAGGACTACACAAGCGCACAGTTTATTTTATAGTGTTTAATCACAGACTAGATGCACCAAACTGCAACAATAAGTTGTTAATGTTTCTGAAAGTAGCAGTTTTGAACAAGAATCGGTTGAGCCTCAAATAAATGAGGAAGTTTTGAGAGAAACAGTTGCTGTTAAAGACTAGCAAGATATGTTTTGTTTATAAAGGTATTGTTCTTATCTTTGTGTGTGCTGTATGTCCCAGTCATTGAAAGGAGGCACAGATTTACCTCAGAGCTGAGAGAAGCTTTACTCATTTTTGTGTGGATTTTTGTGTGCTTTTTTTACCTTTTTCAAAGCATTTTGTAAACATGGTAAGAAAAACTAACTGGGTTCGTTTGGACATCGCCTCACAGAGCATGGCTGCCATTTCGGCACCTATGGCCTCCTGTCTACCACCAAACATAGGATTTAAGTTTAGAATTCTAATCATCAGGGAAGTTAATTGGTTTGGTGGCTTTATTTATTCTTGTGATATTAATGGACTTAGATCACTCATTGTTGTGGGTTGTTTTCTTTTCAATAAATAAAAGCAGCATGACATAAACAGCAATATGTGGAATTGCATGTTGAATTTCCTACACTTGGTTCTTGATTTGTTAAGTTTCCATTCGATCCCTTGCTGCCCGATGAGATGCCTGATTTAACGGTACTCTCCGTGCAAAATGATTTTTAAATTAAGTTCCTGTAATGTTAAGTGTCTTCTCTATCTATTAGTAGTTGATGTCAGAGCCACACAGTTTAGTATCAGAGTTTTTATGCAATCTATGTTCTGAAGACAGATTGAAAAATCAACTTTCTAATAAAAATTTAACTAATCAAAATTTGTCATGTCAACAAAGTGTAGTAACTGATCTGGGAACAGCACTCGCTGCTGAAATGCTAGTATTCGTAGCTGCCATACAGTAATTAGCTCTCCTGCTATTGCAGTAATTGCACCTGTTTTCACTGGTAAATCCATGTTTGGAACATCTTTCTATATCACACTGAAAGCTCCAAATCTCTGTCAGATATGACTTGATTTGATTCATTCATATACAGCTGAATCTGAGCAATGATTCCGCTAGTCATAGCATCATATTCAGTCTGTCAAGAGATGCACGTCAGTGCTGGTGGGCGGGGCCTCCTTTGAACGAGGTGTGTTTAATTGGGGACAAACACAGAACAACTTCTTCTATGATTTTTTTTTAAATATATTTTGATATTTTAGGTGAGAACATTAAATAATGTTACAACCCAGTTGCTCCTCTCTATCTTTAATAATAAAGTAATAACAAAATAATGACTCCGTTCAGTTGTATTTAAAGTGTCTTAATGAGGTTTAATTATAAATTAACATACATTCGGGAAGAACTTGTCTTCTAATTGGCCAGTAATCAGGAGTCCCTGTCAGGATTTGTTGCAGAACTCAAACACACAATAGCCAGGGTTCCAAGATAAAAGACTCTTTATTGAAGTCACGTAAAATAAACAGAACAAAAAGGACCCAAGAGTGGCAAAATCTACATTAAATAAAAACCTTTCAAATGATGACATCAAGATGGTGACATCAGCTAATGCAGCGACAAAGAACTACAGGAAAAGAAGGCATTATAAAGGGGGTCTGATCTGGAGTTAATGAGCTGCTGCCGGTTCAAAGACTTAACTCCTGATCAGCAACTCTCAGCACAATTAAAAAAAACTATTCAAGTATAGATAAAATCTTCCTAGATCGAGCAAAAAATCTGCCAATGGGGTAAGCGAATTTGACTTGGCGAGAATTCTTAATAGCTGACAGCAAATGATATTGGATCTTAAAAATAGAAAAATGTCTCTCAAAACAAGTCTTTTCAAACTATTTAGAAAATAACACTCTATTGAAATTGGAATAAATCAACTTGTATCTACTCACATGTGATCTTAAAAGTAGACAAATTGTCTAAAAACTAGGATTTTTTCTCTTTTAATCAAGAGTACAGAGTGAGATTTACAAGAAGTTCTGCATTAAAGTATGCATACATGTCATTAAATGAAGTATTAATAACACAATTTGGTCTTAAAATTAGAAACGTTTGGTAATATTTGAGGGAAAACAGCTTTCATTCAAAGATGCTTAATTGTAGTAAGAGTATAAGGTCTCAAAAATAGATATTCTGGCTTAAAATTAAGAGTTTATTTCTTCCAATAAGCGACATGTAATAAAATTTTTGGAAAAACAGCACTAAATTAAGAAGGTTGGGGCTTAATTCTCCTACATAAAAACTACATATTCTTAAAACTAGACTTTATTTCAGAGACACTAAAATGTTCTTACCCGTTAACAGATATTTTACTTGATCTAAGTAGATTTGAACTATTCGAATTTAAGATGAGTATTTTTATCAGTGTTTAACATTAATTTCTTATAATAAGATGACATTAACTTGAAATAAGAATATTAAAATTTGTTGTTTTAAGATTCTTGTTTTGTTGAGGCAAAATCAACAGCGTGTTTTCCCAAGTTTCTTTTTTCAAGAAAATAAATGATCAGAATACGCATTAGTTCTCCTAAGACTATTTAAGTTATATTTTCTCAAACTAAGCTAAATAATCTATACCCTAAAAGTTTAAACTGGAAAATTCTTCCTAAAATAAGAAAATCAAGATTTTCAATCTAATTTTAAGCAATTACAGCTTTGCTTGGATTCAGTTTTTTTTTTTTTTTTTTTTTTTTTTTTTTTTTTTTTGCAGTGGACAGGATTCATAACATAATAAACATAGAACCCTGACAGCAGCAACTTGGCTCATTATTAATCCCACGTATAAGCAGAAACCAGCAGGTGAACAGGCTATACTGTTATTTTCGCACCTTCCTCTTTCAGGCCCAAGAGGAAAATCACTTGTCCTCCATCCTCATCATGGACTGGACATCCAGACTTTTGCTAAATTGATTCATCCTTCTCAAGCATTCACCCTCATCTATTACCTAATAGTCACTTGAGGTTATTGATTTGTTGTTGTGTACTGAAGTCCCTCTGGGTGCAAAAAGCATTAACGTTCAGTAGTGTACACTATGTCACACGGTGCAATTCGATTATGTGATTCCATCGTAAAGTTTGATCTGACATCATATTTGTCCTGCAGGTGTCTTCCTAACTATTGCGAACACGAGGGAGAGTGTTCTCAAACCTGGAACAGGTTCTTCTGCGACTGCTCAGGGACTGGATACACCGGGGCCACCTGTCATAACTGTGAGTGTTTAGAAAACAAATAAAGACAACAGAAAATGTTGTGTATTTCAAAGAATGTCCCAGTTCACTGTTGTGTTCTTTATTGACTTGATACTTTCTGTTTAATTCCTTGTTTATTTGTTTTACAAGTTTACAAACTCTTTCAAATCTTTTTTTTTTTAAGATGAAAATGTATTTGCTTTATTATACACAACATTTTACATTCTTAGGACTGATTTTCAAATGGGTTTTCAAACTACATTGAGAATTTTTTGAAAATGTAGGAAAGTTTGATAATTATAAATAAAAAAATGTTACAAATGCTAAAAAATAAATGAGAAAATTTTTGATTTTTTCACAATTTTTTTAATTAGTAGTTTGAAAACAGTGGTCTTAACCTAAATTCCCAGAGCACAGTATTGCTACAACCTTAACCGAACAAACACTATTCTAGTTATTTTGCCCCACTTGGCTTGTCTCTTACTGGTGTGTCTCTTTAAACAGGGTTGGAAAAAAAACTGCGGTCTTCCAGGAATAGAGTTGGAGACCCCTTATGTACAATGTTATTTATTTGATTCCCAAGCCATTAATTAATAGCAATATACTTGCATTGTTCATGTGTAAACTCACTTTTCTTTGCGTCTCATTTAGCTTCTGGGTTCTTTTCTCCCAACAGCCATCTTTGAGCCATCCTGTGAGGCTCACCGGCTCACAGGAAGTGCCTCTGGCTTTTTTTCCATCGATCCTGATGGAAGCGGACCACTCAAGGCCACCGTCGTCTATTGCAACATCACCGGTGAGAAAAACACGGAATCCCTGATCACAACAGATGTTAAATGGAACGATGTGATGCTGTCATGACCTTAATGTGCATGGCTGTTGTTGCTCACAGGGGTCGCTCTGAGATTTTGTGTTTGCTCAGACCATTGATTGTACAGAACATGGACGTGCCATGAGTGACTTCACTAGGTTTCATATGAAGGGTAAAGGAGGATCAAAATGAGCGTAGCCGGCAATTGCCATCACGCTAGTGCATGCACAAATGTGTCCACAGAGGAAAAACTTGGCTGTAGCAAAGACATCTGAAGGTTTAAATTTTAAATTATCTTAAGCAAAATATAAAAAATATTCACCACCTCAGAGTGTTCATGAAGGTCAAAAGAAGCAATCTGAATCAACAAATATGTAGCACCAAAAGTGTAAACTTTTTTTTTCAGCTCCAAAGTAGGGCACTTTTAACATGGGAGTGAAACCTGCACACTTCTGCTCCTAGTCCCTAGAGGCCGATCGAGATACTACAGTTTGGTCACTTCCAGTTGTGCATTGATAGTTGGAGCAGGAGTTTACTGCTTGGCTCAGACACAAAATAATAATAAAGCCTGGAAAACACAAACCTAGAGGTTAAAAAGGGTCTAGCCCAGGAGTCGGCAACCCGCGGAAGGATTGCCTGAATGTTTACTCTGTAGTGAGAAGTTGTCAAATAACAAGAATAGTAACGTGGAAAGACATTTACAGGGAAGGCATGCACGTTTTTATAAAGTGATTTCTAATTTTTGCAAGTATATATTTGGAATGACACTTAGGGATATTATCAAATCAAACTTAAACTTTTTTTATATACTTTATCTTTTCAAAAGGCTGTTGTTTTATTTAAAAAAATGCAGGCTGCGTTTTATTGCACTGTTTGTTGCCCAGATAACGGGTTCCTTTTTGATGTTGTTTCATGGAATCCTCAAAATAAAAAAGACTTCAAAAATCGGATTTCTTGATTGCATTTCTTTAATTTCATCAAAGCAATGAAACAATTTATTAATATTATAATGAAGTTAAACTTGAGGCGACATTATACAACAGATGAGTCACGTGGTGCGTCATTCTCTACAGGTTACACTGCAGGGAAAATAAACATTTAATCACGAAGGCTCATTATGTATTTGTAGCCAACTTAGTCATTTTTATAGTAGGCTAATATAGATACATACAGCATGTGTTGCCTTCATTATAAGGCTTATACAAGGCTTTTATTTTTTGCGGCTCCAGACATATTTGTTTTTTGTTTTTTTGGTCCAATATGGCACTTTCAACATTTTGGGCTCCCAACTCTTGGTCTCCGGATCATGCTCAAGTGAACTCATATAGTGGTGAAGTCAGTTCTCCCTGTAACTCTGAGCTACAGAGACAACCGAAAGAGCTGTGAAAAGTAGTCCAAATGATCAACAGATCCTTTACTTTAAAAAATCTTTAAAGCCAGGGAAGCCTTTGCAGAAATAAATTAGAAAAGAAGCTTATTTTATTGATGAGCATGTTGAGAAATACCATGCAGCATTCTCAACATGGACATAAATCCCTTGATTCAGTTATTTGGAACTCCACCTTATCTAGATGTCATAATGTTTCTTATTGATTATCTCGCACAGACAGGAATCTTTCAGACAGGAAGCTTTCAGAGGTGCTAGGCTGAGCAGCCAGCTACCACTAGAAACAGCCAAAAATATGTGTTCTTATCCACAGATTGACATCGCTGGGTACAGAGAGAAAGATGTTCTTTTAGAAAGTTCAGGCTGCCCTGACATTAATGATGGGTGCTGTTCTGACAGGTTGATCCCTTAAGGACCAGGTATATATACAAAACAACAGTGCGTCATAGCATCAAATCTGGTTCTTTGGCTCGTAATCGTAGGGAAACTTTTTAGTGCCTTTAGCACTAGTCTCCAAAAAGCCAAAGACAACCCAGAGTTTCTTCTTTTAGAGTCAATAGAATAAAGTGGTTCTTTGGGACAATTTTGAAATTATTATTGAGGGGTTATATAGCATTTTTTTCTGTTTAAAGGACTACACGTTCATCTAAATGTGGTTGGTTCTAAATAGCCCTATGAGAACAAGGCACACAAACATATTTGGTTCTATGTAGCAACATGTCTTTAAAGTGTAAAGTAAATCTATACAAAGTGCTTCAAGTTAAGACCAAAGTGAAATAAATAAAAAAAACTGCAAATATTACATTTCAGTCTGGAAATGGCTGTCTAAAAATTATTGTTCTTATGACAATTACAGCTCTGTGTTTTGCTCTGTGGATTGTGTTTGCTTGGCTTTTCGTTTTCGCTTTATCCAGATAAAATAAACTGGGCCAAACTTTTGAAGTCAAGTTGCAGAACATATCATTTACAAAGAAACAATATACAATGCAAACAATCCCTGGTTCCCCTGGGATTCAAACAGACAATCTGTCGATCAGGAGGTAAATGTCATTGGAACTGTAACAGTGACACAATGTTTTCCTTAACAGACTTTAGGTAGAATTTTGTGGTGGTCATGTCTTTGTCAATCAGAAGTTTCAAACTTTTTGTTATATCTTGCTGGGCTGAAACTCGCAGGGAATCACATATCATGGTTATGATTTTAAGTTTGGCTTTAATATCTCAACGCATCAGTCAGAAATAGCGCAGAAAAAGTGCAGATATATTGCAAATTGGCAGCCGTACATTATTTTTAATTGCAAGCTGTTTGAAAGCTGTTTGACCGATCAAGTTTCTTTTCAACAATTTAAATGAAAAGGATCCAATGGTTACATGGAACAAATATCATGGAATTTGGACATAAGAAAGGTGGCTTTTGACTTAATGATGTTAGACTGTGAGTATGATTGATAATGGAAAATGTCATATAACTCTTTTTGGCATGGAATAAGTAAGTTGTGAGCATAGGCTAAAGCTAGAGAATTGTGTTAGCAAATAAATTTGTTTTTATATATTTTGACCACAAGGTAGTGCTGCTACTTGACAGGGTATGGAGTGTCAAGTTTTGTAATGTTAACTCAATCGTTTTGAAAATAGAGCAGTTTTTCAGTATTTTAAAACATGGCCAACATTTAAATTGTCTGACCTGATAAAAATAGACTTGTCTATTGGACATGGACATATCGGAATGTTTTTTTTTTTTGTTTTTTTACCAATTTAATGATATTTGGTAAAACATAAAGGTAGGTTTTTTCCCAAAAATGGAAATTTATATTTATCCGTACTACTAGGGGACACTGCTAAAACTCTGCAAGTAACCTCAGATCCAGGATAGGATGTACCAAGTTTGGTGTTCATTTACTAAAGTGTTCAGTCACTTGTCATTCAATAACTGTGCGACCAAATAAATGTCTTTCCTTGACTTTTAATCAGAAAAACTTTTCAACTTTTGTCAGAAATGTTTTTAACTGTCCAGGGGGAGGTTAAAATAGAAGCTTTTTTGCAAATGTTGAAATTGTGGAAAAACCATTATCGTGGATAATCATAGATAGATAATCACTTGACAACATGACAATTTCCCCTAATAAATGCATACTTTTTAGTAAAAAAAAAAACTACCTTGGATGTGCATTAACCTGTTGCTTTTTTAAAAGTATACTTTAGAGTAAAAACATATTGACTGTCAAAAGTATACCAGCAGCTATATGCTGGGGGATTTTCAAGGAGACTATCGAAGCTGAAGGCAGATTTTGGTCAAGAGAAACCTGTCTGAATCCACATGACAACAACCTCATTAATCACAATTGGATTTATTTGCAAAAACTGTCTGGATCTCAGGTTGCGAAACAACATTTCTGTCCAAGTAAAACCATCTCCGTTCATTGTGCCGCACCACTGATCCAATAAAATATTACCCATCTCCTGCTGGATTGTGATAAAGCGCACCTCTCAAACCCACGAGCTTGGGTAGGATCCTCGAAAATAAAGTGCCATTGACTCCAGCCAACCTCAATTAGGAATACAGCATGAAATGTAAATTAGTGTGTGGGTTTAAGTGGCTGCCGGCTGGGTAAACACAACCCTCCTACTGAGGAGAATGGAAGCTGACGTCAGTGAAGGTAACTCCAGCACCCAGCTCTGAGTGACTTTATTTGGGGAGCTAATTGGTGTCGCGCTCTTCGTCGTTCAGGTTTCGTCTGCCTTATTAGGTGGATTAAATGATGGGGAGTTATGGAGTGGATTTAGAGTAGAATTAAAAAGTCTGATCAGAGTGACAACGTGCGGCTGTGTTTCTGTGTGCGGCAGACGAGAAGGTTTGGACGGTTGTGAATCACAACAGCTCGGAGCTCCACAGGGTTCAAGGCTCGTCTCTTCAGAAGCCCCATGTGATGAAGCTGAACTACAGTGCTTCTCTAGAGCAGCTGCGGACGCTCATCAGCCGATCCGAACACTGCCAGCAGGAAGTGCTCTACCTATGCAGGAAGTCCCGCCTCTTCAACACTTGGGGTGAGTGCTGGTCACAAGGTTCTTTTCAGACTGTTGTTCTCTGCACTGTAGTTTCCACTCCATCTGAGCTCCTTATTTTTCGATGTGAAGCTTTGTGAAGCTGCTTTGATAAGCTCCTTATTTATTCGCTCTCGATGTAATCGCCCATTGGCTAACTTTGAGGTATCCTCCAGTCACTAGAGACAAGTAGGGATTCAGTCTCTTTTGGTGGGTATGCGGCACAAACTTTGTGTTTTTCTTTTCCGGAAAAAATATGTATTATCAAATTATATTTTTTGTAAATTAATAATTATTATTTATCTTGTTGAAGTGCACAGCTAACAAGACTCTGTCCAAGTGGCTGTTACCATGGAACACTGATTTATTTGGTCAGAGGATAGGCAAAATTGTAAACAGTGTGTTGTATACTACCATATTTGTTGAGAATAAATTTGTTGAGAGCCTTCCTAGAGTAGTAGCGCATTCAAGTTATAGTTTGTAAGAGGTTAGTTTATGGAGATTTATAGAATCTTAGAAGCCAACCAGCTATTCATATCATATCACAGCATTAAAATAAATAAAGAGTGATTCAACTTTAGCAATTGTTCCAATTAACCATTTATTCATGGTGAGTTAATCATGAGTTAACATTAATTAATAAATATTGTTAATAATATTATTACAAACATTACTGCCAGCCATATAAACCACAGACGCCTTTTTAAGAATATGTTTCTTTATGGTACATATTCATATGTATACCCTAAAAAAATACATATAATATATCATTAAATATATATATATTTATTTTTTATTTTTATTTAAAACCCATAAAAACACTGCCATATGACTGGTCAGCCCACCCGTCTCTACATGGAAGTGTGGAGAGTTTGCCGTGTTCCCGTAATGCTAGTTTGGTGGAAGCAAGAGCGATATATTAATAATGCAAAGTAAAAATAGAAAATATCCTGTTTTGACCTGACCATTGAACTGGCTTAAGCAAACAAGCAGGTGTTTTGGTAGCTCTGCCGGTGCATTTCCTCCATAAATAAAAGTTACCCACTCAGTCCTTAAAGGTTCCTTGATGGAGTAAATGAGCTCAGGTGTATACTTCTTTATATCCCAAAACAGAACAAAGCTAATTATGACGAAAGTAGTGGTGGAATATGTCTACAGCCAGACATGGAGGGGTGAAGTGTATGGTAGGTAATGGTAGGGTCTCACAGTCCTTGACTTCATTTACTGTGAGTTTCACACAGACCGCTCTCAGACTGTATAAAGTTTTGTTAGGGTTAAATTAAACCCTTGGATGGACTTTTGATGTTTAGGGGGAATTTCTGTTCATCTGGGGTGTCTTTTAATTATTATTAATTTGTTTGTGTTTTTAAATAATTAATTACTTGACGCTTTGAGATAAGCAAAAAAAAATGTTTTGCCAATACATAACATTTTTAATAATAATTAAACCATGAAAACCCTTTATGGACACATCATCATTAACTCGTAATTAATTTCTACAAGAGCATATATTTCTTTAGTTTACTTCATTGTAAATCTGAAACTAATCATTAATTAAAGCACTAATTTGTGTATTATTTAAAATACTGGTTTAAGAAGTTCATGATTAAAACAAATCCTCCATTTGGAATTTATAATATCTCAAAATCCTCCTAAACACAGATAAAACCTTAGAATTCCAAATGGACGATATGTTAACTCATCATTAATGCATTTAGTAACTCATACATTTATCTTTAATTATTGCATACATAATGATGATTCATGTCACCTTATTGTAAAGTGTTACCATAAAAATATATGAATTGAAGATTATGATGAAATTAATTATTAATTAAGTGTGAACAAACAGTTAATGAATAGTTTATAAAGCATTGTTTCTCTGTTAATACACATTTGTTTATAACGTTCAGTTTATAAGTATAACTTAAGCAGGTTATTCCTGGTTTTTAAGCATCTATATATTATGAATAATAACTCATGCTTTATTGAAGATCATTTATAAATTAAACTTTTCACAATTTAAAAAACAGTTAGTTTTCAGTTGTAAGTTATTTAGAACATGTTAATAAATTATTATTCTAGAAATGAAACCATACATGTTAATTAACTACTTGCTAATGATTAATGTATTATTCGTAGTGTGTAGTTAATATAATAATAATAATATACTAAAAAGGCAAAAAAAGGATCTAGAAAATTCTCGAATTGCATCTCTTAAAAGCTGTAGGTACCCTGCGTTTAAAATATTAGTTCGGCTCTCTAATATCTATCTTCTTGATTACTTTCCTCCTGTTTAAAAGTAAATTAAGTACTTTACCATCAATCTTCTGGTGCTTAATAAGAGCTCACACCTTACTATAAAAATGTTTAATGAATTTCATATGGAACAAAAGTTTCGTTTCAATCCTAGCGGCCCATCTTTGTCCTTTCCAAGCTCTCGCTCCTTGATGAAAACGTCTCAGCTTAGTGGATGATTGCGCCAGAGTAGAGTTGGTTCAGATCTATAATCTGACTCGACCCCAATCTAATTACACTATTAATTGATGGGAAATAGTGACATTTATAAACTAGCCAGTGCTTGAAATTGGCGGTGAGATTAGCATAATGAGAAGTGAAGCTGGTTCTGGGCGTGGAGAGGCTGATATTGCCTGAGGGTTATTGAAGATAAACGTGTGGAAGGAAAGCAGAGCACATCGTAGCGGATAAATTCAGTGTCACTGATTTGGATTTACTGCATAGTTTGTTTCTTTTTTCAGCATCACTTTTGTAATGTATTGTTATTTAGGAAGGGACGTTCATGGAATAATTGGATTTCACAGACAAAAATCATCTAATTTATGAAAATATCCAACAGTTTTCTCTATCTATGACCAATTTATACTCTTACTTTACTATTTCATGCATTTCCACTACTTGCGTTCAGAAAGGTGCAGCTGTCACTGATTTTCAGACCAAACAAAGAGTGTATCAAGTTTCCTCGAGGCACCAGCAGTGATAAACCAGCACGAGATATCACCCTCTCTGTCATGATGAGGAACTGTTTGTGCTGTTTCCCCAGATGGGACGCCCTTGTCCTGGTGGCTGGACCGGGCCGGTGAGAGGAGGACATACTGGGGGGGTTTTCTCCCTGGGGTGCAGCAATGCGCCTGCAGTCTGGATGAAAATTGCATCGATATGAACCACTTTTGCAACTGTGATGCCGACCGCAGCTCATGGTACAGCGAGCTCATCCATCATGCTCCTTGTGTACAGTACATCCAATACCAAGACCACAACTTCCTGAGAAACACAGATAAAAAATCTATTCCTGATCTCTCGGTTCACCTAGATAGCATGAGGATGGCCGGTTTAATTACAATAGAAGTTGATGAGATTAGGGAGCATCCGTTATTAGCATTGCAGTTTTCAGATATTTAGTTAGCTTCATCTATATTCTACAGCCTCATAGTTGGCCTAACTATGCATATTTAGACCAGGGTTAACCAGGAGGTTAGTGTATATAATATATAATTTAGATAATTATAATTGTTTTATATATTCAGTTATCGCTGTGGTTATCAGCTGAAGTTAGATTTGCAAACCATAATACTTTACCTGACTTACATCATTAAAAATCCTTATAATCAATAAAAGTGCTAAAAAATAATGACATTCATAAAGCACTTTTCTAGAATTCAGAGCGCTTTACACTCTGAGGGCAACACCAGTGTGCAGCTTCCATCTGATGATGTGATGGCTGCCATTCTGAGACAGAACATTCTCCACACACCTGCTAACAGTAGAGGATTGTAGCCAATCAGATTAAAGGGATTATTAGAAGTGGGAAATTTTAGTCACACCTGGATTTTTTAACATAACTATATTTGTAATACATTTACATCTTGAACCAACTAATGTTCTGGACGTCTTTTATTGTGATGGTGTATTTTTGTTAAATTTTGTTATTTTTTGCTCAGATATATATATATATATATATATATCCAAGTCCAACAATTATAAATGTTAGATTTAAGATTCATCAGCAAGCACTTGCTTTAATACTACACAATTACACAATCATCATTTTAATCTTAATCTTTTAATCCACATCTTAAATGATTTACCCCTTTCAATTTTATATAAAAAAAAAAAAAGTTCAGGTAGAACCAGAAGGCTGTTTGCCTGAAGGCTTTTCAGGCCGATCGAGATTCCTATCGGTTTATTTGTTTGTTAGCTATCCTCGCCACTGGTTATACTCCGCTGCTTTCTCAGGGGAGTGGTTCGTGCATTCCTCTTGGATCTCATCAGGCTGTTTGTTTACATGGCTGCAGATATTGAATCCAGCTTTGTAAACATAGATTTTGTTTGCTTGTGACCAGGGAGAATGACACAGGGGTTTTGTCCTACAAAGAGCACTTACCAGTGACCGAGGTCTTGGTGGGAGACACAAACCGAATCGGCTCAGAAGCCATTTACCGGATCGGATCTCTACACTGCTACGGGGACAGTACGTACAGCTCTAAATCACAGCCAGAGTGTCTTTTATTTATTTTTTTTATCATGACCTCAAGCCCACTATGTTGAGACTACGCTCAGACGGCATCCCAAAGTGACTAAAATCTCAATTTGTTTTGCATATTTGCAACCTGTGTCTGATATTGTCAGGATAGTTCGAAAAGCTCAATTCAGATTTTTTCAGAATCCAAACGGTCGCTTTCAAATGAGGCCCTGAATCTGAAACGTATTAGACTTTTTGTAATGAACAGCCAGGTCTTATTTTTCAGACTTTTATATTATTGTATGGGAACAGACTTCACATTTCACATCAATCATGGTTCATGACAGAGCTGAAAGGAGTCAGTGGAAGAAAAGTGAAGTAATAGAATTAATAAATATTTCTTCTTCATCTTCTTTTTGAATGAATTGGTTAAAATGATGGTGGCTCGATCGGAAATTAACTTAAATAAAGCCACACACATCTAATCACTTTACCATTTACTTCTGTGTTCATACACAGGATGGATTCAACTCCATGTTGTAAGTAATGTTAACAAGCAGAAATCTGAATTGGGTATTAAAGCCATGCTAATCTTGATTCGCCTTGACTTCATCCTTATCAAAAGAAGGAATGATGCTACTGTAAGTAAGTTAAATCTTAACATTCCTGATCAATCTGCAGGGTTTCTGTGGAATGCTGCATCATTCTACCAGGAGTCGTCTTACCTTCACTTCCCAACACTACAAGCTGACCTGAGCATCGACATCTCGCTGTTTTTTAAAAGCACTGCATCATCCGGAATCTTCCTGGAGAATCTGGGCGCCAAAGACTTCATCAGACTTGAGCTGAGCGGTGAGGGCTTTTATTTTGAAAAGCTGGTATCAGACAAAATGTATCAAAATGAATGTTTATGTAAAACAGTTTTCTTTTCTGTGAGCTGAAATTGGCTTGATGGCCAAAGCCATGTCCATTAGCCATAGCACTGCTCTCTAACCAATCAGTTTAACCGCTAATGCATCTCAATGAAGAGCATACTCGCTGACTGACCCGGACCTGTAACCATAGTAGAACCGCAATGATGAGAAGAAAGTGTGTTTTGGATGTTCCAGGTCAAAATTGTTTTTTGTATTACCAAAAGATGAATGCTTTTTAAATGAGTGGATTTTTGTGTGCTAATAAGCAAATCCCAGCAGGAGGCATGGTGGGTACCGTACAGTGGGAGGAACATAAGGTGCACATCTCATTTTGCTGTGCACAACCATTTGAGGGGATTTAAAGACATTGTCTATGATATATTTTTATTGTTATTAGCGAGCCGTGATAGTCTGTGAGTGTCAAATATTTATTATAAAGGATTTAAAAGGGGTTTGGCACTGTAAAAATATTGGACACCTGAACAGCTTCCTTGTTAAAAATGACAAGTTGCACCTCTTTAGCTAATGCGAGGCAGATTTGTAAATAAACAATGACCGCAGCTCATGTTCATGTCATTAGTTTCTTGAGGGAAGAGGAGAGTACGCCGACAGATTCGGTTTTCCTGCAGCAGCTGAAAGCGTCAGCTGTGTAATTACGGTCCACACTTCAGCGAGGCTGTTCATCTTCATCAGAGCGCCTGCCTTCATCTTTCTTATGTATTTCTCACCGTACCCAAGAGGCTTTTTTCTCTCTAGTCTCTACAGCGCACAATAGTTATTATGTCAGAGATTTAAACATGAATAAAGATTTCACAAATCGGCCCTTACAAGGACATTTTACCTTGTCCAACACCATCTTGTTTTGACGCTCCTGACGCTGTTTAACGTAATTGTAGGGTTTATGTGTTTTGGCATTGTGTTGCTGAAAGTGCTTTATTGAAGAGTTCATGCGGTTAGAAAAGAAAGGAGAACATTGATTAAGTTTCTTTGGGTATTAAAAGTAAACCCTCGGATAGCCCTTCCCTTCTAGTTCAAAAGAGACTTACCTAAAGTCACATAAAATACAATTTTCCCATCATGGCCATTTTAATTACGAAAGTGAGGCTTCAGTGGGAAAAAAATGGTGGGAAAGTAGAGTGAAGAAAAGGAAGAACAGTGAAACAAGAAATATTTTGTCCGATATAAGCTTTGTATTTATGGTCCCACCATTATTGTAATATATTTAACATTACCTTTTCCATTCAAGATCAATTTTTATATAATTTAATAAAACGGGGATAGGGAGTCAATGTGAAATTTTGGTGCAACATCAATTAATTTGCCAGCAGGTTGTCCACACCATGGTTGTTTAAAGCTACTTCCTAGTTTGTACCAATTTGTTTCAATATGTGTGGTGGGAAATCAATGTGTTGTCCTGTATTTGTACAAAAAAAATTCAATTTCCTATTTAAATTGACACAGGACAAATTTTCTATTTGTTATACTATTATTATAGACAGGGCCCGAGTAAAACAAATGTCGGACGATTCTACTTCAAGTGGTTGAGAGGTGCTAAAAACGAAAAGCTATTCACAATTATGAAAGCAAAATAGCCCATTAAAAACTAAAATTCTGACAATTTCCTTTGGTCCAATATTGTCAGGGCAGAGCAGCCCTACAGGAATTAACCCTTATTCTCCCGATTGTCTATTCCAGACCCGATTTGAGATCACATTATTATCACACTTAGTAACTGTTACTATATCGCTGAATAATAAGATGTATGAATGTGTTTTCAAAATGTTTATTAATCGTTTATTAATATGTTCTAAATTATCTCTTGAATTGCTTACAACTAATAACTAACAGTTTTTTTTTATACTGAAAATTATATTTTATAAACGATTAACTAATCCTTAATAAAACATACATTTAGTGTTAATAATTATATCTCTATAAATATCAATATATGAATCTATAAACTGATCTCTCCAGTCTGGATTTTTCTGATTTAAACTTTTCAATGACAATTTTTTTGCGTACCTTGTTCTCATTTGAGTTCAAATCATATTTACGAACTCACAAAATTCGTCATGCGGAAGAGAACAGCACTGGGTTAAGAGACCAGCTTTGTATAATGTGTTTGTTGACAGATGTCAACTTTACTATAAAAAATGAACAAAATGATCTGTGGTGCACCAGCTATGGTCAAGAAGATTGTAAGCAGCGTGCACACAATCAGACTGCTCTGGTACAACTCAAGGCAGAGAAAGAGGCTCTCCTACAGTCCATGCAGAATCCACATTGCTGCCCACAGACTATCTGTAAATATAAAATACCAAGTTCAGCAGTCTACAGTACAGCCCATGTCAGGGGCAAGTAAGAACCCCTTGGGGACCGGATTTGGCCCGCGGGCTGCCATTTGGTGATCATTGCTTTAAAACCATCACACGATGCATATATAGGTTCAAATATTTGTAACTTTGTATACATGGAAACCCATTCATGTTGTGTTGTTTTTCACCAACAAATATCTCTTTCATTTGAGCGAGACGAAGCATAAGTGTAATGATCAGTCCCTGTTCTTGTTGTAATCCCAACAGCGCCCTCTGTGGTCACTTTCACATTCGACGTCGGTAACGGCCCGGTAGTTCTGACCGTGAAGTCTCATGTGCCCCTGAACGACAAGCAGTGGCATTTTGTAAGAGCGGAGAGGAATGTGAAGGAAGCCTCGCTGCAGGTGGACCAGCTGCCGGTGCGCTTCCTTGAGGCCCCATCCGAAGGCCACACCCACCTCCAGCTCAACAGCCAGCTGTTCATTGGTAGGCACTGCCTTGAGTGGGGAGGGAGAGGGAGAATACTATCCTTCCATCTGCACACATATGTTTTTAATGGTGTTTTAATGCTAATCTTGACTAAATGAAATTTGATTTCTGTATTGAAAATTACTTGCCAGGCATTATATTTATTTGATTGACAGCCTGTACCACAAATTCTGCAGATCTTATGACGGCGACCTTAAAATATGTTTATTTTCATCCATAACCTGAAATAATAATGCAGCATTTATGTGTTTCTGATGTTTATTTGTAAAGATATTTGTTAACAGTCTAGATTACAACGCGCTAATTACAGGGCAAATACTGTGTATGTACATGGTAGGTACTGTGTACTTAAAGGGTAATTAGAGTGTAATTACAGCGTAGTTTCAATGTACTTTTAGGGAAATTACTGTGCATTTACAAAGAACTTACAAACAACTAGCAAAATTATTTATGTATTTTCATTTCAATGGTTTTCTGGTTTATTAATCGGTAAATGGTAATTACCCTGTAACTACAATGGATGAGGCTTTTAACCAAACTGGAGCTTGTTCTCTGCAGTTACACTGTAATTACCCTGTAACTACACTGGATGAGGGGTGTATTCTGAAGTGGAGCATGTTGTCGGTAATTATACAGTAATTACCCTGTAACTACACTGGATGAGGGGTGTATTCTGAAGTGGAGCATGTTGTCGGTAATTATACAGTAATTACCCTGTAACTACACTGGATGAGGGGTGTATTCTGAAGTGGAGCATGTTGTCGGTAATTATACAGTAATTACCCTGTAACTACACTGGATGAGGGGTGTATTCTGAAGTGGAGCATGTTGTCGGTAATTATACAGTAATTACCCTGTAACTACACTGGATGAGGGGTGTATTCTGAAGTGGAGCATGTTGTCGGTAATTATACAGTAATTACCCTGTAACTACACTGGATGAGGGGTGTATTCTGAAGTGGAGCATGTTGTCGGTAATTATACAGTAATTACCCTGTAACTACACTGGATGAGGGGTGTATTCTGAAGTGGAGCATGTTGTCGGTAATTATACAGTAATTACCCTGTAACTACACTGGATGAGGGGTGTATTCTGAAGTGGAGCATGTTGTCGGTAATTATACAGTAATTACCCTGTAACTACACTGGATGAGGGGTGTATTCTGAAGTGGAGCATGTTGTCGGTAATTATACAGTAATTACCCTGTAACTACACTGGATGAGGGGTGTATTCTGAAGTGGAGCATGTTGTCGGTAATTATACAGTAATTACCCTGTAACTACACTGGATGAGGGGTGTATTCTGAAGTGGAGCATGTTGTCGGTAATTATACAGTAATTACCCTGTAACTACACAGTAATTACCATATAAGAACACAGTAACTACTTTGAGTAGTCAATGCCCTGTAATTACCAGTCTGTAATCTAAAGTGTTACCATGGAAAACCATCAAAGGATGAAAATATGCTTTTTGCATGTTAATTTTTAACTTAATTTAAAACAACGTCTTCCGTAATCGGCAGGAGGCACCTCATCGAGGCAGAGAGGCTTTCTGGGATGCATCAGGTCTTTAAACATCAATGGAATGACGCTTGACCTTGAGGAGAGAGCAAAAATGACTCCTGGTGTCAGTTCGGGGTGTCCTGGTCACTGCAGCAGCCAAAACAGCTTGTGTCACAACAGAGGGAAGTGCATCGAGAAGAGTAGTGGATACGTTTGTGACTGCACAAACTCGGCCTTCGGAGGACCCAACTGCAAGAAAGGTACGTTGTGATTACTAGGTCGCAGAAAAAGTTGGACATGGAATGTAATGTACTTTTTGTACAAAATCTAATCTCAATAAAGTTTGAAGCTACAAGCTAAGTTACAAGCTAAAGTTATTGCACAAGTCTTCTTTTGCATGTAGAAGTACTCATAAAACCAAATCGATTTAGAACTATAGATTTGACGCAGTCTCTCTTCATTTCTTGCATTACAAGAGGATGACTCATCATCAAATCACCTGGAAAAAGCAGGTTGTTTACATTTTAGCCTCTAGCTCACCTCTCTTCACCCTTTCAAGTTGTTTCTCAGACTCCTGAAGAGCTCTGTAACCTTGATTTCTGAAAACTGAGCTGTACACAAAGATTACACCTGATCAAAGCTGAGCAGAATAAAACATGACTTTCACCAGCTCTGCTTTTCTCCGGCTGACTCGCTCTCCTCATATGGCCGTGAATTGTTTGGGCGAATTTGGTTCAAAGATGTGCCACCTGAACAATCACCAGAGGAGGCTCCCTGCCCAACAAATGGAACTCTAAACCTCGTACCCGTCAATTTAGTCTTTATCAAAACTAATCAAAAGTTTTTCCCAGAAAGCTCTGCCATTCAGTGCGTCATCAATGAAAGTGTACTTCTCTTCATAGTACTCATGAAGATGTTGTATCTGTGGTTTGATTTTATGAGCAAGCTTTAGGGTAAGTACATTACTGTTAATGCAGAGCTTCTTCGTTCTTAGGCTTGTTCACTATAACTCTGCACTTTAATTCTTTGCTTTTGGTTGTATTTTCATTACATTTTGTTATGTTAGCACTGATGTAAAATGTTCTATATGCTACCACCAATAAGGTAGAATTTTGGCCTATTGTTTTTTTTTATGTTAGCAACTATAAAGTTTGCTCATGTTGATATTTCCTTCATTATCATTGGCACGTTTTCTTTGTTTGTATGCTCTGTTGTATTTTTCCCAAAACATTTTACTTTAATAGTTTGCTGAAAGTTACACTCACAAAAAAAACTTGAGATTGCTCAGCTCACTTATATCTTCACCCAAAGTGAGCTGAATATTGGCACTGAAGGAAACACGAGACACTGAAAAGAATACGCCGATAAAGTGAGTTCTATTCAGTGTTGATTGTTGCTGTTAGAAGGATGCAAGGCTACACAGTAAAATCTAGAGTGTTAATTTGTTAATTTAACTTTTTACATTGCTCTGAGTCTACTCTAAATAGAGTTAAATTAGCACTGAGCACATCAATAAGATCCATAAAACGTTTAAGTTAAACTTTTAATTTTTGTTACAATGTGATGCGGAAAATAGTTGTAATGTTTTTTATAGTGAAATACAAACGTTTATCACTATGTACAAGTTTACGGTAAATAATAAATGGTTTAAATGATAACCTCATTGATGATTTAGCTCAGTTTAAGTGTTATTGTTTCACTCTATTTCGAGTGTATTTGGTCCTACTCTGGATAGAGTTAATTTAACTCTCAGGGTTTTACTGTGAAGTTAACCCTTGTGTGGTGTTGATGTTATTGTTGCTCAGTTATCCAGTGCACCAGTGCGGGTCTGGTGAACCCATCGCCCTTGGGGGATTTTTAAACATTTTATGCTAAAATACTTAAAATATATTTACTTTAGCCAAGTGATATGAACTGCAATGAAATAAATACTGTATTTATTGTCCTTTAACTTTATTTCTTCACATTTAGAATTTAAACCACGTGTGGTGCACTCTTTGACAGGGCTGGCAGGTCTGCTAGCTGCATTTCGTTTCGGGGCTTTTGAATCACACAAAAATGTGAATAGTTATGTTTATGTGTGATTTATGTTTGTGTGGGAAGACAGAATAAATGTACAATGTCTACACTCTTTTACAAGCCCCGGCTCAAATCAATAGTCAGTGTGGAGTCATTAAACTTTTGTTCTGATATAGGTTTTTCACAGAAACTTTGCCAAAGCCTAATATAATTACTTGTACAATTTTTCTTTGAATGAAAACTGAAAATAGGTCCCACAGACCCGAACACCATGCAAGGGTTAAGGGACATTATTGGCAGCAACAGTAGATGGAGAATCCTTTTGAACTTTTATTTAAATAAAACAAACACAGAGGAACATTGGAGCAAGACAACCAGGAACGACACACAGGGGAACAACATTAAAATAAAACTATTGACGGACAACAATTGAATTATCAAAGGTTGATTTAAAATATTGTATTTATTTTCAGCACTTGTGAATGCGAAACTGTTTCAAAATTCACAGTTTCGTGCACTTTTAAGATGACAACAGATCGTGATGGACTTACCAGCAATGTTGTGTAAAAGCAAAATCCTCATAAATGAAGCATTGTGAAGAGATTAATATTCTCTGCTTCTGTAGTTCTTTTGAGGAGCACACTCTGTTACAACAGTGTGAAATATAAGTTTTAATTAGAATAAAAAATCTGAGTTAAAACTGAACTCAGAATGTTAAGGGAATCTATAAGGATGATTTTGACATTTTAAATCATGTTTAAAACACAATATGTACCCTCTAAGTTTAAAATGGAACAAAGCTTCACCGCGTTCTTTTATTTCATGTGATCTTGTGATTCTCTGGACACCCAAGACATTCAGCGTACCATGAAAAGAGTGGCTTTTCTGGCTTTGCATTCTCTTTGTTTGACTCTTGAGGGATAGTGTTCCTTTCCTGATAACATTATGAGTAAGCGAACACCGCGCAGCACCCAAGGGTCAGGTTTGGCCCAAGCATAATTTTGCATTAATTTAAAGTTAAACGCTTCATTTCCTCTGTAATATCCAGTGTCCATTCAGCTTGTCCTTGGTGTTGGACAGCACACTAATATGCTGATACGGAAACAAACACAAGGGCAAATCGCTGTCTACGATCTGATTCATGCACCAGAAATATTCATGCTTTTGTGTGCTCTTTCTTTGCAGAAGTTTCCGTGTCCTTTGAAAGCGGGTCTTCGGTGACCTACACCTTCCAGGAGCCGTTTTCTGTGATGCGCAACCACAGCCGTCAATCCTCCGCTATCTTTGCACAGAGCAGCAATTCACGAGAGAGCATCGCTTTCAGTTTTCTCACGACTCAGACGCCTGCCATGCTTCTGACGGTCAACACCTATCATCAGCAGTACATGGCTGTGATTCTCGCTCACAATGGTAATGACAGCTATGGCTCTTGTGGTGTTTGTGTTTTATTTTCTTCAGTTATTTGATTGTTCTTCGTGATAAAACATTGGAGCTTTGGATGAAATTCTGATTTTGAAAAGTTGTTCGATTGGTTTTGGGTGTCTTCGGTAATCAGAAGCTTCACAATCTTACCTGACTGGGTTGGAAACTTGATCATACAGTTGGATCTACGTTTAGCTGTTAGCGTAACCCTTCTCAAAGCTGTTTGTGGCCCCCAGAAGATGTATATTAATGGATTTTTTTCCTTCAATTTAGGTTATTGAAGGGTTCAAATAATCTGATATGTCGTTAAAAATGTGACAAAAATATAAAAAATATTAAAAAAAAATAATAATAATAAAATAAAAAAAAAAATAAATAAAAAGGATAAAAAAAAAAAAATTGACAAAAATATATCAATCGTGATTCAGCCAGGAAAAAACCTTGATGAGGATTAGGTAGCCAAATCATTAGCTCTTTTTGGAAATTAGGAGCTGTATGATGACGGGACCTGCCACGTTCATGCAGCAACAGAAAATACCTCCTGCATTTGAATGTCAAACTTTCTGCATTTTGTTGAATGATAAAGGAACCTGGAACCTGTCAATCACAGTTGGAAAATGCCCTCTTGGCGAAATTGATTGCAAATGTGATTATGAAATTTTATGAACTTTTTAATGCCTTTAAAATGTAGAGCAAATTATATTTGGGATAGAGATCATGGAGAAGGTTCCGCAATAAACAAGAGAGGGATTTGAAGCTCTGTTTCAGGGGCCAAATCTGCAACATGTGTCCCACTATGCTCATTAGTGCTAAAACAGGTTAGCATTGATATTTGGTACATTTAAAGTGCCCCTTTTCTGATTTTGATTGGTATTGGGCGTCTTTGGGAGCTTGTTCATTGAAAACAGGGCGCCGCAAAAGAATCTGTCTGACGTGGATGACCCCGGAAATGTGTCTATGATATTTGAGAAGTCAATCAAATACCATGTATGTGTGCTTTAGATTTTATTTTATTTTACTTTTCACATAAGATTATAATTGTAAATACGGAAAACAATGTATCTTCCTTTCATATCTAAACAACTTAACAAAAAAAATTTAAACAAAAAACACAAAATAATGTCTTTCAAAGCAACAGATTATTTATTTTTTTACTATTTTGGGCCTTTATTCATGCCTTTAAGATGTAGGGCAGTGCAAGAATATTTTGAGGAGAGATCTGGGGGAATATTCAGCAAAGAATCAGGGCTGCATATATTTTGTGTTACAATTCGGCAACTCTCTCCCTCTCTCTCTCTCTCTCTCTCTCTCTCTCCTCCCTCTCTCTCCCTCTCTCTCTCTCTCTCTCGCTTTCTCTCACTTCTGATCTCTCTCTCTTCTTCACCTCCCTCCATCTCTCTCTCTTCTCCCTGTTTGCATTGATGAACAGTTTTGATCATGTTACAATTCGGCAACATGTGTCCCGCTACGTTTACCAGCATAAAAAACACTCTTCTGATTTTTTAAGGTTAATCGTTTGGAGTTTCCAGCAGAAGGTTAACCTGTTTGACTCACAAAGGATTTGTTCAACGAGTCTGTGTTCAAAACCCTACTTTATGTGATGCTCCTTACAGCAATAGTGAGCCAGTTGTTGATGTATGGATAGGAAGAAGCCAATCAAACGTAGCCCTCAGAGAACAACACAATAGCATTCTTCCATCCCATATCAGCTTTTAAAGCAGTTTACTGTCTTTACCTTCAGTCTTCTAACAAATAAGCGATCAAAATCACAAGACTTGAGTGAGAACAGATCAGAAAGCATGGCTCACTTGAACCCAATTGTCATTGAGAGCAGAATCTACGGAGGAATACGAGTTTCTAGCCGTGCAATAACAACAAGTGGAAAAAATTGCAATGCCGATCTGTTAAAAAAAGATTCTTTTGAATGTTGACTCGTTTCAGTGACTCAAAAACGACTCTTTTTTTTTTTAAGGTTTAGCTAGAAGCACTAGCTAGACAAACTCAAACTGAATTTTCCTCAGAACCATGCTGGAAACCACAGGAAAGATCATCTTTAAAAATCTTTATTAGTTTTTTTTATATATTTTTTTATTTTTTGTTTACCAATGATGAACGCCAATATATGAAAAGATATTAAATGATTTTTTGGGGACAAGATAAGAAAGCTGACAACAAAGTTGTGCCCAAATAATGGAAACTGTGCATTTAGAGTGATTGCAACAGAATTGTAGCTGTTATATAATTTACATATTGATTTTTATATAGCATTTCATTGTAAATGACAGTCTTTGTTTTCATGGCCTGAACAAAATCACTGAGTTGACCAATCAGGGATGTCTCCTGATTACCTTCGAACTGGCAGCACATGATTACTGCAATGAGGGGGATGATTAGAGAGGAGCATCTTTTTTGTGTTCCACATATTTCTAAACAGCGGTCAGGCTAGCAATTACTTTCATCAGCGAGGAAGGGAAAGTGTGTTGCAGTGGTTTGATTTCTGTCCCTCTTTCATCTCAAACTACTGTCTCTCATTGACGTCTTGCAGGGAGTTTGCAGATCTGGTATCGATTGAACAGAGAGAAGGATCCGGATGTCTTCATCCCGCTGTCTCTTAATCTAGCCAACGGAGAGCTGCACAGAGTCCAGATCCACAGAGAGGGAAGGGACATGTATGTCCAGGTGAGTAGGGTTTTTTAAAATTTTTTGCCTTCACTGACCTTCAACATGAATGCTGAATGATTTAACAGCTAAAAATATTACAAAAAATAGCTCATAGCAAAGTTAGATGCAATAGTTGGGAGTTGAAAACATTATTCTCACAGGAAATAAATGAATACCATTTTTAAATGCCAACCAGTAACCAAGCCAACCAGAAAAGCAAGAATTTTTGATGAGTGAGAAGAAGCTTCATGGGCGAGCTGTCCAAGAAAGGGCCCCGGAGCCTGTGATTTTTCTCAAAAAAGGGCCCTTTGTCAAATAGTGCCAGTGCGTCTAATAACCAAGTGAACTTTCTATATGAATGTTGGTCGCTCAAAAATAGGTCAGAATTTTTCATCACTACTTTGGTATGCTTCTAAGCTTTTTATGGATTAATGCCCAATTAATAAATTAATTATAACAAACTCAACTGCCACAAAGCCTGGGAAACCCACACTGTTTTATTCAGCCACTGATGATGAAGGATTTGATGGATTTGTAGATGAGAAATGAACTGAAAAATTAGTATTTCATGCGTTACAACAGAAACACAATAAGTTATTTTAGGTTGAATTCAATTACTTTCATTTTATGAGAGAGGAATGAATTGAATAATGTGTGTATCGCTTTGTATCTTAGAGTTACAAACAAAAAATGTTAATTGAGCTATTATATGAATAACGTTTGATTATCTGTTTTGTTTCGCTTAATGCGTTTATAAACCAGTGATCCTAATAGTGCAAAATACAGAACATTTAATATGTGAATTTAAGTTAATACACTTTAATACTTAATAATACCATAAAAAATAAAGTAGGCTTACTATATTAAGTTAATTAGTTGCTTAAACTCAAGGTTGTCTTCTCTCTTTTTCACGCGGTGTTGCATATTACTTCACGTCTTTTTTTGTCTCCTGTGAGTGTTTTTGAGTCCACATCTCCTCCTCCTCTCTTTTTCTTAGATTGATAAAGATACCAATCTGAAATACAGTCTGTCCACGGACAAAGAGTTGATCACGATCAGGTCTTTGACATTGGGGAAAGTCACAGGTAGGCGTTTTAATTAAAACTATAAGATTAAAGCTGTGGGTGTGGAAGCTTGTGCTTAACTGACTGATTCACAGCTCCAGCTCACCTTGAGATAGATTTATGGCGGAGAAGATTTCTTTTAGCACATCCTCTTGTTTGTTTGCTGTAGCTCGAGCCGGGGTGGATGATGAGGTTCTACAAGCTGGATCCAGAGGTTTTATCGGCTGCCTGTCTTCAGTTCAGTTCAACCATTTGGCTCCTCTCAAGGCGGCCATATTGAATCGCGGCAGCTCCTTGGTCAGTGTTCTCGGTAATCTGGTGGAGTCCAATTGTGGAGAGCTTGCTGATAAATCGTCATCCAGATCTTTATCAGGTTTGTGCAACTCGCATTCTCAATCTTTTCAGGGTGAAGGGGATTGGATAGGAGAAGTAAAAGAAGCCTTTTACTTTTACAGTTTTTTTAAATATTGGACCTGCAATTTCAAATAGATGATATGCTACGAAACAAAAATCATGGTATGAAGACAAAAATCATACCATGAAGACATGGTATGAAGAAAACATGTCTAGGATAAACATTAAGAGTTATTTAGGTTGTGGGTTTTCATTTAAAAATAATAAAAAAAAATGTTGTAAAGATACAATTTGTTTATGTTGTAAAGAAATTATGAGCCACTAATACTTTTACACATATTTCCAACAGTTTAAAATATAAAACCGTTACAAAAAAGCATTTTTAACTGTACATGTAGGTAAACAAATAGACATAAATTAATTTAAAATGACCGCTAAGTTGTTTTGACATGAATTTATAATAATTTATACTTAAAACAATGCTTTCCAAACTTGCAGATATGTTCAGCAATGAAGAAAAAAGATTTTTATGTTTTTTTGCATGAATGTCAAAAATATAACACAGATATTTATAATTTATTTACAACCTGATTTATAACAGCTGAACACTAAAACCATTTAAAACAGAATTTTCCAAACTTTCCAAATCTTTTTTTCACAGATCAAACAGATACAGGAAGTAGAGGAAAGAAACTAACAAATAGCCAGAACGACTCAGCAGTTATTGGAGGTAACGCTCAATTCTGAATTTAACAGTTGGTGGTTCGCTGTATATTTGGACACACAAGTAAGATTAGGTAACAAAAAAGCATAAAAGATCATTTTTCAATGGAGTAACACTGACACGAGTTTGAGAAACTTTTCTAACCTCTCTATAAACTCCACTTCTCCAGGTTTGATTGCTGCAGTGGTTCTCATTACCCTCTGCGCTGTGGCAGTGATGACCCGCTTCCTGTACCGCCATCGACACGACCGTTCCCGACAGATGGCCTCCGTCAAGGAGAAAGATCATCAGCCCAGGCCAGAACTCAGATACCAGGCTGAGCTGGACTTGCACAGTGCCATGAGAGACAGCAGGAAAGAGTATTTCATCTGACCTATGACACCGAAACCTTTCGACCTCCACTGAGTTGATTTTGCCCGCGTTGCGCGCCAACTCTGCGGACAGTGATTAGGGACAGGGAGTCAGCTGAGACTTTCGGACACAGCCAGTGCCCTTCACCCAATCGACCGCCGTCCTTTTGCATCCATGCTTCAGGGGAAAGTATTCAACACAGAACTGTCCTCTCATAAAAGTGTACGGATGGATTTCAACAGCTTGGTTGAGTTAGAAGATCAGGTGGCTTCAAAGCTCAGAAGCCGTACCCAAACATGGCCTTCAGCCCTTTGCGGAGGATGGAAAATCAAACGTTTGAAGCAGTGATTTTGCTTTGAGGGCTAATTATTTAACCAGACAACAAAGAGATTAGTCATTGTGTGTGTGTGTGTGCACACATGCAATCGCTCTGGCAGACAAACAAACACTCTCTGGTTTTTCATTCTATGGAGCGTGACCGATCAAACGGCTCTGGAGCAGTACTAATCCAGCGCGAATGGTCTTGTTCAGCCATGGGCGACCAAAGTGTAGTGATGCAAATAAAGTGGGTGATGTTACCAGAGGGGCTCTTTCACTTCCTCCTTCCTTTTCTTTCACATGCTCACTCCTTGTTTCCTGTCCCGAGGACTACCTTAAACAGCATTTACAATGCATTTCACACTCACGTGACACCTCGTTAGGAAAAAGCTAGGTTCAACCAGAGCTGGGGTTTAGGTGGAAGATGTCTCAGATGAGATCAGTGCAGCTATGGAATAATTGCTAAAAACATCCCTAAACTGGAAGAATGTAGAGGCACAGGATTGAACCAATTGCACTTGAGTATTTGGAGAGCAATTTAAAAAAAAATCATGGTGGGGCTCATGAAAATATTAAATAAAGGCCAATGTATTTGGGATTGAAAACAGAAGGAAACGGAGCATGATTCAAAAATATGTAAGTACTGGACTACTTACATCAGAAATAAATTGAATGTTATGTCAGACCTCTGGGTTGAGGAGACAAGACGATGGGCACAAGGATCCACCTAATTGAGATTTGTGTATAGTATAGGAACATCTGAAAACTTGCAGGGTTGTTTTTCATGCGATAAACACGAGAGCAAGACCAGCACTTAAGAGGCATGTTAAAATAATTGCTTGATACTGTGGGAGACATTTAACAACACCAGTGAACCCACGCTGGACAAAGAACACATTAGCATGAAGAGCAGGGAAGATGACAATATAAGGGGTAAAGATTAAATAGATAAGAAGGACTAATGAATCGTTTTCAGAAATAAACATTATGAGGGCTAAACATGGCAAAAAGAAAACACTAAATATATGACTTAATAGAACCGTGATGAGTGTGATGAATAGAAAAAATAGGAACATCAGGTGACAAAAGAAAAATTTCACAAGCATGGAAGACGCATTGGAAAACAATGTAATTTATGCCAGTGTCATTTTTTATATAGCACTATTAAAAACAACTCAAATTGATCCAAGTGCTGTGCAATTTAACTAGAAAATGACACTAGATAAAACACATGGTATAACAAAACATTCCAGTTTAATTAAAACCCTTGAATTCTGTAAAGACATTTAATTATATCAGTTTTCTTGAGTCCAAAGATATGTGGTACAAGTTAATTGGTAAGCTAAATTGTCTGTAGTGTATGCTTGAGAATGAGTGTGTGTGGATGTTTCCCAGCGATGGGTTGCAGCTGGAAGGGCTTCTACTGCGTACAACACATGCTGGATAAGTTAAGGTGACCCCAGATCAATAAAGGAACTAAGTTAAACCTACAATTAATGGATGTGTAGATAAAAACAGCTACCTTAAAGCTGTGCTGGAAAAAAACAGAAATGTTATAGTCTCTCACTTTTCCTTTAGGCAAGCTCCACCCTCTGCCATTGCTTGTTTCCCTCATGTCACTACTCTAGGAAGCTCCTGATTGGTTGACGAGGAACAATTTGAAAAAATTGTACCTCTTTTTGAATTTGATGATTTACTCATTCACTCACTCCACCGCACCCATCATGCTCACTCCGCCTTATCTACACGGACTCTATATCTTACCTAACCATTGGCTTAACTTTTGAATCCTTCAGTAACCAATCAAGTTTCGGTCTTGGTCTGAACGGCCAGTAACGTTTCTCATTAACTACTCAAAGCAAAAATTCTCCTCCACCCCATTCTCCTTCACCAGCCCAATTTCCTCTCGATCCAGATCGGTGGTGGTGTTAGGAGTGTAGTGGGTGTGGCTTTCCAAGCCCAAGTTACTGTCCTGGCTCCACAGCTCACTCTCTTTGTTCACCAAATACACATTGTGATAATGAGCGAATTTTACGTAAAGGAAACTTGTGAAATTAGGATTGGTCCACACCACAGTCGAACTTGGGCCATAAATGTTGTCAGGCAATTGCATTTTTATTGATAATATTACCAAAGCTTAGCTTAACTTAAATTGTGCGCATTTAGGTGCTTCCATGGATTATGTCACAGTTGAGCAGTTTAATCGCTGCTCTTAAAGCTGTTCAGAAAAAGACTGGTCAAAACATTTTATTTGTTAAGAAATGTGATCTCTAGTGACAAAAACAGTTCCAAAATTACATTAGAATTTATTTAACAAGATTTGGTTTACATTTAAGTTTACCCATGTTGTTGTGGCTGCCGGATTTTGGTTTCATTGGGGTTTTAACTTATTTTTGGTTAGAAATCACTCCTTTTCAACTCTTTATTATGGCATCTGTTTACGCAATGCTTTTCACAGTTTTCCTTTAGAAGCTTTTTTGATGTGACCCTTGTATTGGAACACATGGCCTTCAGTCGGCTATCATGTGTTTCAGATAGTTATACATGATGTTCTTCTTGCATAAATCTCAGTAAGTAGGCATCAACATCACAAGTGCACAAGCCTCCAACACTCTAATAAAAGCAATCTGTCTATATTTGGATACTTTCAAGTATTTCTTTTAAAAGCTTTGAAACAGCCTTAAAACAGAGCCTATGGTTCTGTTTTTATCAGTTTTGTTTAATAAAACAAAAGATAATAAAATCTCGAAAGTTTGTGTTTAGTCTCGCTATCTCTTCAGATTGTAGAGCGTAGCTAGACCACTCTTATTAACGCTTTAACCTCTTTAATACTGATTTATTTACTAAAGTATTCAAATGATTGAACCTTGCAGTAATATTAGCATTCAGTAAATTCTGCAACTGATGAAGGAAACAAAAACAGAGAAATCTGTCAGATTTTCCTTGAGTGCCTTTTCTGTCAGTAGACATGTTTACATTGATAATGGATTTACTATAATACATTTACCGCATGGACGTTTTTTGGGAAAGCAAATTCAACAGATTGGAGGAAGTGGTATTTGAGGTGTATTCACATTTAAATATTTCAGAAAACTGCAAGGAAATTACTTAAACGAGTCATGTGGCTGCCTTGAACACTGCACTGTGGGCACCACGAAGGTCCCACAGCATCACACAACACATAAAATATTGAGCCTCTTGAAAAGAAGCCAACCTATCCGATGGCTGTCTGAGGAGCAAGCAGAGTGGTGCAATGGCAGATGGAAGCACCACTCTTGCTAATATCTATTGCTTAAAGCAAATCAATTAGCTAG
This sequence comes from Danionella dracula, assembly GCA_900490495.1. Classification (NCBI taxonomy): domain Eukaryota; kingdom Metazoa; phylum Chordata; class Actinopteri; order Cypriniformes; family Danionidae; genus Danionella; species Danionella dracula. The sequence continues at coordinate 2,112,577 of UELW01000034.1, forward strand.
TCAGTTGTTCAAACTCAATTATTGGAGGAATGGACTTCACACACTGAAGGGGGAGTCAGAGTTTGTTTGTAGTGATTGGGTCACGTTAACCAAACCTCAGATCAAATTTGTCATAGCAAAAGTTCATAAAAAATCTGTATATGTAGAACAATTACATTATAACCCCAAGAAAAGAGTAAAGGAGTTAAATGATCTTTCCCATCCTTTTGAAAATGTCAAGTATTTCCTGTTTAAGCCTCGAATATTTCTCCCTCATAATCTCGCTCACTACAACATCATCATTTCAGGAACCAACATGATGCTAAAAGGTTGATCGTTTGGGAACGAGTAAAGGTGTGGAGATTCTCCAGATAATACCCACAATGCATCATATTGAAGCTTTGAGGCAGTATCTAATCATCGCTCCACCCAACCCCCTCATTTATCATTTTCAGCTGCGTCAGGACAAAGAATCAGTAATGTTAGATATTTATCTAGCTGTGATCTATGTAAATGTCACTCCGCCAATGGGACGGAGATGATGGATCTTCTTTCAAGCAGCCCTGAGTCCGATTTACAGCTAAATCCATCTCAGCATGGATAAACACAGCCCAAATGTTGAGCTGTTCCTCTCATTAGATCACGCTAGGTCTAAGATATCCTCTGAAATCACTGCAGCTGAGATGGTTTATAAAGGAGCATAATTTATTGTTAAACGAAGCTGCGAGGGAGAACATTTTTATATGGTTTTTGATTATTTGCTAATCCTCAGGTGAAATGTAGATATCTGCCTTCAGCTGATGAAGAGATTTCAACAAATTCTTATTCTCTCTCTCATTTGTACGTGATGAGGTGCTATCGGCATTATTCATTCCCAGTTGTGGATGTGTTCTCGAAAAAGGTCCTCCCATGTTCATTAGCATTAACACCACCCATAAAACCCCCTCTAAGAAAAACTCTAAGGAACATTTCAACTTCATTGCAATCCCAACTCATGGTGCAGCTGTCTTAAGTAGGCAAGGCAATTTTATTTGTAAAGCAAATAGGTTGCACATTGGCAATTCAAGTTCTTTACAAATTTTTTTAAATAAAATAGATCAGAGGCAAAGCCTATGATAAAACAGATTCTTGATTAAAAAAGCAAGGGATTAGACATTGAAAGCTTATATGTTTTTGGTTCTGACTGGGTTCGGCAGCAGCACTTTAAAATCTTTGCATGTAGCTGCATTCTTAACCTTCTTCAGCTGCCTAGTGGTCTTTTTGGAAGACACGTTAGGAGACTATTACAATAGTTCAGGCTACTGCTGATAAAAGCATGGACTAGTTTCTCTACATCCTGACTGGAAACAAACTATCTGATTATTTGAGGTTTCTGAGATGATAATTATTAACTAGTGAAAAAGCAGAGTGGAGTATTGGCAGATGGAAGCATTGCTATTGCTAAAGGCTTTTGCTTAAAGCTATGGGGTGGAAAGATGTGGCAGTGGTGGAGTTGATTGTCTTGTAACTGGACAGTTGACGCCAGGACATTCTGTTGTTGTGGCCTTGGCAACTTCACCCACATTGCCCTGTATGGATGTGTGTGATTGGTGCGTTGTGTTTGGTGGTGGGCAGGAGGCCGTAGGCTTGGAATGACAGCCATGTCCTGTCAGACTGCTGAGGGCTAGCAGGGAAGCTTATCACCACCAGAGTGTGAAAGTAAAAGGAATGAATAATGCTCAAAAAATTGAAAGCGTCTTTAAGCTCTATATAAATTGATTGAGAATTGTTAATCCAGTAGTATAGTAGTTCACATGCAGCTTTCTCTTAAACTCAATTCTTCAAGTTTTTTTTTTTCAACCCCTGTTTCAAAAGACTCATCAGTAGCTTAAAACAGGCCAACAGGAGCTTAATTAGTGGAATCAGGTGTGTTCAGTTAAGGTGGGAGCGAAACTGTTCATGGAATTGAATTTGGGACCGTTGCCTTTGTGAAAAATAAGAGCTATATACAGATTAAAAGTTTTAACTTTAGACAGAAACTTTAGACAAATTAAACATGTTATTTACCAATGCATTTAAGTAAACAAGCGCAAGCATTATCTTCTGTGAAGCCTTAAAAAGTGTAAAACTTTAAAAAGTCAATGATATCTGGCAGGTGTTTGGGATATGCTGGTATCTATTCAACCAGGTAGTTCCAAAACATATATAAAATCGACACGTAAATCATGAAAATGGACCGATTTCGTATATTTAACAAAACATTTAACTGGAATTTTTTTATGTTATTTAAAGAACACCTTCTGACACAGCACTGAAAGATGATAAGGGTTCGGGAAAGATTTGTTTCTAGTGATTTCTATCAAATGCAAGCTACTGTGAGAGCCAATTGAGCCTAACTGCGTCCAAACCACTCCAGCACTGGTGTTCTCACCATTGCTAACATTCAACATCTAATTCAGACTCTTGAAAGCAAGAAGGATCCTTCCATTTGGTCAGGATGGATAGAAATATATTCATGATGCAGAATCTGTTTCAAATGTTTGTCTTCTTAAGCCGATAATGTTTTGTGCTGTTTTTTCTTTGTGTGTTTTTTTTACATCGAATATGGGAAATCACTGTTCATGATATTTCCGTAAAATTTTTGTAGATATACTTTTAAAATGTTATGTTTTAGGAGTAATTGTCACAAAAAATACTTAATATATTTCAAAGCTTTTTTGACTAAGAATGTAGAATAAAATGTATTTGCAGAAATTTGTCAAAAATGCAGTTTTGCTGTAAAATGTTGATGAATTTTGCATAATTCTCCTCTAAAAGGTAGTGCTGGTCTTTCGTCTGCTTGAATTAAATATGACCACTCTAAGTTGAACCAGGGACAACAGTGGATTTTGAGCTCCTGCGACAATGTTTCAGACGCTGATGTTGAAAGAAAAATAAATCAATCTAGACCTGTTAAAAGCTTTTGGAGTAGAATGCACCAACCAATCCATGCAGCACTTTCGGGAGTGTATCGAGTATCAGGGTGTCAGGGAAAATAAAGTTCAGGTGAATGTAGAGAGGGGTATACGCGTCCCTAATGCAGACAGGCAGGAAGTGATACCATGTCTGAAACAAGCATTTAACAAGTTGTAGGACAAAAGGTTGAGTGTATCACCTAACGATAAGGAGAACTGAGAACTTTTATAAACGCTGAGTTGTCATGATTTACTTTTTATTTCAAAAATGGCAATTTTGGGGGTTTTATGTGTACTGGTCTCTGGAATTCAGTTTTTTTTTACATGTTCTTCAAAAGATAATTAAGAGTGCATGTAATTCATTATTTGGTCAAGCTTGGACAACCAATGGAGCTGTCAATCATTAGTGGTGGGCGGAACCGGTGAGGAGAGAGGTTTGTGACATCATTAACTGCTTGGTCACAAAACGGCTCTGAATTTTCAATGAAAAGAAGAAGTCAAAGCATTTAAACCACTCTAATATGAGTGTGTTCACCTTCCAAAAGGTTGATTTTAAAACGTGCAAGGTTACCCTTCACGCTATGATAAATGTAAATAGTTTGAAATTAAGTTCACTATCATCGTGAATTTTAATCTTGAGGGGTTAATGTTAAAGGGAATCCTTGTTGGAATGTCATTTTTTTCAAAAACTCTGGTTGGGCCAGGTCCTGTCGAAAGCATCAGCTTCAGCGATTCCACCAGAACGAGGTGCTATTAGTTTAGAGGTGAGTTTGGTTCTGTGATTTACAATACGAACAATAGCTCTGAGAAATCACACTTTTCCACACTTACTATTTTAAATCAGATTAAAAGATGTTTACATTAAATGTTTGCTTCATTATTGTGTGGACCATTTAACATGGGCAAATGTGATTCGTGGATTGATTTGTGTTAGCTGAAGCTTTGTATTTTCAGATTCAGATTTTCTTTGTCACTTACATATAAATACAAACTACGACATGCAGTGAAATCTGTTATACGACCATCCATTGAATTAAACATTGAATTACAACTTAAATAGTACACATTAGGAATACATATATAGGAGAGATACATATAAATAGCAGATAAATAAAATCCTATATAGCATATAAATATAGATATAATTAAAATAAGAAAAATGTATCTAGAGCTGGGTGATGGAGAGAGGATGTGTGCTTTAAGCTTCGTTTCAGCCATGAGTGATGAGGAACTTCCAGTCCCCGTCCAGAAATGTGACGTCTGTTAGCATAAGATGATGTAAAAGTTGGATAAATGCAGCCTGGCTATTCAGACTGACGTCGCATTTCAAAAATTCATATGTGTATCAGATTCAGGAGCTCACATGAAAGCAATCCGGGTCAGATTTGAACAAAATCTGAATTGAGCTGTTCATACAACATATCCCTCTTTGAGCTGCAGTCTGAATGTAGCCTGATGTATCCCTATTCAAAGTCCCAGTGGCCTGCGGGAAGAAGCTCCTCCTCGTTCTCTCTGTGTTTGCCTTCCTGAATGCATCAGTGAGAAGAGTCCATGGTTAGGATGGCTGAGGTCGTTTACAATCCTTCTGAATCTGGTCTTGCTCGGCTTGTTGTAAATTGCCTGCAGGTCTGAGAGCTCGGTGTGGATGCTAAGTTCAGCACTCTCTGAAGGCTGCACTGGTTCTGCACAAAGCTGTTCCTTTGCCAAGTGATGCTGCCGCCCAGGACACTCTCGATGGTGCATGTGTAAAACATCTTTAAATTTTATATATATATATTTAATATATATATAGTATGCTGCTGGGCCTTCCTAATGTGAAAGGAACAAGACAAGATCTGTGTGGTGTGTACACCAAGGTACTGAAAACTGTCCACCCTCTCCAGTTTCCAAAATAGTGATAATGCATCAAACTGGATTATTAAGGAATAAATATAAATCATTTATAAATCCACTCAGATTCATAAAACTTGGATTTCAAGTTATGAATCTTAATATGTTCTTAAAATTCAGGCAAAGTTTGAACTTTAACAAGAAAGCTGTTTGGCTGGGGGGGGTCCCACATAACACTTTTGCGAGCAGAGTGCTTGATTACAATGGTTACGAAGTGTTTGTTTTGGAGCAACCTTCAAAATTCTTTAAAAAAAGTGTAATCCAATGGACTCACCAGCTTTGAGAAAACAGGCTGGATAGACTTTCTTCATTTGGGATTTATTGTACATTTCCTTGAGTTTGTTTGTGTTTTTAGCATTCACTAACTGTTTGAAGATTAGTTTTCTTTGCTCTCTCTCTCTCTCTCTCTCTTCCAGTCAACCTAAAAAAAAATTAATTTTGTGAATCTCTTTAAGATAAACTTTTGTTTTCATTTATTTCCTTCCTGCTATGATTGCTTGATCAGCTGAAGAGAACGTCTAGTATGAGCGACTTTGACAGTGTAACAAATTGCATATTGTCTCTCCATACTTGAAATCTGTCAAATGCATACATGTAATGTAATATAATGTATACTAACATTCCAGCAAAAAACGTTTTAGGGAATAATCTTGTTAACTTTTAAAAGTTAACAACAAGTTCTTTAGGGAACACTTTGACGATGGTAATGATGTGTAACACCTGATTTTATTATGCTCGAGGTGTTTTATTAAAGATTTGACAATCTGTGTAAATGTGTGTCAATGCAACAGTTACAGACCTCAAGGATCATATCAACTTATCTCAAATTGTGTTCAGTGATAGAGCAAGCTTTTCGGAGTTTGAAACTACATGTGGGTAAGATATTGACAAAATTCTTTAAAGGTCTAGATGTCAATCCTGCACCTAGCTTCAAACCTGTCATTCTAGGGTAAACGTTAGCGTTTGTTTGTGTTCGTAAGTCAATGAATCTATTAGCATTGTATTAAAGTGCACTTGCACTGAGCTTGCTCAAAATACCTCACTCTTGAGAAAAATTAATACACATTTAAATTCTAAATTACTTCAGAGCACTTTCAGAGTTCAACATGTGCTTTCGCTAACGCTATGCTGCTATTAGCATTTCAGCTTCAGCTAGAAAATGTTTTCTCTTTACATCAGAAAGAGACTTTTGGGTCATCTTACTTATGATGATGAGTGGAAAATATGGCTTTTGACAGCAACTGAAAGCTTTGTAGTAATGGCAGGTTAGCATTTGTAAGTATGCTAATGTATTTTCTAGTTAAACTGGCACTCAATTTGTGTCTTTAGAAGCTTGACATTTGTTGTTGCTTAAAAGTTAACTTAAATGTTTCAAAGGTTCAATTTCTTTAATATCATTAATTCTGTCATGCTTTTAGCATAAAGCTAAAAGGGCAGTTCATGTAACTGATATTAACTTTCTCAAATTGTAAAAGTTTATATATATATATATATATATATATATATATATATATATATATATATATATAACTTTACAATTTGAGAAGGTGTGTGCGTGTGTGTGTTGCAATGTTGCAAGAGACTTTTTGTCAAGAGGAATCTATTTTGTTTTTAGAAGGTTCAGTTTTGTACTGTGTTGTGGGGAACATATAATTTGTAACACAAGCCAAACACATTCACAATGCAGGATTTTCCCAATGGAATGCTAGACACAGATTTTTTTGGAGACGTGTGTAGGATCACTCCATCTTTTTGATAATACTAACTCTTATGAAACTTGCGCTCAGTTCATCTCCAATTCAATGGTCGAGCCTCGGACAGGTACCAATTAAAATTGAAATGAATGAAGTATTTCTAAGCTCTGGAGTACTTCGATCCAGCTGGAATACGATGTATTCTTGTGTTCCCTTCCTCCTCAGCTGTTCTTCTTCAGCTAGGCTCTATCTTTAATAGTCCTATAGAAGCGATGCTCCTTTTTGTTGGTCTCCTTCTTCTTCATCAATACCTGAGAAGACCACAACAATTTCTGAGCAGAATCACTGTTTCTGGGGGTCTCAATGTCAGAAAACATTGTCATTTATTATTATTCAATGAGTTTTTTGGAAATCCCGAAGGGAAGTGATCCTCACAGACCAGCTTCAACTGGTGCTTCTCAGCTAACAGGGAACACTCTCATAACATTCGCTAACAGTCTTTAAAGTTTGTCTAAATGTCAACTCATAATGTTTCCAAAAGAAAGTTCTAGTAATAATAAATTCATAAAGTTCAATAAATTAATTAAAAACGCTATCTAAACAACCTAAAAAACAATCTAAATGTTTTTTTTTTGTGAGTGATGAATGTCCTAAAAATGTTTTAATAATCTCGAGAGAACGTTTACAAACTAATGTTTTTGGAATGTTAGAGGTAACGTTTCCAGAACATTCCTGTAAAATAAATTTGTTAGCTGGGGAGACACAGACATGCTTTCACCTCTCAAATTTGCTTATTATAATATATAAAAATACCACTTCTTCCTTTGAGTGTGACAGTTTCCAGATTCCGAGCTATAGGGTTTTATCTCTATTCAGCAAGCAAACACAAAGTTCTCTTCTGAGGGCTTCTGTACCTTTTAACACTTGTAAAGAGCCCACTAGGTCCTCTCCCTTAATCCATGTCTCCTCTCTGTCTATTTCTCTGCAACCTGAAAATAGTTACAGAGAGAAAAACGCTTCCATTTGCACCACACACAGAAAAACAGAAACCACAAAGACATCTCCTTTCTTCACGCACAGACAGAGAGAAGAACTTCACAGAATACATATTTTATTTAACTTGATTAAAACTCTGGCTATAAAAAAATCAATACAATCATCCACCTGAAAGGCCCTCACCTTATTTAATGACCCCATAATTATTCTTATACTTGATTTAACAAATGAATTGAGATTCTAATAATACAAGTAATTACTCAGAGGTAAATGAAGGAAGCATTAGGCCAAAGAATATATTCTTTCATTTGTTAATTCCTTCAATCATAATTACTTATCACAGAACGTTGCTATATATGTAGCTGTGTATTGCTTGAAGCTTGTGGAATTATTCTACAGAGAAATCAGATGGTTCCCTGTTGATTGTTTATATTGAATGTGCTTGGGTTGCAGTGAGAGAGGGAGGGCCTGCATCGTTTGTGTGTTTCAATATTATTCTTTGATTCTAATAAACCTTTAAAGTCAGCTCTTCTCCAAGAACACCATCCAACAACCTTCTTTCAAGTCCATTCCAAGTCTCCACTAGGTTGTCTCTAAATTCCCTGTTCAACTGGCTTCCATTTCAATCATAAGCACTTCTAATAGTGTTTTTTACGCATTAAACGCGTACTAAAATCTGAAAGTATCAACCCTTGCTGTGTAAGAGTTTGAAAGATAGGCGAGGAAAAGAAACAGCAGGCTGTAAAACGCGACAGCCATCATAGAGGGCGGAGGTGAAGTGTTACGAAGCATCAAACTCCCACTCGCCGCATATAAATGGGGTTTAACCGCAGCTAGAAGTGATGGCAGTCTTTGTGGCCACATATCAGCTTTTAATTTAGAGCTGGGCCTTCAACCAGTAATTTCATTAAAATGAGTCCAAGAGTGGAGTTGAACTCAACCGTAACTATCAGGCGTCATCACTCAAAGCTGCAGAAACACACTTGCACACAACGCTCCTGTGTGCGTGATGGACGACCTTCTCATCAGATCGATCATCTCTCCTGCTTTTCCGTCTCCTGCCTAAAACCTCGTGCCTCTCAGCTCAGATCAAACCCAACTAATGGCTTCACAGAGCTATCATTTATAAATGCACACCGCTGGCATTTTTCCACATCCTTTTTTCGATGTGGGCTTCATCCTCTTAAGGTGAAGGGCATATCTTCCATGAATCAAAGTGTCACCGGTGTGTGACAGACGTGGATCAGGAGAGGCTTGATTTAGTGCTAAATTGCACAAGTGTTTGGGATTAGGCGAGTAAATGTTGACACGACTGAATCATGTGACCCCAGAAGATGTGATGGATGTGGGGGATTATGGGTAAATGCATAACATCTGCTTCCCAACTCATTTTTCTAAAAGATTATTTTTAACTGAAATAAAACATCATTTAAATGGACATCATTTATATTTAAACCAAAGCTGTGTTTGGTTGCTTGGTACAAGCTTTGAAAAGAGATAACATTGATGTAAGAGTTAGTTTAACAGTCTAAAAATATGTACTAATAAATATACTACTACTACTACTACTAATAATAATAATAATAACTATATGCCAAATTTATCTACACATTTAATTTCTAAGAAAGTCCAAAAATGTCCACATATTTCAATGCAAACTGTTAAAGAAATAAAAATATTTCTGAATAATATCTATACGATTACAATAGTTAAGTGAAATACAGTGTTGTTTCAAAACGGACAGAAAAACCCCTCGATGAATTAATTTAGCCATCCACAATTGTTATTCCGAAAGACAGAGAGGAAAGCCTCAACCATCACAAACTGTTTGTTAGAAATTCAGAGGAAACAAACGGTTACACCTCATAATCTCTGATTTGTTCGTCCTTCCTTGTAACAACTCAAATGTTAGAGTTCCCAGCCATTAATTTTAGCCCTTAAGGCACTTTCTGAGTCTTCTTTGAGATTAACTGGAAAAGGACTTTGGGATTTTACCTTTTGTGTTTTCAGTTTTTGAGGTTATCTAAAGAGCATTTGTGACAAACCAAAGAAAATGGGAAAAGGCTGTTCATCAGGGAGCCATTTTTTATCAACCGGACTGTTTCAGCAGTCCTTTACCCTTTAAAACATTGGGTATGGCTTGTGTTTTGACATCTGCTGACTCAAAAGAGAGAGAGAGAGAGGTTTCAAAGGAGCAGGTGGAAGAGAGGAAGAACAGAAGCCAATGTGTGACAGGAAAAAAAGAGACAAACATCTGTCACAGTGCTATCTCAGCTTTAAAATGCCTCGCAGAGGTCTGACACAGGGACACACTAAACCAGTTTATTAGGGAAACTGAAAACAAACCTGTCTGGATGTTTTAGAAAGATACGCAGAAACAAATAAATTGACGGAGAGGAAATCCTGTTTTGAAGCATTTAATTATTTACAGACGATTTATTTATTTACTCTCAGACTCAGAAAGAAATGTATTTACATTCTCTAGCATCTCTAACATCTCATTAATTTCATGATTCTGTAAGATAAGGACATACACAACATATATATATATATATTTGTGAGCACTGCTAACTAGATCTTTTCTATCTGGCAACAACAACAACGCCACATTCAAAGTCCCTTAAATCATCTTTTTTTTGCCTTCCTGATACTCGATTTGTCCTGCAGCAGATAGTCTTGAACATATCTACATACCTAAAGTGTACCTAATAAAGTGGCCACCGCGTATATGTCTGTTTCTCTCAATATGACATATTCTTTCTCAGGTTTGAAACTGACTTTATTTACCAAATATATATCTTAATATCTATATCTTAATATCTATACTTAATATATGTAATACCTCTGTGTTCAATGAACCTGAACGCACAGTTATTTAATTATAAACTAATAAAAGTACAATTTTAAACAAATGATCTTTAGGTCCATGAAATTAAATTTTCTCTCAATGTGCTCTTTTTCAGTTTTATGTAGTTTATCTTATAACAGAACTTCCTTACAACCACATTAAACTGCCTCAAACCTTTCTTTACACAGATTATGTTTATGTTTGAGATTCAACAGAAATGGTTTAAATCTAGCCTTAAACTCTGAGTGCAGCTCCGAATATCAAGTAGTTTGTACAGATACAGCCAACGCAGTCCGCTCAAACTCCAGTCTATATAGTAAGATCTTTTAAAACAGTCATATAATAGCAGGACTGAAAGGTTGTCTTCATGACCTTCCTCCATGAACAAAACTGGGATCAAACCGCTCTCCTCTTGCAAAATTATTTTTTGTAATCTCACAGTTGATTAAAAGGACCAAGATATTAAGATACTAAATATTAAAAGATATTAAAAGGATCAAGATATTTACTCCAGTCTTGTAGACAAAAAACCGGCGCCTGTGCGCTTCTCCTCAACATGCTCAAGGCTCTAGGTGTTAGTCACGTCTGGAACTTAAACCGTGTGGGATGAGTACTCATTAAACCTGGATACTTGACAATTAACAACTGCAATTAGCACCGCTAATGAATCACTCTTCATCTGGAAGTCTGATGGGGAAAACATGGTCTACGACAACTTTATGTGACAACTCAACCAACCAGATAATAAAGCTTCAGATGGTGCACATTAGAGTAACACATTTGGATGGATTTTTAATATAGTAACAGAATTACTTAACAGTATAACAGAAAAAACCTGGACACTAAAATAGCTTTCGTCTTCTGGCTAATATCTCGTCATTTTTCTATGCTAAAGATGTACGCACACTTTAAGTCATCATATCCACCACTGTGCAAGGGTGCCAAACCATTTAAAATAGCTCTTTCACTACACAGTGACTATTCCCTCAGCTCAGTATGAATAAATTAACACATTTAAATAGACTTGAGAGAGTAAAGACCAGCTGCTCCTTCGTATGATAGCTTCAGTACCATTTCCCCTGTCAGAAAACTTGAGTTGCTAGTTTGTTTTGCTAACTGTTTTAAGAGGACTAGTTGACAGCATGTGTTAATGTAAAAACAAATCCTCATGCGGGTGTTTAAAAGTATGGGTGAAAAAAAATAGTGAGTGGGAATGTTTGAAAGATTTTTTTTTACCAAAATAAAGCACCATACTACCTTATCTTGACCATTGACTATGCAATGTTACTCAATGTCAGGCTCTGTCTCTGGACTATCACAAAGCTCTTCTAGCAGAACTTCCATCAAGCACTCAGACCTCTGCAGATGATCCAGAACTCTGCAGGTCTTCTGATCTTTAAGAGTAAGGACACACCAAGCTGATGATCAGCCATTGAGACTCGTTGGTCAGCTCTGGGCGTCAGCTCTCGTGTGCTCACTTTGGACTTGTAATGGCAGAAGTTTCTCCAATTCAACATCTAGAATTGGCGTCAGGCTTGCTGCTGCCGTCGGTGACAGAGAACGCCCTGATTGGCTGCTCAGACATTGAATTTTTGATTTGAACATGAAGTGACATGAAAGCAAATGGCGCAGACAAGAATGAACACACTTATGGTCATTTCGGACCAAACATGGCTGTGTGGAACGAAGCTTTGTAATAAGAGCCGATCAGTTTTGATTCAAGAGATTGTCTTCTTGAATCTCTATGAGAGAAAAGTGGTTTGGAAATGCAGATCTGTTTACAGGAACAGCAGTACTTGGATTAAACATACCGGTATCTACAGGTAATGTCTCCTCACGCACACACTGAAAGCACATTCAAGTTTGTAATTGATTGACATCGTTTCACTATGTTTGAGCTCAGCTTTTTTGTGTAGATGTTCATCGACGAAAGGCAACAACAGTATTGGCTTGTGTCCGCACTATTTGATTGGCATCAGCTTGGTGTGTCTAAGCTTTAAGGCACCGGTCCCCAACCCCGTGGGTCATTTGGTACCGGACCACACAGAAAAAATAATTAACTATTTCCACTTTATTTTTTTCGGAATCCGAACGATCTTTTATTTTGAAAAATTACCCGCTTCTGTTAGTTACATTCGTCTATGTCACTCTTGACACAGGTCAAGGAGCTCTTCTCGGTCACGTGATGAAATGAAGCCCAGGAGATAGCAAAATGAGTTAAAAACAAACATCTTTGGAAATTTTCTTTGCGAAGGGGAAAAGGCCCAAAGCTGCATTTAACAGACAATATCAAGAGTCCTACTTAAAATACAGATTCTTCTCGACAGGAGATTCCCACGCACCTAAATCGCTCTGCATAATATGTAGCTACCGGCTCTCGAATGAGGCAATGACACTCTCAAAACTCTTGTTAAGATGACGCTCGAGTAGCAAACAGCTAGAGTAGACTCACGTGTATTATTATGTTTAGAAAATACCACATTTTATATGCAGACCGTATTACATTATTTTGTTTTATTGAACCTTTTATGGTATTCGGGTCTGTGGGACTGTTCGGGTCTTTTTCATCAAAAGAAAAATGAAACAAGCATGTATTATTTGAAGCTGAGATTGACTGGGCTTCGCTCATTTCCTGTGAAAAACATCTATCAGAACAGATTTTTTATGACCCCACACGTACGCCCCCTACAAGTTTATATTACACACAAGGTGTTCGGGTCTACTGGACCAGGGGCATGTTAAAGCGTGAAAATGGTAGATTCTTTACCTTAATTCTCTCTTCCCACACAAACATAAATCACACATAAACTTAGAGCCACCAACCCTGCCAAAGTAACAATAATGAGAACACCACACATGGTTCAAATTCTAAACGTGAAGAAATCAGGTTAAAGAACAATAAATAAAGTATATTTGCTGTTTATATCACTTGTTTCTTAGCTAAAGGAATATTGTTTAAGTTTTTAACATAAAATGTTTTGATTGGGTGAATTAAAATCTGCAAAAGGCAATGGGTCCACGAGACCCGCAAACACCGCCTGAGTAACAATAATATGAACACCACACAAGGGTTACTCAAACACCGCCTGAGTAACAATAATATGAACACCACACGAGGGTTACTCAAACACCGCCTGAGTAACAATAATATGAACACCACACGAGGGTTACTCAAACACCGCCTGAGTAACAATAATATGAACACCACACAAGGGTTACTCAAACACCGCCTGAGTAACAATAATATGAACACCACACAAGGGTTACTCAAACACCGCCTGAGTAACAATAATATGAACACCACACAAGGGTTACTCAAACACCGCCTGAGTAACAATAATATGAACACCACACAAGGGTTACTCAAACACCGCCTGAGTAACAATAATAAGAACACCACACAAGGGTTACTCAAACACCACCTGAGTAACAATAATATGAACACCACACACGGGTTACTCAAACACCGCCTGAGTAACAATAATATGAACACCACACAAGGGTTACTCAAACACCGCCTGAGTAACAATAATAAGAACACCACACAAGGGTTACTCAAACACCGCCTGAGTAACAATAATATGAACACCACACAAGGGTTACTCAACACCACACAAGGGTTACTCAAACACCGCCTGAGTAACAATAATATGAACACCACACAAGGGTTACTCAAACACCGCCTGAGTAACAATAATATGAACACCACACAAGGGTTACTCAAACACCGCCTGAGTAACAATAATATGAACGCCACACAAGGGTTACTCAAACACCGCCTGAGTAACAATAATATGAACACCACACAAGGGTTACTCAAACACCGCCTGAGTAACAATAATATGAACACCACACAAGGGTTACTCAACACCACACAAGGGTTACTCAAACACCGCCTGAGTAACAATAATATGAACACCACACAAGGGTTACTCAAACACCGCCTGAGTAACAATAATATGAACACCACACAAGGGTTACTCAAACACCGCCTGAGTAACAATAATATGAACACCACACAAGGGTTACTCAAACACCGCCTGAGTAACAATAATATGAACACCACACAAGGGTTAACCACCAGCCCCCTGAAGGCCGATCCCTGATCACATTGTCAGATATTAAACCTGTCCGTGGCACAAAAAAGGTTGGGAACCGCTGCTTTAAGGGACTTTAAGAGTCCACATTAGAGAGTTGGGAATGTACAGAAGCAAAATGGAGAGCGATTACAATATGTAATTGACCCAATATACTTAGGTCATAATTATAGACGGTCTGTAATTGGGTATGGATTCTGTCAAGTTCATACAATCAAGAAAACATGGCTGGGAAAATGTCAGAGGAGTTAATTATCTAAAATTAAAAGTGCATTTAAAAATCAATGTTCCACTCGAGATATAAAAAACATTACCCTGAAAACAATCACATGGGTTTGAACGCCTCAATATATGAATATGCGAAGCGAAAGCTGTGTTTTATTCTTAATAAAGGCAATATGTGCAGTATTTGTTGAGAGATGAACACTTGTGCCCAAACGGCTTTAGCTCCAGTGCAATAACAAATAATGAAAACAATATTTTCCTTCGCCTCCATGTTTATTCGAAGATCATCTCTTTGTGAAACATAAACCTTATTTTATGAGTTTGCTTGCCGTGAAAACCTGGACAGGAAAAGAACAAACATCACCAGTGTTAAACAGATGCACAATTCTTTTTTTGAGCTAAAACTGTGGCTCTTTTAAAGGAAGACTTGCTATCGATTATGTATAGTACATCTACGGGAGAGGCAGCTCTGATTGAGGCTCTTAAAGGGACATTCGAACTATTACATTCGATTTCTCTCAAGTGCCAGTTGGCCTATTGTGCTCTTTCTGCCAGCAGTAAAATCAATTAAAAGCGTCAGTGGAGACGAGCGAGCGGTGCCTTGGCTGCAAGGGCCTTGAGAAGGCAAGAGTACATATATGTGGCATTGATTAAAGTGTGCAGATTGCTGTCCACATGGTGCAGCTTTGCTAACAACGCATGGATCGTGCTTTCTCCAGACTTTCCAGCTGGTTTTTGACAATATTTCAACATGTTTGAGGTTGCTTCTGGAGACATTTAATGTTGGTTGATTGTGGAATCTTGTACACTCAGATAGTCAACTTATTTAAATTGAATCTGAGTAAGTGAACAATTCTGGTGTATTGATTTTGTTTTTCTGGTCCGTTCCAACCCATCAAACAGAATAGCAGATGTTTTGTAACGTGAGCAGGGATCCCCAAACTGTACCAAAACCTGGCCCACTGAAAATTGATATCTGGACCTTAAGACAAGCTTTGAATTTCCCAACATGTAATTTTTATATTACTTTCTTCTGTCCAAGACTTTTGGACTTTTTTTGGTAGATTAAAACAGATTAAAGGTCCCAAAAAGGCTAAATAAAACAGCTGGACGTGTTCAGTACTTGTTGACACGACACATTTTCTCACATAAAACCTTGAAAAATTATTAAAACACAGAATAAGGTTGTTAAATGTTTGTCCGTCATTAAAAACAACCCTGCTGTAGCCATTAAGATTTGGTTTAGATTGGATAAATGTTTTGAGTATTAATCGTTTTGATGAATATTTTTTGTCATCAATATTATGTTTTAAAAGTCGTTTGTTATTTTGTCTAGTAGTATGGTTGTTGATGCAATATTTTAATGAAACGTGGTGGTTCTAGACAGTTATTTGACCACACACAGTAACTGACTTAAACTGACCTTTGGATTCATGTATTTCAATACATTTCAATAATTTTTTATTGTCTTTATTCATCTTGCTAATTTATTAAAAATTCAGCGATTTTATTTTTGTTGACTAAATGGATATTATCAAACTATGCATGCAAACAGCCATCATTGTTTTAAGCATCGTGTCAGGAGTTCACTCTGCTCACAATTGCCTAGTATTGCAAGCGTGGATGGCGAGAAATGAAGAAGCGTACTAGGCGAATTGTCCAAGTGTTAGTCCGGGACAACCTGGGCCCAGAGAATACTCCCCCCTCACTCTTAGATTTCCAACTATTACTGCAGTTTGACCGAGGAGTAGACCGTCTTACGCAAAGTTGAGAAGTGAAACATGCGTGGTGGGTGGTGAAGGGGTGGAAAGAGGGATAGCTTGCATGATGTAGATGTTAGCTCTTTGGTCGTGGTAGGTGGGACCATATGATTAGTCCATTATCAGCCAAGCTCCTCCCAAACCTATGTTAATCAAATGATTAACGTCATTTGACGTCTAGGGGAGATGTCGACATAAACGTCGTTCAAAGGTTTGGAGCTTTCAGTGAGGCATTAAAAGATGTTCAAAGCACAGATTTACCAGCGAAACCAGCACAAGCTGGTGTAATTACAGCGCTAGCAGTTGGCTAATGAATGTACAGCAGCTTCTAACGCTAGCAACAGAGCAGCTCCCGTGCTTTTGTGTTACGTGTGAGTATTTTTTGTTTGTTTACAGCACCTTGGTCAACGTTGTTGTTTTTAAAGTGCTATATAAATAAAGTTGTGTTGTATTTGAGCAGGAAGTGCTGTTCCCAGGTCAGTGGCTACACTCACAGGAAGGACACGCCCTTATTTGTGACGTGACAAAGTTGGTTTATTTGTTATTCAGTCCGTCTTATGGAAGTCTGGACATAGATTGTATAAAAACTCGGCTAGTAAACACCGTGGCTCAAACATCTACCACTAACCCACAGAACAGACACTTACAGAAATGTAGTAAAGACATCATTTTGAGTGGAGAGTACCTTTAACCCTCGTGTGGGGTTCATATTATTGTTACTCAGGCAGTGTTTGCGGGTCTGGTGGACCCATTGATTCTAATCCCAATCAAGACATTGTATCTTAAATTACTTAAAAGATATTTACTGTAACCAGGAAACAAGTGATTTAAACAGCAAAGATACTTTAATTATTGTTTTTTAAGCTTATGTCTTCACATTAAGAATTTAAACCATTTGTGGTTCTCATTATTGTTACTTTCATTCACAGAATTTTATACAAAAATATAAAATTGCATGTTTTTGTGTGATTTATGTTTGTGTGGGAAGACAGAATAAAGGTATAGAATCTACCATTTTCACACTTTTACAAGCCCCGGGAACAGTAGAGCTTGTGTCTAAAATAAATGTGTAACGGGGGATACAGTGTGGAGTCTTAAAAATGTGTTCTGATATATGTTTTTCACAGAAAATGAGCTGAGGGCAGGGAATCTCAGTTTTAAATAATAATTTCTTGTATAATTTTTCTTTTTGATGAAAACTGAAAACGGGTCCCACAGACCCGAACACCATACAAGTGTTAAATAATCGCTGAAGTAAAAGAGCATGCAGAGTGGTCGAAGATTATTAAAGGTCCCGAAAAAGCAAATAAAAAGCAGCTCGATGTGTTCAGTACTTATTGACATGGCACATTGTCTTAATTTCCTCACCTAAAACCTTGAAGAAACTTCTTAAAAACATCATTTTGAGTGGAGGTACCTTTAAACGATAACCTTAAACAAAAGTCATTCACAGCTGTCAAGTCTTCCATTTTGGCTGGTAAAGTGCAGTATTTTACCCATCATACATCTGTCCCCGAATTGTCATTTAGTGATTTTGCACTTACAGCACAAGCCATTTAGCACTTTGTCTCTTCCAGAGTTATCTAGTGTTTTGACGCATCCGACATCACAAATAATGTGTAATAAATTATATTTTAGGTGGGACATACAGAAAATGCTGATTTAGTTTAATATCCAAAACTTTAAGGGAGTCTTAATTGTTTAATTAAAAGTGTCTATCGAGGAGAATGAAATGAAAAGAGTGAAGTCAAGTTCCATTCTGAACCCAATGCTAACGTCATATTAATCAAACTGAAGCTAGCTGTTAAAAAGTAATTCACTCCATCATCTCTTTCTACACCTTGCTGGTTACAAGATCAAAGACACTCAGCCCTCAGATCCAAGATGGAGACGTTTTAGCATAGAAATTACAGCAGATGTCTATTTCTGAAATGGAAACGTTGAATTTGGTGTATTCAAAACGGGGAAAATAGAGTGCCTTGAAGCTTCCTAAGAATTGAGTGAATATTTAAGTTGAAATTGTGTGTTTCAATGTAAAGTAATTGCTATCCTCTGTATGTGTTAAAGATGTTGAAGAAAAGATAAAGCTTACTTGACAGGACTGATGAAAAATTGTATGTATGTATAAAATTAAAATTCATAGTATAAAAGAAAAAGTAGTTGCATGGTTAAATTATAGATATTTATATGAATATATATGAATTTTAATTGCTTTAATGTCGTATACCATTCTTTTCTCTATGATCTGTTTTTATTGTGTTTTATCTATTCTTCTGTAAATATTGCCAGCTGAATTGCCAATGTGTAGGAAGATGCACAAAACAAAAAAATTGTCTTGCTATTGCCTTGCCTAATTTACAACAATTCTTTATTTAAAGGGATGATTGGGGGTTTCAAGAAAGTTATCACTTCGGTAAAAAACAGTATGCTTAAAATACATTGATGGAAACCTTAAACATCACTTTTGTTTTTGATCATTTACGACGGTTTTCTCAAACTCTGGCAACCCTTACAATCCCCTTTACATATTTTAACATTTATGAGTCACATGTCAATATCTGGCGACCCTAATTATCACTTTTAAGATTTTGAGCATTTATGATTGTTCACGAGCCTTTTCTCAAACTCTGGCAACCCCAAAGCAACAACAAAAAAACTATATCTGATAAGCTTTACATCGACATAAAAATGTAAGATCTGTGAAAAATTATTTAAGACCTAGAACAGTGAAAGTAAGACTTTTTAAGACCTAAAACTTTATAAGACCCCACGGAAGCATTGTCTCCCTAAGCAAATGTATGTGTTTGTGGGGATAAGTGTGGACCTCTGGAGAAAAGTTCTGATCAAATCTGGTGGAAGGTGTGGGCCAGCACAATGTGGTCTAACTAACAAAGCTAATAAAGTAAATTTTTAACCTGTAATAATTTGACATTTGTTGTGATGATATGGAAAGGAGGACCCGGATGATGCGAAGAGATTTACTTCAAGGGCAAACAAAAACCGCTACTCAAACAAGTATGGAAAACTTGTTTTTATTGTTGCTTTTATTTTTATGGTTGGATGAGACGGGAGACACAGTCCAAACTTAAGGAAGAGAGAGGAAAGGCTCACGGATGGAGACGCAGCTCCGGGTGTCAACGTTCAGCCTCCTGGCGACCAGCAGGACAGGTGAGTCCTTTCCACAAAGACAGAGCTACAAATAAAGTTATGAGACAGCAACTAGCGAAACCACTTGATCGTGCAATAATTCGCGAACTGGCAATAAATCGGCTCCGGATAAATAGATAGCCTAATCAGAGCACGAACACAGACAAAATGACACACAAGACTATCACATTTCAATCTTGTAAAAATGGTTAACCTTGCGTTATCTATGCTAGCACTCTCTTAGCCTTATTAGCTAATGGTTTTCAGCTTTGTTCTAATGTTTATTTAATTATGTTGCATCTTAATACTGACACAGCTTTGAAAGTAAATCCTCTCTGAATACTCCTTAAGGTACACTTGGGTTTTCTGTGCATTTTTGTGATGTATTTTAAATCAAGAGCTATTTATATTATAACTGTGGTAGGCTAGCACTGCATTAGCTACATTTAGTCGTTGGATTGATATCCATTTTTGGTTTTTGCTTTAAATCCACACTGAATTTGACACCAACAGCTTTACTTGTCTGCCATTAGAATGTCTATACTTGAAATGCGTGAATTTTGTTTTTTTGCTCACTGCAAAGGCTTCCACCAGCTCGCCTCGCTCATGCATTAGCGAAATGTCTTCCTAAAATAAACAGCAGGTTCATTATCTGGTTGTCACTTCTCCTCAGAACCTCTTGCCTACGGCTTCAAACCTCAAAATAAAAATCGAGATGTTAAACACTGCTAGTCAGCTGACTCAAACATCCACTAACTAACAGTAATTACCCAACTAAGAGGGGGAAAAAAAAGAATTTCATATCCAGGGTGCTGACACTAATGAATCAATCTTTCCTTTACTTCCTCGCACTGACACGAGGACAAATAGGGGAGAAAAGGCAAGCCATTAAATTAGCTTTTAGCTTGGCATCTTTGGGTGTGATTGTACATTGTGTGATTTTGCTCGTGACAGTAGATGTGTATTTTTATGTTAAATGTCTCGATCTTTCAGATTCCTGGCTTCACTGAGGGCTGAGTGTCTTTGATCTTGTAACCAGCAAGGTGTAGAAAGAGATGAGGGGGTGAATTACTTTTTTAACAGCTAGCTTCAGTTTGAGGAATATGACATTAGCATTGGGTTCAGAATGGAACTTCTCTTTACTCAAGTAATTGTTCATATTCACTGATATTTTGTTGTAGTCATTGATTTAAATGTATTTTTAACTGCTACAAAGTGTAACTTAACTCCTTCTTTCCCATTCCTTCATTAACAAATATTTTAATGATAACTATTACTCTATATTGCTATTATTTATTTGTGTTTCTTTAAAAATGTGTCATATTACAAAAAGAGCTTGTTCGTTTGGGTCCACGCGAAAACCCCTTCCACCCGAGTGCAGGGGATTGTGGGTAATAAAAAAGTACAGTACCTGCTCGGATACGGTTTTATGTAAACTACGGTTTGGTAACCTTCTTGTCACCAATGATGCAAACACATTTTGAAATATATACGTTAATCTTAAATAGAACAGATAAAGTAAAACTGAAAAATTCAAACATTGTGAAAGTGAAGTGAATTTGCTCAAAGTTTGCTTTTTTTTTTTGTTTTTTTTGAGACATGTTTTGTCACCAAAAATCACTCTGTCTGTATAAAAAAAGACTCAAATTAATATCCTAGAGAATGAAAACATCCCTAACAACACAAAAGGGTTTTTTTTGTTTGGCTTTTGTTATTTCTTGATGTAATTAACATTTTTAAAGGGTTACAGTATTACAAAATGTCCACAACACTTCACTGTTTGATTAGCTATCATGTAAACTCAGAGACTCTTACTTCTGGATTTCCACTAACCTCTTAGAAATACTTTCTTAACAAGCCCGACCACAGCTCAAAAATCCTAAAACAAATGGCAGAGTACTGAGTCTCAAACATAATTTCTGAAATAGTAATAATTTGTATCTTCTCTCTTCAAATGTCAGTGAAAATGTCAGATTTAATCAAGCAGGTGGCATTACTTCTATTAGCATGTGGCTGTCAAGCAATAATCTGTTTAGCAGCGAATTCTTTGGGTTTGGACCAGTCTAAGATTTTGGCTCACATTTCATGAGAGGTTGTGAAATGAAATGTCAGCTGTAATTTGTAATGTCTCTGAGGAAATCATTCTCTTCACCCTTGGACCTGACTAACAAGGTACAATGGACAAAACTTGCAAATATAAATAAATGCAAATGTCGATCCTGCTCTCTAGACTACGAGAAGGCTTTGGCTCTTGTTACTGCTACATGAGACTTATTGCATGACCTTAAATATTTTAATAAAAAAAAAAACTAGCAGTCATTTAAAAAAAAAGGTTTTAAGCCTAAAACAGAATATGATGACTTAACGAGCATTTATACATTTATGATTTGATATTTGTATTGTGTTTATTTAACTGTTGAAAATTGTGAAAAGATGAACAAAGATGTCCACACCGCATAAAATCCTCATCGTTGCTGAAAGTAATCTCTGCCTCATTGAGACAATTCCCCCAAAGCCATGCAGAGCACTCCATTTCCCAGCATTCTTTAAAGTGAATCCTCATGATCCATTTCAGTTGTCCTTTTTTCCAGTCTCCTGCTTTGTTGTCTCTTTCGTCTCCCTTTTCATTTTCATCTACGGCCTCCTGCTCCATCGTCCCCTTCCTCTGTGGTCTCCAGCCCCATCATTCCCTTCATCTGCAGCCCATTTCATTTGTCCTTTTCCCCGGTCTCCTGGACCCTTGTTCCTTTCGCCTCCCATTTTCACCTGTGTCTGCCATTCCCTGCTCCATCGTCCCCTTCCTCTGCGGTCTCTAGCCCCATCATTCCCTTCATCTGAAGCCTCAGACTCTATGGCCCATTTAATTTGTCCTTTTCCCCGGTCTCCTGGACCCTTGTTCCTTTCGCCTCCCATTTTCACCTGTGTCTGACATTCTCTGCTCCATCGTCCCCTTCCTCTGTGGTCTCCAGCCCCATCATTCCCTTCATCTGCAGCCCATTTCATTTGTCCTTTTCCCCGGTCTCCTGGACCCTTGTTCCTTTCGCCTCCCATTTTCACCTGTGTCTGCCATTCCCTGCTCCATCGTCCCCTTCCTCTGCGGTCTCTAGCCCCATCATTCCCTTCATCTGAAGCCTCAGACTCTATGGCCCATTTAATTTGTCCTTTTCCCCGGTCTCCTGGACCCTTGTTCCTTTCGCCTCCCATTTTCACCTGTGTCTGCCATTCCCTGCTCCATCGTCCCCTTCCTCTGCGGTCTCTAGCCCCATCATTCCCTTCATCTGCAGCCTCAGACTCTATGGCCCATTTAATTTGTCCTTTTCCCCGGTCTCCTGGACCCTTGTTCCTTTCGCCTCCCATTTTCACCTGTGTCTGACATTCTCTGCTCCATCGTCCCCTTCCTCTGTGGTCTCCAGCCCCATCATTCCCTTCATCTGCAGCCCATTTCATTTGTCCTTTTCCCCGGTCTCCTGGACCCTTGTTCCTTTCGCCTCCCATTTTCACCTGTGTCTGCCATTCCCTGCTCCATCGTCCCCTTCCTCTGCGGACTCCCACCCCATCATTCCCTTCATCTGCAGCCTCAGGCTCCTTGTCCTGGTCTTCTGCTTCATCATCCCTTTCATCTGCAGCCTCCCATTCCTTCGTTCCCTTCATCTGCCTTCTTCCACTACATACTCTCCTTCATCTGGCATCCCTCTCTCCTGTCATCCCCTTCATTGTCACCTGATTCGTCATCCCTTGACATCTTTTCTTTTTACGGTGCCATAAATATGACATTCATTCTCTTTTTAAACTTTAGACCTCAGAACAACACAACAAATTTTACCCAATAAACAAATGTTATCAAAATAAGAGCTTACTCCTATGAGGCTTAAGGGGGGTTTGTTTTTGGGATCTCAAATATCAATCTTTTATCATATCATAACTTTTGCAAAGCTCAACCGTTACCGTAACAACTTTGGGATCATTTTCTAATATGGCAGATCTTTTTAATCTTCTAATTCATTCTCAAAGCAGCTGTTTCTTTCTCTTGTTGTCTCTGTTGGTTTGGAGACACAGAGATATATTTTGACAGAGGTCAGTATTGGATTCTGTGTACTATATCTTAGGTGTACCTTTGCCCTTTTCCATTCAGCCTGTGCTGTCCAGCAGGATGGCCATCGGTTCTCAGATATTGGGGTCAGCTGAGTGTGTCTTTCCTGTTTGCGGAGGATGAGCTTCTCTCGGGAAATTGTGCCGCCTCAGGGACTAGAATCGCCACAGTTGCAAGTTCCAGATTACAGTCTATATTCCTCAGTTTGGCCCTGATGGCTGGCTATTTTTTTCTGCTAAGCTTGTATTTATGTCTCGCAGTTGGCGGTGGGTGCAGATCAATTTTTAGATTACCACCGCAACAAGATTCTAATTTAATTCCCACCTGCTGTCTACAAAACAGAGTACTCTTTAATGCTAATTACTGCTAGCCTCTAAAAGACAAGTGAATGGTAAGTGATTTTAATTTAATGAATGGATTTTAATTATTTACTCCTCTGCAATCCTGTTTGTGAGCCATTGTTCCTGGAACATTTCCATCTGGTATCGTGTCATATCAAGAAGCTGTTCTTTTCACTTCAGAGATTATCTTGAATATTTTGAAATATATACGTATATATATATATATATATATATATATATATATATATATATATATATATATATATATCTTAAATAGAACATATAAAGTAAAACTGAAAAAGTTCAAACATTGTGAAAGTGAAGTGAATTTGCTCAGTTTCTTTTTTAGACATGTTTTGTCACCAAAAATCACTCTGTCTGGATAAAAAAAGACTCAAATTAATATCCTAGAGAATGAAAACATCCCTAAAACACAAAAGGTTTTTTTTGTTGTTGTTTGGCTTTTGTTATTTCTTGATGTAATAAACATTTTTAAACAAAGTACTCTTTAATGCTAATTACTGCTAGCCTCTAAAATACAAGTACGTAAGTGAAATGGTAAGTTATTTTAATTTAATGAATGAATTTTAATGATTTACTCCTTTGCAATCTTGTTTGTGAGCCATTGTTCCAGGAACATTTCCATCTGGTATCGTGTCATATCAAGAAGCTGTTCTTTTCACTTCAGAGATTATCTCTCATAAAGCACACGCTCCTCTGTGGACGCGTATCTAGGGCTTGAAGGAATGTTAAGTAACGCGGGGAATTTCGAAATCCCTTAATGGGATCAATGTGCCATTTGATTGGATTGTCAACCTGCGTGCTAATTATGGTGACAGTGTGTGCCATTATAAAACTCCTGAATGCTGTGTTCACTCATGAGCTCTGCCTCGCCTGATTGGATCATGATTCTTGTGTCCATAATAATACACTCGAAACCCAAGAGCACATTAAACTGGCATGGAAGAGTAGATGGAGCATGGGATGTTGGGAGGCTGGTGAGGAATACATAGAAAGACGTTTGAGGCCCTATGATTCAACCTTCAGCTGGCTCTTGTGAAGGTTATGTAGAAGTGAAATCAGCCAATCACATGATCAAGATGATCTGTGCGGATCAAACCGAGCATCATAATGGTGACTTTGAACGTGGCATGCTTGTTGACGTCAGTCTGATTCACAAACTGCTGATCTACTTGGATTTTTAACCTCAATCTTCTCTAGGATTCTCAAAAAAGATAAAATATCCACTGAATTAAAGTTTTGTGGATGGAAATAATAATAATACTTCAATTCAAATATATCACACACCTGGCTTATTGAAATAATGATTCTAAGGGAATTTATTCAAGGATAGAACCTTGGTCGACATATGCAGATTGCAGAGCAGTTATGAATATTCCAGCACGTCGAATGCAATTGTACAAAATGTGAAACACTTGGACAAGTTCCAAAACAATGTTATTTCTTAAAAAACAAGCGTTCAAGTTGAAAACCAAGTGAAAACGTGCAGTTTTTCTTAAAGACTTCAGGAAAGTTTGACAAAATCCCTTCTTTGGCTCATTATTCTCTCTTAAAAAACAAGTTAAACCTACTTTTAGTTTGTGTAACAAAGTCGTTTTGGAACTTGTCAAGTTGATTCTGAACATTTTTAATTAGATTTCTAAATTGAATTCACTTTTACTTTATGTAAAATTGGATTGTATGTATCGGTCACCATTTAAAAGCAACATACCCCACACAATTTCCCAAATACAACTCGTGCATTTTGGATCTAAAAAACAATTATATATCATTAAAAAAAAGTTGCAAGCATATACCTGCAAAATACAGTAAATCTTGACTTTAGCAACACTTCTCAGCATGTTTAGAGAATGAGCAAGTCTTCATTATTTGCTCAGGTTTAGTCACTAAAATCAGTCTACAAAAGTGGTGCAACAAGGTCTCTAATGGTGACCTCCTCCAGTTCTGGTTCCCCGTACCCAGCTGAATTCTCTCTTTCCTGGGTCCAGTCTCAGCTCAGCTCTCAGGTTAAAGGAAACGCTCTGTAATGATAAGACAGACGTGTATGCAGAAATACAGAGTGCTCTCTTTTTCATTTGGACCCACAAGAAGTCTAATCTTCTCTAAAAATGAGGTTAAGCATTAGTTCTGGCTTTGCTTTTCTAGCTGTTCCCTAAACACTTGTTTCTGCAAATTGGAGATATGCTCCCAGTCCCAAACAAAGCTTTCTCTAGACACAATGAAGCATTGTGTGATGAAAAAAAAGTAGCGTTGAGTAAATACAAACTAAAATAAGAGAACGTCTATTGGAGTTAGAGGTGTGCGATTGTTCGATGAAGGATCGTAAGAAGATTTCTGATTGCGGTTGTAATCGTGGGAGAATCTGCTGATGGAAGACTGCCTTTGTTAAGGCTAAATTGGTCCATTCAAAAGACCGTGTCAACCCTTCAATTTAGATTTGAAAACTGTTTGATAAAGTAAGTTTAAGGTTTGAAAGCTTAATAACTAAAGAGCACGGATTGTGCCATCATTTCTTGTTTAAAAGCCAAAGCATTACTCTGCAAAGAAATGTCAGGAAGTGAAGCCCGAATACCCAGACATCGCTCTGCGGATAACAACTGTTATTGTTAGTGGCTGACATCCATTTGTGCTACAAAGGATCGCTGACAATAGCAAGCCTTTCTGAGGGAATAAAATAGCTTTCAGTCATGAATCTAGAGGAAGAGAAAAACTCTATGGATTGATTCTCAAAGATATTTGTTTTCGTGAAATAATCCAATTAAAGAAGGTTTGAAAGAGCTTAAAAAGTGACAAAATTTTACCAAGGGCACAGTTCATTCAATCAACTAATTTTGTGAGCTCAATTTTAAGTTGTTGACTATATATATATATATATATATATATATATATATATATATATATATATATATATATATATATATATATACAATTTAATTCAAATAATAAGACTGCAAGATTTATTTAATGGAGTGCTGATATGTTGACAGTCACAGCATAAGCATGTCCATAAAAATAGGGTTTAATTCTTGACAGAAGGCGAGCGCTCATACAAGCACTTCTAATTGTATAATTTTTGCTAAAAATAAGGTTATAATAAATGTAATGGAATTAATTAAACATGCCTTCTCAACAATAGGACTGACCTACCTCTGGTTTATGAAATGTGTTTTCACTTTAACTTTTTTACAAATTTCTAAACACAAATACCATGTCAGAAACGGGAAAGGGCCGATAGCATTGAAGAACCGACGAGCTGGCGCTGATTGGACGAAGCTTCTGTCAATCATGATGAGCGCTCATACAAGCAATTATTAATGAATTATTTCTGTTATTTTTTGCTAAAACTACGGTTATAATTACTGAAGGAAATTAATTAAACACGCTTGCTCAATAGTTTGACTGTCATACTCTCATCCAATCAGCACCAAGTTGTCGGTTCTTCAGTGGCACCTACTCTTTCAGGTTTCAGGAAATGTTTCGGAATTACAAAAGCATTTTGAATTTGTACATGTGTTTACTTAAATGTACATTTGTTATGTAACTCGTAAAGGGGTTTCACATTATATAAATGTGTATTGAATGTTTGGGCCATAATATTATTCTGTATAAATGAAATAATAAACCGTTAAAATAATAACAAGAATACCTTTTTTATTATTACAATTGAAATACAATTTATATAGCACTTTCCTAGAGCTCAAAGGCCTCCACATTCACTCTCTGCTGGTGATAAGCTACCTTGCTAGCCCTCAGCTGGCCTGTAGCAGTCTGACAGGACGTGGCTGCCATTCTGCACCTACGGCCTCTTGACCACCACAGAACACCTCCACCAGTCACTCACATCCACCAAACACACCCCGCCAGTCACTCACATCCACCAAACACACCCCACCAGTCACTCACATCCACCAAACACACCCCACCAGTCACACACATCCAACAAACACACCCCACCAGTCACACACATCCACCAAACACACCCCACCAGTCACTCACATCCACCAAACACACCCCACCAGTCACTCACATCCACCAAACACACACCACCAGTCACTCACATCCACCGAACACACCCCACCAGTCACACACATCCACCGAACACACCCCACCAGTCACTCACATCCACCAAACACACCCCACCAGTCACTCACATCCACCAAACACACCCCACCAGTCACTCACATCCACCAAACACACCCCACCAGTCACACACATCCAACGAACACACCCCACCAGTCACACACATCCACCGAACACACCCCACCAGTCACTCACATCCACCAAACACACCCCACCAGTCACACACATCCAACAAACACACCCCACCAGTCACACACATCCACCAAACACACCCCACCAGTCACTCGCATCCACCAAACACACCCCACCAGTCACTCACATCCACCAAACACACCCCACCAGTCACTCACATCCACCAAACACACCCCACCAGTCACACACATCCAACGAACACACCCCACCAGTCACACACATCCACCGAACACACCCCACCAGTCACTCACATCCACCAAACACACCCCACCAGTCACTCACATCCACCAAACACACCCCACCAGTCACTCACATCCACCAAACACACCCCACCAGTCACTCACATCCACCAAACACACCCCACCAGTCACTCACATCCACCAAACACACCCCACCAGTCACTCACATCCACCAACACACCCCACCAGTCACTCACATCCACCAAACACACCCCACCAGTCACACACATCCACCAAACACACCCCACCAGTCACTCACATCCACCAAACACACCCCACCAGTCACACACATCCAACGAACACACCCCACCAGTCACACACATCCACCGAACACACCCCACCAGTCACTCACATCCACCAAACACACCCCACCAGTCACACACATCCAACAAACACACCCCACCAGTCACACACATCCACCAAACACACCCCACCAGTCACTCGCATCCACCAAACACACCCCACCAGTCACTCACATCCACCAAACACACCCCACCAGTCACTCACATCCACCGAACACACCCCACCAGTCACACACATCCAACGAACACACCCCACCAGTCACACACATCCACCGAACACACCCCACCAGTCACTCACATCCACCAAACACACCCCACCAGTCACTCACATCCACCAAACACACCCCACCAGTCACTCACATCCACCAAACACACCCCACCAGTCACTCACATCCACCAAACACACCCCACCAGTCACTCACATCCACCAAACACACCCCACCAGTCACTCACATCCACCAAACACACCCCACCAGTCACTCACATCCACCAAACACACCCCACCAGTCACTCACATCCACCAACACACCCCACCAGTCACTCACATCCACCAAACACACCCCACCAGTCACACACATCCACCAAACACACCCCACCAGTCACTCACATCCACCAAACACACCCCACCAGTCACTCACATCCACCAAACACACCCCACCAGTCACACACATCCACCAAACACACCCCACCAGTCACACGCATCCAACAAACACACCCCACCAGTCACACGCATCCACCAAACACACCCCACCAGTCACTCGCATCCACCAAACACACCCCACCAGTCACTCACATCCACCAAACACACCCCACCAGTCACTCACATCCACCGAACACACCCCACCAGTCACACACATCCACCGAACACACCCCACCAGTCACTCACATCCACCAAACACACCCCACCAGTCACTCACATCCACCAAACACACCCCACCAGTCACTCACATCCACCAAACACACCCCACCAGTCACTCACATCCACCAAACACACCCCACCAGTCACTCACATCCACCAAACACACCCCACCAGTCACTCACATCCACCAACACACCCCACCAGTCACTCACATCCACCAAACACACCCAACCAGTCACACACATCCACCAAACACACCCCACCAGTCACTCACATCCACCAAACACACCCCACCAGTCACTCACATCCACCAAACACACCCCACCAGTCACTCACATCCACCAAACACATCCCACCAGTCACACTCATCCACCAAACACATCCCACCAGTCACACACATCCACCAAACACACCCCACCAGTCACTCACATCCACCAAACACACCCCACCAGTCACACACATCCAGCAAACACACCCCACCAGTCACTCACATCCACCAAACACACCCCACCAGTCACTCACATCCACCAAACACACCCCACCAGTCACTCACATCCACCAAACACACCCCACCAGTTACTCACATCCACCAAACACACTCCACCAGTCACTCACATCCACCAAACACACTCCATCTGTCACTCACATCCACCAAATTATAAATATTTTAATCCATTGCAAGGTTTTTTCTCTTGTTCCAAGAGGGTGTTTTTGCAGTGTACTGATTAAAATGAGAATTACATTTTATAGAGAGTGGAAAAAAATCAAGTACTGAAGCAAAGTGAATTTATTTTTTATAAATACTGATATTACTACAAGTGCCCAATCACAAAATAATGCATCAGAATATAAACAGTTGAGTTTATTCTGTTCACTTTACACAAAATACATTTACATTTATGCATTTGGCAGATGCTTTTGTCCAAAGCAAAATGCAACATGTTTATACAACATGAACCCAGAAGGACAGATGGTGGTGGACTTTGCCAAGAGGATGGAAATGGCTGTAGTTAACACTTATTTCCAGAAGAGGGAAGAACATAGAGTTACCTACAAGAGTGGTGGTAGGAGTACGCAGGTGGACTACATCCTAAGTAGACGAGCCAATCTGAGAGAGATCACTGACTGCAAAGTAGTGGTAGAAGAGAGTGTAGCCAGACAGCATCGGATGTTGATGTGTAGGATGTTTCTGGTGGTCAGGAAGAAGAGGGGAGGAAAGATGGAAAAGAAGACCAAGTGGTGGAAGTTGAAAAAGGAAGCTGGTTGTGAGGAATTCAGACAGAAGCTGAGACAGGCTTTGGGTGGTCAGGAAGAGCTTCCAGAGGACTGGGAAACTACAGCAGAAGTGATCAGGGAGACAGGTAGGAAGGTGCTAGGTGTGTCAGCAGGAAGAAGGAAAGAAGATAAGGAAACATGGTGGTGGAATGAGGAAGTACAGGACATCATCCAGAGGAAGAGGCTAGCTAAAAAGAAGTGGGACATCGAGAGGACTGAAGAAAGTAGACAGAACTACAAGGAATCACAGCGCAGGGTGAAGAGGGAGGTGGCAAAGGCCAAACAGAAGGCATATGATGAGTTGTATGCCAGGTTAGACACAAGGGAAGGTGAGAAGGAATTGTACAGATTAGCGAGACAGAGATGGGAAGGATGTGCAACAGATAAGGGTGATTAAAGATAGAGATGGAAGGGTTCTAACAAGTGAGGAGAGTGTGCAGAGAAGATGGAAGGAGTATTTTGAGGAGTTGATGAATGAGGAGAATGAGAGGGAAAGAAGGGAGGAAGAGGTGAACATTATAGAGCAGGAAGTTGAAAAGATTAGAAAGGATGAAGTGAGGAAGGCTCTGAGGAGAATGAAGAGTGGAAAGGCTGTTGGTCCAGATGACATCCCTGTGGAGGTGTGGAAGTGTCTAGGAGAGACAGCAGTGGAGTTCCTATCTAGGTTATTCAACAGGATTCTAGAGAGTGAGAAGATGCCTGAGGAATGGAGGAGAAGTGTCCTAGTGCCAATCTTTAAGAACAAGGGTGATGTGCAGAGTTGTAACAACTACAGAGGTATAAAGTTGATAAGCCACACAATGAAACTCTAGGAAAGAGTAGTGGAAGCTAGGCTAAGAAGGGAAGTGGATATTTGCGAGCAGCAGTATGGCTTCATGCCCAGGAAGAGCACTACCGATGCAATTTTTGCTCTGAGAATGCTAATGGAGAAGTACAGAGATGTCAGAAGGAGCTGCACTGCGTCTTTGTGGATTTAGAGAAAGCGTATGACAGGGTGCCGAGAGAGGAGCTATGGTCCTGTATGAGGATGTCAGGAGTGGCAGAGAAGTACGTCAGAGTAGTTCAGGATATGTATGAGAGGAGTATGACAACAGTGAGATGTGCTGCAGGTCAGACGGAGGAGTTCAAGGTGGAGGTGGGGCTACATCAAGGATCGGCTTTGAGTCCCTTCTTGTTTGCTATGGTGATGGACAGGTTGACAGATGAGCTCAGACAGGAATCTCCATGGACAATGATGTTTGCAGATGACATTGTAATCTGTAGTGAGAGTAGAGAGCAGGTGGAGGGACACCTGGAAAGTTGGAGGTCTGCTCTAGAAAGAAGAGGAATGAAAGTCAGTCGTAGTAAGACAGAATACATGTGTTTGAACGAGAGGGAGGGAAGTAGAACAGTGAGGTTACAGGGGGCTGAGGTCAAGAAGGTGGAGGAGTTTAGGTATTTGGGGTCAACAGTCCAGTGTGACGGGGAGTGTGGAAAAGAGGTGAAGAGGCGAGTGCAGGCAGGTTGGATTGGGTGGAGAAAAGTGTCAGGGGTGTTGTGTGACAGAAGAGTGTCAGCAAGAATCAAAGGAAAGGTGTACAGAACAGTAGTGAGACCAGCTATGATGTATGGGTTAGAGACTGTAGCAGTGAGGAAGAGACACGAGGCAGAGATGGAAGTAGCAGAGATGAGGATGTTGAGGTTCAGTTTAGGAGTGACAAGGATGGACAAGATTAGGAACGAGCACATCAGAGGAACAGCTCAGGTTGGTTGTTTTGGAGACAAAGTCAGAGTAGCCAGATTGAGATGGTTTGGACATGTTGGGGACTTTGTGAAGCTGCTTTGAAAGCAATTGCTAAAGAAGTGCTATATAAAAACTGATTGATTGATTGATTGATTGATTGATTGACATGTGCAGAGAAGGGATAGTAGTTATATTGGTAGAAGGATGTTGGAGATGGAGCTGCCAGGCAAGAGGAAGCTGCCAGGCAAGAGGGCGACCCCTAAACTGGGAAAAGCTGAAAGAAGAAGAAGAAGAAAAAATGTATCAATTTATTAAGATTAATAAAAAAAAAATCACTGACTAAACTACGATGAAAATACAATAAAATGACAATAAAATATAACTGACCGATATCAAATAATTCAGTGAAATACAGTCTATTCCATATTCCATTTCTGGCTTCCATGCTTGTTTTTAAAGATTAGGATTTTAGGTACATGACACAATTTTATGGTTTCTCAGTTCAGTATCCCTTTACGATGGTTTATAACTCAAAGATGAGCAAACCCCTGCAGGTTTCCAACATGGCTTTATACACGCAATATAACTCCAAGCAAACTATGAGGACCTTAATTAGTATAATCAGGTTCACAGAGTACACGCTGTGCAGGGCTGCAGCCCTCCAGGAACAACTTCGCCCACCCATGTTCTAGTTATTTAAATAACGTGTTGAGAACTATCCTTTCACATAAATCCATACTGCAGCTTGTCATGCAGTGTTCATATATTGTAACTAATTTCGAAACATGGTTTCAAATACTATATTGAAGCAGCAAGAGCTAGACGAGGGATTTTTGCTGTTTATTTTTTATACCATACAGATGCTGTGATCAAAATATTACAGTTTCCATGCGGACATGGCTAACATGTAAGCGTATGGTCATGAGCTGCAAGTGAGAAAATTATGAGACGGCAGGTTTTATTTATCCCTAGCCCTGCATTTAAAGCAGGGACACCGCTTGGAAGAGTACCTGTCAAGCAGCTTACGAATAATGATAAAAAAAGACAGAAAAAAGCTGCCAGCGACTGTCAGCTAAGCTAATCTTCACACTCAAGGCGAGGAGCACTGACGGAAACTGAGAGGCAGCTTTGGTTTCATTAGAAGTGTTGAGGGCTTTGATTGAATGACGTCTAATTTAATGAAACGCGGCGTTAGCTGTCAGCGAGTGCACTAGAATTGCAGATTACAAATGTATACGATGTGAAATATCAGGGATTCTGATTAGCTGTGTGCTACATCAACACAAGGAGCATTAATATCTCTTTAGCATCACTTAACATTTTCAACTTACAGCACAGCTCAAAACTAGTTTATATAAACGCTTGTGATTGCAGGGACACACAGCACAGCTCACACATCGCTATGCAGATATAATACTGAAAGACTAACAATACTGAAAGGTTCTTATAAAACATAAACATAAAAGCGACATCTATCATTAAATGCTCAAAGTTAGGATTTTTTTTTAAAGAAATTCACACTAAAAATGTACAAACTGCAAAAACTTAAATCTATAAGCAAAGTTGTGAAAGCTTAAATTAAAAAAGCTTAATTTCTATTTTAGACATTTAAAGTAGATTTTGAGAAAATATTATTAAAAGTTTTTTTTTTTTTTTTGCTTGAAGTTTTGGGAACAAGCTTTTGATTTTGTCACTTAAATCAAAACATTTCAGCTCACCATATTCTTACTTAAAGATTATCTTATTTTAAGAAATGAATGTTAAATGCTGATCAAAAGCAGCTATCTTGTAACAAGAAAGCAAGTATTTTATGTAGTCTTGAATCTATAGAATTTGGACATGGTAAGACTTCTTAAAACAAGACTAAAATGCTTGTAAAAAAAGGATTCAAATATTTAAAGTAAATGATTCATGCATCCTTGAGCCCTTACTGGAGCAAGTTTACTTTGTTTGTTTGAAGCATGAGCAGAAAACTGATTTGATGGTGTTTTGATGATTTCACAATAAAAATCTTCACAAAAAATTTGTAGTGTTTTTTTAAGGTTTCAGGGAAAGTTTTCTTTGTCTGTTTTCAAAGTTAGTGAGCTTCTAAAATTAAAGAGTGCTTGATTTTCAAACTTAGTTTCTGCTTTTCAAATCCACATTGTTTAACAAATTCTTGTTTTAAATAAGTTTATTAAATTGATTAATTTATTCACTGTTAATATTATTATTGCTATATTATTCCGTTTTTCTACTTTAAGTACTAGTGTTGAGCACCTGTCCTTGGTTTATTTCTGTTTTTCCCATAATTAGATGTATTTTATAACACTTATAAAAAAGAAAATGTGTTTAATTTTAAGCATTAATGTCTGGTTTTAAGTCTCTTTACCATATTGTAGCTACTAAAATAAACACTAGCACAAATGATTTTAATTAAGAGCAGTTTTTCCAAACTTTATGTACTATATGTTACTTATTAAAAAAAGACCGTATGAATTTGAAGCCAGAATTTTTAGTTTCACCAGCACAAACATTTTTAATGAATGCTGTTTACAGTCACATTTTAGCAAGTATTTCTAATTTTAAGACTAGAATTTTATGCCTAGTTACAAGTGTAAATAATCTAGCGTTAATACACTATTTTAGACAAATTTTTAAGATCCATCAGCATTTTTTGGACAGTTTTGCTTGTTTGAAGAATTCTTGCAAAGTCAAAAGTGCCTCATGTGCTCAGTTTTTTCTTCTTCCAGGAGGACATTTTTTGCAGTGCAGGAACCACAAGTTGTACACTTGGAAAGCTCAAAAAGTATGCATTAACCCTGAACAATTCTTCAAGGTTATGTTCAAGCAGCAGTTAAATAACTGATTTCAGTGATGTATTCATCTGAAGGTTATAACTTTGTGTATTAAGTGTTTCATTAGAAGCGGAGCACCCTAAAGATTCTGTATTTCTTACATAATTATGAAAAATATTTTGCACAGAGTGACATGAAAAAAGTCCTTTCTTATAATTCCAACTCCGGAGTCGAGGTACGGAACACAGTAAACAGCGGCTTTCATTAAAGAAGCACAAACAACGAAAGAAACACACATTATGTTCGTAGAAGCTAATCGCTGTCTATATGAAAGATCTAGAAGGACTGAACACTTCCTGTTGGGGCTTTTGTTCAAATTAGGCTGAGCTTACTACGTCTGTTCCATCCCTCTCTCTCTCTCTAGCTCGCTCGCTCACTCACATCACAGCCT
This sequence comes from Danionella dracula, assembly GCA_900490495.1. Lineage (NCBI taxonomy): Eukaryota > Metazoa > Chordata > Actinopteri > Cypriniformes > Danionidae > Danionella > Danionella dracula. The sequence goes on from UELW01000034.1 coordinate 2,148,496, forward strand.
AAACACATGATCTTTAAATGATGAACATTAATAACTCTGTTACTAAGATGAAATATAACATCTACAATTTTCTTATCACAAAAATATGGTCAGTCTTATTTTACAAATAACCATGAAAAAGCAAAAAATGTTTATTGTACTACTTTACAATACAAAAACAATACAATTCTATTCCTTTTCTTTCTCTAAACTAATCAGGAGCAGTTTTAGATACGGGCAAAGTGGTCTACAGTAATTAATGCATAAGTGAATATTTTTTATTTGAGATTATTTATTAACATGAAGCTTCTCATGTGCCGACCCATCTCTCTCTGCCTCGCTCGTAATCTTAAGCTAGCTCAAGAGTTAATACATGGTTAAAGTTAGTAATACATTTTGGTATGATTATCAAGGCTGCTACACATCTATTCGAATATTCGGTGCGAAGTTATGTGCGTGAACAAACCTCTATCGTAAAGCACAGGCACTGACGGCACATCACACGTCTGTCCGAGAAATGATGCGCACAAAAAAAGAGTTCAGCTCTGCTGGATGAGTTTTTCACCAGAGAACGACCAATGAAAGCTTCTGTTTTGATTATGCGAATGGGGCTGCTTGATGGAGCTCGATACTCACTCGATCTCTCGACAGGAAACCACACCGAAGGACAGCAAGATGAACCGCCGAGGAAGAGACCACGAAAGAGGAGAATATTCCCATTCAGAAGCTTTTATTGCTGGTCTCCGACCATCAAGAGTTGTTCAGTAAAGCCCTCGAAGATTATCAGTTATTATTAACATTATTATTATTAACAGCCGGCGGTGGCTGTTGTTTTCTGAGTAGTGATGGGAAGTTTCGTTCAACTTGGTGCTTCGTTCTACTGACATCTTGATCATTTAAAAGAATGATTCATTTGAATGATTCATTTGAACGATTCATTTGTATCATTCCCATCGGGACAAATTTGATCTAATTGCAAACCGTTACAACAAAGTCCCCAAAAATAGAGCAAACTACACTAATCTGAGTAAATAACGTGCTCATCGGTGTCTTCTGATTATTGTGAATGTAATGCGCACACACCTAAGAAAACGATTCACTCCCCAGATTCATTCCTTTCACGAACAACACATCATTATGCAAGAGCACCACCCAATGGCAGGGAGCATCGCTAAATCAACTTTTAACACTAGCTCCCTAGAAGCACCCTGCAAAGACCCCATCCAACTGTTGCTGGCATCCGATGCGTATCTCAATTGAGATAGATGTGCAGAGCCCTTTAATATTTTTTTTTCAACTACCATGAGAAAGGAGGTGCTTCATATGAGTTGGTCAGTTTTGCTCTTTCCAGGGAAATGAAGATATGATATATTGACTATTCCTCTGGATAGAAGGTATTCGTTTATTTTATTGATTATTTATTTATTTCACATTAATTACATTAATCATATAATCATACACCAGGACAGGATGGTGTTGATAGAAAAGTGGAAAGAGGAGAGAAGTAATTGTGGGGGGAAAGAGTCTGGATTGAGTTAAAAAACAAATAAGATTAGATACCTACCTTAGCACATCCAAGCAGTTTGTACAATTTGCACCTATCTACACCTATGTATACAAATATAAATATACATACATACACACAGTTAATGATCTATAAAAAACAACAAAGAAAAATAATACTAATAATAAGTAAAAATAAAAATTATATATATATATATATATATATATATATATATATATATATATATATATATATATATATATAATTTTTATTTTTACTTATTATTAGTATTATTTTTCTTTGTTGTTTTATATATATATTTGCATTTTATTAATAATTCATGTCACCTTGTTGTACATGTTCTACTATATTTACTGGTAAGATAATTCTACTGGTCTTTAACAATCTATGCTAAGCTATGCTAAACGTGATCGTGCTAGCTCAGAACTTACAAAACAGTCCAACACTATTCATCTACTCGAGGGAAGATGGAGAATGAGCCCTAATGTCTAAGAAAGTAGAGTGTTTCTTTGTAAATTCTCACCTGCAACAAGTTTAAACATGGTGTAATTGTGCTACATCATACAGTAGAGCTACCGCATACTTAGAGCTAAGTAAGAGAAAGCTTTAATACATATTAGTGTAACATCCTTAGTTGCAGATGAGCATTTAAGTTTGTGCTAATCATGCTAAATTGTGACTCTTGAAGTCTAAGCTTCAATGCTACCAGGATCCATTAGCATAATCTACTTGGCTAAAAGGCTAGCTCAGAGCTCTTTAAAACCTGCTAACAAAAGCATGGTATTAAACTCCTCTCCCTAAACAGACAAGTTTAGGATTAGGAAGATTTTAGCATGAGAGCCTAATGGGGATTCTTTCTGTGGAACGCTAAAGATATTCAACCCAGGAACTACTGCGAAAAGGTTTTGCCGAGTCATGTTTTCTGAAAATTTGCATGTGAACTTTGGCTTTTACATCTTCACAAGTACATTGTTAAGAAAACTCTTCCTTTGAGGTTTGTTTTATTGATTTCTTACAGCGAAATGCTAAGCTAAGCTGACAAGTTTGACACATGGCTGACTCTCCGTAGTAATCCACTGGACGTACGATTTCACATTATGGGGCCTTCGTGTATGGGTTTACGGGGTTTATTGATTTTAAACATGCCCCATTGCAGATGGATTGCCAATACAAACCAAACACTCCAGCCAAGAGTCATTCGGCACTGTTTAACATTCAGCCCACGAGCGCTCGTATAATTAACTCTTGGGTAAAAATGGCCTCAGGAGAGCCGCGGTGGAGTCTTGACTTGGGCCTTCACTCATCTCCTTCTGTGTGGCTGCGAGACTGTGCGCTTTACCAAATAACATGCTAGTGTAAGTGAATTAGTGTAAATGAATTAACCAATTAAAAGCAATAACATGGCCCACCAGGGAATTTGATATTGCAGACCAGCAGTTTTTGACAACCTTATGAAAACGAGCCACATTCCTCTGCAGATATCTTTAACTATTGCAGAATATTTTCCCTTAATTCATTATGGCAGCTATGGTTCCCGAAATTTTCAGCTTTATGCATATTTGTTTTCTAGGAATCTACTCCAAAAGTAGCTTTTCTTGGCTTCTCATAAAGAAGTCTCAAGTAAAATGGAACATATGTGGAACTGTAATAAAGCATTTGTTGTGGTTTATATGTTGCATGTAGCTTAAGTATGTGATGAACATTTAAAATAACTAAAGACATCCCAATTGGAAAATAATTGTGGACATATTTGTTTTATTTTATGTGAACAACTTGACAGATTTGTTGTTTTTCAATATTTGGAACAGCAATGAATTGAATAATCTTTTAAATTAAGCGTGTTAAAACAATTGAGGAACATTTAGGTTAACATTAACTGAATAAAATACATTTGAATGGCTTATTTTAAGCTAAAACTAATATGTGAAATATTTGCAGCATATGGAACAGTAAAGAAACATTTAGTAATTAAGGCTATTATAAAGCTTAATGAATATTGAGGGACTTTTTGGCAATTAGATGATCTAAAATGTTTTATTTAATTCACTTTAATTATATTTTAAATGTAAAATATTTCAACAAAGAACGTTCTTGTCTCAAAGGTTATTGAAGATCACTAAATGTGTCATTAAACTAAATATCTTTGGATATCAAATGTTGAATGTACGCCCATCACACTAAATACATATTTAAAAAATGTAAATAATTTAAATGGCTTATTTTAAGCTAAAAATAATAAGTGAAATATTTGGAACACGTGGATAATGAAAAGTATTATTAATTAGTCTTGTTGCAATGGTTGATAAGCATTTAAGTTTGTTTGAGCAACTTGAAATCATTTTGGAACAAAGTTAATTATGTTTAAGTGATTTTAAGCTAAAACATAACAAGTGAAATTCTTTTAACAATAACGAAACATCTTTATTTATAATTAGTTTGAACAACTTGGAACAACAGTTAATTTTTTAAGCTTACTATGTTTCATGGACATTTAAATTAACAACAATTTTAGATTTGGACTTTGTTTAAAGCTAAAAATAACAAGTGAAATATTTGGAACACATGAGACAGTAATGAATCATCTTTTAAGTTAAGCTTATTATAACATTTGACGAACATTTAAATTTATGTTAAATGAATAAAATAAATGAACAAATGAATTGAATTGATTAATTTAAGCTAAAAGAATAACTTAAATATTTGCAGCAGTACTGAAACATCTTATTAATTAAGCTTACACTTGATGACCATTTACATTAGTTCGGACAACTTGGAACAATTTTGGAATAGAAGCTTTTTTTTAACTACAAATGAGATATTTGGAACATATTTCAAATCTGACAAACATTTAAATGAGCTTGACCTACTTGAAACAGAAGTTAAGTGTGCGTGAGGGAAGGTGTATTTATTTAGCTTTTTTACATATGCGATGATCGTTAAACTTGTAAAGTATATGGATGAATGGGATTGTAATGGATGCATTGGAGCATGTAAAATGCAAATTTTTCTTGGAACATACTTTTGAAACTGCTATATTCTTATTTAAATGACTCCGCAGAGGCGTAAAAATGTGCATTGTCGTTTGCTATATTGATAATGCATTTATTTTGTTTTTATCAAAGTTTCATTCATCATTTTAACATTTAGTGAGCAATGAGATTTTAGATCAGTTGTAAAAATACAGAAATCCATTTACATAGCACTATTCTTTAAATATCAATGTGGTGATATTTTTAAATGTTTTATTATGAATAGATTTCTTGATACCAAGTAGCAATGATCAGACTAAACCTCATTTTGGCTCATCAAATATTTAAGTATTTAATGGATAACCATTCAAACAATCACTTTTGTTTAGGGCGTATGTTTATTCTATGAGGAAATTAAGGGCTAAATGATGCATTGTCTTCTGCGCTGCTCCGTATGATAAATTGCTCCCAAAGAGCTTCCACTATTACAGTCCTAGAAAATGAATTGCATTGGGTTTTATTGTTCATTTTCTTCCTTTGTTTTATATAAAGTTGATTTTACTGAGGTTTTTAATGCAATTAAATTAAACAACTTTAAATATCAACCTTTAACTTTCATCACTTTTCAGTCTAGATTTTACTTGAGTTAAGATGTTTTATGAATGTTTTCACAACAATTACTGAATTAAGAGCTATCTGGAATGTTCTATTTTCAATAGAACATAAAATCCTCATCCTTAAATTATTCAAATCATTAAGTACAACTGTTAATAATAATTGGATAATAATTATATAATGACAATTTTATTCAAAAATACTGATCAAATAAAAAATAATGATTATTTAAATAATTAACAAAGAATAATATATAGGCTACAAGAAATGGAACATATAACCATTTCAAAAACATTGTAAGCTTAAATACCTGTTATATTTTTATTCTCTTTTCATAATTGTTAGGGATGTCCCGATCAGGTTTTTTTTTTTTTGTCTGACGATCCGATTTGTTGATGATCCGATTTTTACAATACGAACACTTTTTTTTCTCCAGACACAAATCCGGTCATGTTTCTAGACCAGATACAATTTGGCATTTTGGCAAAAATTCAAGCTGTTAAGTTTATATTTTATCATCCATTCATGATCACATATTTCTTTTTCACTGACATATTAAATAAAATGTACAGTATATATGATGTAACTTACACTAATTAAGTGCAAAATATTTGTTTGGGCTTATAGCCTTAGTGCAAAATTCTATAATGAATTGAACAGCAGCAGCTTAACACAACAGTAATAAATAATACATGTGTATGGGAGACGATATGGGTCTTAAATAATAACGCAATATTTTAGGGAAGTATGGTGACAACGACATTCGCTGATATTTTGTATGACAAATTTTCCATAAAAATCAAGAACACACAACCTTACACAATGAGTGACAAAACTTTATTGGCATAAAACACCCTTAATATACAGAACATACCAACAAAATAAAACGATTCCATTCAAATATTAAGTTGAATCATCTTCACAAGGAAATTGTATATTTTTCTATTTGTGTAATTAGAATTTTTGTGAAAACATCAAACCATTTTGCTATGGCGATAAGAAGTGTCACTGTTTGACAGTTTTAGTTTTGTAGTTTAGCAGGCATATTCAGAAGGAACATCAACTCGTGGTTCCGTCCCACAGAGGCAGAAGATCTCTCAGCAGAACCTTCTCTCTCTCTGTCCCTGGCTGGTGAAACAAACTCCTGATGCAGTCAGGAGAGCAGCAACGCTAACAGCTCTCAAAAAGCAACTGAATCTCTTCTCTGCAGGGAACACTTACTATAAAAAACTTCCTTTTTTCCTCCTCTGTCTTTATTTTCTTCCTGCTATGGTTTATTGATCAGTTGATACTTGAAACTTCTATTATGAGAAAGCTGAGACTTTGACTGGGTAGCAAATTGCAGATTGTCTCTCCCCTTCTGCCAAATGCATAAATGTAAATATAATATTCTCTGATAACCTCGCAGTACTACAGTACCCATAGTGCTTAGCGCTACAGCGCGCGTTCACGTGTTTGGTTCCTGTCCTTGTATTAGCAAATTATAAATACACAACCATGTGATCACGAACTAACAGACAAATAAAAACGCCCCGATGGTCATGTGAAGATGAGCGTCGAATCGTTGAGTCGAACAGCTTTGATGATGTTCACCTAGCTATTTGAAGTCATGCACACGTTCATTGAATGTGCATTATTTCCCCGCAAAACTTCTGCTGTATCTGCTTTTAATGTACTCACATCACTTCCATACCGCATATATTATATTATTATATTATCATTATATATGAAAATATCAAACGTCCTGCAGTACTTGGATTGTGTCTGCATAGATTCCACATCACAGCTAGCCATCGACTTAACCCGGTCTGATCTGAACACCTTGTTAGGTAGTTGAAAACAAACATTTATTCGAGCATAAATTCTTAAACTTACATTTAGGATGTAGCAGAAGAATTATAAAGCAAAAAAAAATCCATTCTAACATTCGATCGAAGTGTTTATATCCAAAGATGTTTTTTATTTGATGCTTGCGTTGTGTTTTCCAGGGACAGAGAAGTAACGTTTGGTGTATAGTTTGATCAAATCCTTTATCTTTTAAGTACATTGTCGGAACGCTTGTTTAAATAGTCAACAGCTCTCTATCATCTTATCTAAACACAACAGTCGCCTGCTTTCTGTTTCCAGCAAATGACTCGTACCTGCTTTATCAGCTTCAATTGCACAACATCTTGACAGAAATCCCATTTGCTTCTTTAAAGCAAGGTGAGAATTCTTCTTGGTTTGCCTCCCAGGGAAAGAAAAGGAGAAAGGAAGGTGTGTTTTCTTTCATTTGAGACGTTTAAACCGAAAGCGAGATCACTCCTCCGTACCCATGGGAAGTGGTGGATGCTGAGCATATAATCTGCCTATTACAATGCCTCCTTCTTTTGAAAAAGTTTCCTTTCAGTCTGCATTGATTCGCATGTGTCATCTCTAAAAGAAAAGCTGCACACTTTGATTTATTCAAACCTAACCTCCAATGCTCTCCGCACAAGACTGACGTCTATTTGGTAAAATTGTCTGGAAGTGAACCTCTGGTGCATGTATTTATAGATAAAAGACTGCATTGATTCTGATACGAGGTGTATATTTGAATCTAACTCCGGAAAGAAAAAACAACAGACCGTACCAGGCTCGCTCTGTAGTTCATTTATATCGTTTATCTTCCTCTCTGACTCGGAAAGTTCTTTTATTCTTCAAATGTTTCAATGGAAGATTTTGTCGCTGACGAGGGAGTTCTCGTACATGAAACGCATTCTCTCCTACAGAAGCCTTCAAGTGACCTCTAATCTCACAGAAGATGCTGAAAGGCACAGCTCGTGCAGACACTCAGATTCGACGCACTCTTCTCGCAGAATCCAGCGTGTCCATTCAGCTTGATTGACAGCCTTTGTATTTTCCTGTCCTACTTTCCGATGCTCTCATTTTTGTATGGCGAGACACAAAGTGGCTTAAATGTTTAGCCTGGCAGGGACATCTAAAGCTTCTTACCGTATGGAAATAGCTTTTTTTAAAATGATGAAATACTATGGCCAGGGTACTTGTTGCAGTTTCTTGAAACACTAAATCAATAACCTTTATTTGTTTGTTTAAGGTATTTGTGTAAAAAAATAGCAAACGTTATCTTTACTGCAAATATTGAGTAAAGGATAACACTTAACATTAATGTGACACGAAATATGCAAAAATTTACAATAATGTGGCATAAATTAACCATTCATTCATGATGAGTTAAGCAAGGGTGGTGCGCGATGTGGAGGCGAAGAAAATTGTAAAATTTATGCTCAGCCTTTGCCATCCCGCTTATGTCTTTACCAACACTCGCATATTGAAGTTATTATAAATATCTACGCTGCAATACACGAGTGAAAACAGAAGGTTTTTCTGTCTGTCTTGTTTTGACTACGCAGGAAAAAGTAGTGCTGACGTTTGATGCTGTGATGTCTTAACGTTTGATGTGGATTATGCTGTTTATACATTATCTTTGGGCAACATTAACATATTAAAGATATTATTTTTTGCGCTAGTTAAGTTTCCTCTGCAGTACATAACCGAAAGGAAATGAAACGGTGGTTATTTGTGTCTGTTTCACTGCTTCTCGCTCTAGACAGTGAATAAACACACTGTACACACACACCCGGAGCAGTGGGCAGCCATGTAGGCAATTGTTGGGCAGTTGTGGTCTGATGGATAAGGAGATTGACTTGTGATCAGAAGGTTGCCGGTTCGATCCTCAGATCCACTGAGTTGAAGTTGAAACACTTGCTCTCCATCTTCATCAACCACAACTGTGGAGCCCTCGAGCGAGCACCAGTTCCCCGACTGCTCCCCAGGCCCCGGAGCCATGGGTGAGTGTTCATGGTGTGTTTGTTCACTGCTGTGTGTGTGTGTACACTGGGATGGGTTACAGGCAGAGCACAAATTCAGGGTATGGGTCACTCCATATCTGGCCAACTGCTCACTTTCACTTTTATTATTTCTTAGTGTGCATGCCGTTTGGTGATTGGTGTTAGTGAAGGAAAGACGGTACCCAGACTAAGTTTGGTAGCAAGAACATATCGAGCATTTACATTTATGCATTTAGCATACGCTTTTGTCCAAAGCTACTTACAGAAGGGGAGAGACAATATACTATTTGTTACACAGTCAGAGTCTAACTCGGATCGCTCGTAGTAGAAATCAATCAACCATAACAGGAAGAAAATAAAGAGAAATAATACATTTAGATTTATGCACAATTGCATATAACAATGTAAAAAACAGCCATGTACTCCCCCATGTTAGAGAAAGTTTCTCTTGAAGTTCGCTTCAAAATAGTTGCGTCCTAATCACAACAATAGTGAACAATTACTTTGGAGCTTAGTTCAGATTAGCCACTTGCAAATAAATTAGATGTCCATACAATGTCTTGATAACTTTGAACCATTCATGATATGTGATGCTCAACTTTTGAACCTGTCATAGTTTACTGCTCTCGGAAGCATGTTTTTACCAAAATGTTACCAAATTTTAAATCAGTCTTGAGCTCTATGTTTCTAGCTTTCCTCGGTGTCAGCCACACATCGAGAGTTGAGAGCCGTTCTGGTGGACTCATTAAAAAACCACGCTTTGTTCTTCTGCTCTTGCAGGTTTGCACCTCCAGTCCATCCTCTGGAGACAGGAACATATTCTGTTTGTCTGCTCAAAGCCGTTTGCAAAAAAATCTGCATGACAGCTTCTTTTCCCAGGAACAGCTGTATGAAGGGTATCTTTAATGCAAGCTCACAGCGATACAAATCCCTATGAAATCTAATGCTTGGAGGTCATCATATTTCCACCCATCGTGGGCTGAGATGTTCGCATTTAGCAAGTGCTGTGTGTGTGGAATCATCTCGATTCGGATTGTCTGAACGCCGTCACGCTTAGCTTGTGTGATTTGGCTTTATTTGTGTGATATTCAAGAGTGTGTTTGCTTACTTTTTAGCTGAAAACGTGCTATTTCTTATAGATCAGGAGGTTTAATAGCATTAGAATTTCTGAAGTTGAATCGATTACAAGCAGAACTTGGTTCCTTTCACATTCATTTAGGGTATTTGAATGGAGGGTGAAATTATTTTGGTATTACCTTGTATAGAAATAGAAATATTTCAGAAGAAGGTTGAGATTGGATATGCCTTTACAACCCTAACATCAACATGGATGCAAACACGAGCAAAAATAAAAAGATAATTTTAGAATTAACTTTGGAGTAGGGTCTCATTGTGCTGTTTTTACCATTAACTGTATATAACATGGACGAGTGTCCGTGACGTCACCCATAGGGTTCTGACATGGTCAAAGGAAGCTCAAAATTGGTGAAGCCTAACTTGAAAAATGTGTCCTCGGAGGCGTGACATGGCCATAGCGAAGGCGTCTGATTGGCTATAAGGTTTAAATTTAAATTGTGCATAAAATAATTCACCCCATCAGAGTGTTTATGAAGATCAAAACTAGCGATCTGAATCAACAAACCTAATGGAGCCAGGGGTGGAAACATGTTTTTTTTTTTAGCTCCAAAGTTGGCCAGTTTTAACTTTGGAGTGAATGAGAACTTGCTCGGTTTTGGAGTCAGCCTCAAGCGGCCACTCAAGGTACTGCAATTCAGTCACTTCTTACTGAGCTTCAAGCGTTAAAGGAGGAGGTTGCCCCTTGGTTTTTACGTGCTCCAATATTTCTCTGTCACTTCCTTGGAAGTTTGATTGACAGACTCGTTAAATCAGCACAAAGTTTTTTTCTCATCAGCAATTGGTTGAGTCTTCTGTCAATCACATTATTTAAAAAGATGACAGGGAAAGCAGGTAAATACAGCTCAATGTGAAAGTTCTTATGTGGGAAAATAATTCATTCCATCTCAGTAATTAAAACCTGTTTTGCTAGCGAACATCAGTGGTGGAAAGAGTACAGGAAATTTGTACTCAATTACAAGTACTGTTACATTGCTGAAAATGTACACAACTACAAGTAAAAGTAAAAATTACTCTTCATAAAAAGTACTCAGAGTACTAGTTCCTTTTTTGCTGGTGGTATTTATTGAATAATCCATAACTGCTGAATAAGGCAAGACCAAGGCAATAAAACAGATTGTACTGAACGCTTTTAGAATCTGTAAACAATATTAACTGAACTGTCACATGTGTTTTATACATTCACAGAACTTCCGTTATATTTTATGTATTTCTGTGAAAGCAATATCTAAAATTGCCCACTCTTAATAATCCCTGTGTTCTGATTGGCTGCATTCCTCCAATTGGCTTCTGATGTCTCCTGTTCACCATCAGCCAGTGTGTGGAAAATGTTCTGGCTCAGAATGGCATCCATCACATCGTCCAGGTGGATGCTGCACACTGGTGCTGGATCCAGAAACACCCCCTCAAATTTATAGTGCTTTGAGTGTTTAAAAAAGTGCTACATGCATGCAGGGATTAGTATAATTATTTACTCAAAGAAAAAATATATAAATGATTGATGCTTGAGAACATGCTAATATGCTAAATGGCAACACCTAATTATGTGAAAAGAACCAAGCTGCTGAGATGCAAGAGAACAAGTTCACCTCTCTTCCTGCAGACTGACGAAAGAGTGACACTTGAAGACTAACTGTTGAAAAACGCCATAGATTCCAACAATTGTAGAAGAAATGTCCTGTTTAATAACCCTTGCCACATGAGTCTTGACCTTGGTGGCTTTTTTCTTTGTTTTTTAAAGTTGTCTTTAAAAGATGGCTCAAGAGCCATAACCTCTAGCGCTGAAGATTTCAGTGGCTTTTTCTCTCTCTTTGTAGTGCATGAAACTGATTCAAAGAGACGTATTGATCCCTTGGCCTTATACGACTAATTCCAGCCGAGCTCCACATCATCAAACGCTCTCTGAAAGGCTCTGATTTGCTATCAGCCGCTGTGACACCAAGGTGCAACTCATCTAGGCTTCCATCTGTCACTCATGTCCTGCTGTAAATAATGCGTTTAGCATTTGTTCCAATCTGTATTCGATCACCATCCCTTTCACAGCATCATCAGGAATTTCATCTTCACCTAAAAGAAACGGATTGTTTGTTTAATGAGCCACATGCCACGTCCGGCGTGTTGCGCAACCGCGGTGGGGAATGTTTTTGAATAATTCAGAAATTAGTTAATGATTTATAAATGGGGCGAACCACATGGCCTCTTCGTTTCCCAGTTTAGCAGCCCCAGCATGCAACAGACCTGCTGTGAAACCTGCCAGGTGCTTTTTTTCTCAGGATGCTTTTCCTCCGCAGTGTTTCAACTGTAGGCAAATGCTACGACCTCACGCTGAGAATGATTTAGAGGGAAAGGGATTTGTTAGCTAAATTTAAGCTGAATAACTTGAAAGGGAATCGAGACATCTGCGAAAAGCTTTTCAAGTCATCTGTTCGGGTTTTGGAAGAAGTTTTGAATAGGATTCAGGTGCCTGCAGTAGTTGGTGAACTGTTTCTTCCATTTGCTTGAAATGAATGATTCATGCTGAAATCGTACAACGCATTCAGTCTCTGAAGGTCAGTTCTATGGTCTTCGTAAACGAGATTCCTAACATTAATTAAAATATGTTTTCAAAGCAGCATACGGGATACCTGAAAGGCATATCAAGTAACTGTCTGTGTGTGCTTACATGGAATGTGAGTAACACTTACCTCAGAAGAGAGAGAGAGAGAGAGAGAGAGAGAGATTTTAATATGCTTACCTTGTATGCAGTCTTGACCTTTACCCACAACCCCGCTCTCTCCCTTTGGCACCATGCAGTCATTAACAGAGTTTAACCTTTCATACGTATCAGGAGAACAGTCTTGTGGTCGACTTTCGTCTGAGAATAAATACAACTGGAATGCGCTTTTGAGAAAAGGTCTAAAGTGTGAGGAAAGACCGGAGAAGGATAAGAGGGATACCGCTGAGAGAAGGATGTTGGGAACCGATGATGAAACGATGGGGAAACTGTGAGAGGATCAGATATGTAGACTAAAAATAACAAGCAAACAAATCAACTTGTTGAGGCTTGGGAGAGATGGAGGAATGAAGAGAGATGGGTCAAGAAGGTGACAGCTTGGCCGATGCAATTACCAGCTGCCACTAGACACCCCCGGGGACCGTGGGTCCTCTTGAAGAGCGCAGTCAAGATTGACCCTTTGATCAGCTCTGTCCGAGAAGTCCTCTCTGGATTTCTCAACAAGTTTGCTGAAGAGCTGAAACCCTTTCAAGCTTTAGGTAATTAGCTTCAGCCCTGAGATGTTTAGAGGACTCTTTTGCAATACAGAAAGGTTCTGGCAGATATTTAACTATCTTTTTTTTTCTTGTGAAGAGTATTAAGGAAGCTGAGAATTATGAAAGGTTAAGATTGTTTTTCTTTTTTTTGCTTAATTAAATAGTAGTTGTACATAGGCTTTGAAAGGGTTTCATTTTTTACCGGTCCGAATTTGATACTATTAAAACGACACCGGTTCCTAAACTCAAGTCTTTACTTTTCTTAAGCATACACATTTTAAAGAAACAATTTTTTTTATCCAAACTGTACTGTGCAACAGTGTTGTTTATGGAAGCCATCAATGTTTTAGGATTAGTCTTATTGATAAAAATTATTTCACTTTTAGTCACATTTTAGTCATTTCAAAGTGTAATTTTAGTGAAAATCCCACTCTGTCGAAGATCATCGACCGGATGCGGCTCCCAGCAGAAGTGACGCATACCGACGGTGATCGAGGGCAGTCTAAATACACTAAAAATTCCACCGATTGGCTAGCGCCTAATTAGAGACTGCCGTCCGCTTGTTAATTAATGCGCCCGGTTACACTAGCAAAAACCTCACGTGCTAATTTTTTCATGAAATTAAACATTTAAGTAACCTTTGTGCATCCAGGAAAGCTAATCAACTGGTTGACCAAGTTGAATGGTTTGATTGACAGGACAACAAGCTGCATTGTGATTGGCCAGATTTGTCGGAGTCGATTTAGTGAACAAAGTAAGTCACACATTTTCGATTGATGAAATTATTATTATTATTATTATTTTGCTACTTAATCGCACTGTAAAATAGTGCCTGTTGTGCACCGGCCTTGAGACGTCATGTTTAATGTTCCTGTAAAGTCCCAGAATTTTAATTCTTTCCGAAAGAGAATCATGGATTATTCTGCAGATGGAGCGCTTTGATTTGAGAAAGTTGAAGTGAAAACCATTTCCAGTTTTCGGCCAAAATTGGTTCAGAAAATAACTTTAAAATGCTTTTAAAAGTGTTTTCAGTCCACTCTTTTGCAGCTGCAGTGCTTGCTAAATGCTAAACTGGGCTAAAAGGCTCATTTGACTGAAAGTTGAGGAGGAGCACATCGAATTAAAATACAAATACTATTTCAATGCCGTAACTCAGCTTTCAAATGTAAACAATCTGGCTAGACTCCTTTTATTGAAGTAAGTGGTTGAAATAAACATGCTTCCTTAATGCCTCAAGGCCGATTTATTATTAAATGTATAATGTATCTTACTTTTTGTATAAATGTATTTTAATTTTTCAGTTAGATGTCTCTTCAAGGCTCTCTTGCTTTTGTACAAATGTGTACTTAATTGAAAATATTTATTAAAATGTCAGAAGGGTTATGTTTGTGTAATTTAGAAAATCTAAATGTATTAACTCTACATTTATTGGCTGTTCCTCATTCCACTTTCTACCCTTAAGTTCTTGATGGTGTTAGCTGGAAATGATCAACAGTCCTGTAGTAAATTTGTTTCTCATCAACAGTGCTGCATGTTCTTGTTTTCACTGGCAAAATTCTACATCTTTCATCATCTTTCATTTTGTTCCCTCCAGAGCAGGTTCTTAATCTTTTCACTCCATTTTTCAAAGAGAAAAAAAAAACAACTAGCCGAAGGTTATTTCAGATGGCCGTGAAATAGAAAATCTGATTGTGCTAATTTGATTAGCAAGCCTGCATATCAGTTAGCAGACCTGCTCTCCAAGCAAGAAGCAAATTGAGTTATGAAATTGTAAAGCCTTATTTCACTCGCCATGGATCAAGGGGAAGAAGAATGTCGTGCCAATCTTGTAGAACAAGAACGTCTTTGCATAATTCAGAAAGCAGTTTATTGATGAAGATGCCTTTGACAGCGTAGTTCCTCACTTAAAATGTCAGAAAAGGTAATTAGGAGTGTTATCCAAGTAAACTGCTCTGATAGAGCTGCGTTAAATTTAATTTTGGAAGACGAGATCCACTTCTGGGGCGTCACGGTGACGCAGTGAGTAGCACGGGTGTCTCACAGCAAGAAGGTCGCTGGTTCGAGCCTCGGCTGGGTCAGTTGGCATTTCTGTGTGGAGTTTGCATGTTCTCCCCGTGATCGTGTGGGTTTACTCCGGGTGCTCTGGTTTCCCCACAAGAACAAAGACATGTGGTATAAGTGAATTGGGTAAGAACGAGTGTCCATTAGTCCATTGGGTTGCGGCAGGGAAGGGCATCCGCTGCGTAAAACATGTGCCAGAGGAGTTGGCGGTTCATTATGCTGTGGCGACCCCGAAAGGGAAAAGCTGACAAGATAATGGATGGATCCACTTCTACGCAAGAGAACATCTTGAGAATATCAGAGGAAGGGAATGAGGGGTGGTCTGAGATGTCATCAGAAGATTTGATTGGTTGAGCTGGGTGATTGACAGCTGCACTACATCAAGGAGACCTTCATCTGTATCGATCGCTTTTGTAATTACTCAGCAGGACTCAAAACCTTGGTGGGAAAATTGGTGAGTTCTTTTTGTGTTCCATGGCAGTTATATTTATCTCACTGGGCGTTTCTGTTGTTTTTTTAAGACGACCAATCCCACATTTTCTAAGCTTGGTTAAAAAAACACAGCTGTTAGGCTTTATTCTTGTGTTTTAGACAAGGTACGGCTATTTCATTTGTTTACAATGGCATATTTTCATACACATGGCAATTCAGAAATTCAAAGTGCTTTACAAAAGAAAGAAAAACAGATCAGAGTTTAAGCAGAAAATGACACAGATCTGAAGAAAAAAGGGATAGGAGATTAAAAGCCTTAAAATCCATAGAAAAATTGGAAATAGAAGTTTAAAGTGCTACGCTGTTCGGACAGCAGCGCTCAGTCAGTAAACGCAGATTTAAAGGAAGAAAGTTTCTTGTCATCAAATGAATCAGTTCTCTGTAATAAGAAGTAATTTTAGTGAAATGCTAAACAACAAAAAGTGATGCAAGATATTGGAAGAGAAGTCCCCCTCTTGTAGATGCCTAATACTTGCATTTTCTAATTTTTCTAAAGAAAACAAGTAAATACAAAAAAATGCAAGGATAATAATAAGCCATGTAAAGTAGGTTGGACATGCTCTTGTTTCAACTCCAAATATTTTGTCTATCTTCAAGAATTTGTACTATTTTTGCCAGTTGTTGAAATAGAGTTTAATGTTGTGACCTAATACTTTTTTCATTTAACATGTTTAGTCTGCCTTGTACATTTTCTCAATGCAGTATTTTTTTCAGCATTTTAGCAAATAAAACCAAGAGAACTCTTCAAACATATACATTTTTGAATATTTGGCATTTACTTGACATGATGTAACAGGAGTAGATAAAAGGTTGTGATATTTGTGATGAAGAATATAAAACCTGGTAAAATCGTTTCATGATTTACAATTGTTTGCGACCTTAACTTCTGGATTACTGAGGTTTTTATTTTCACTATTTCATTCCAGTAGTTTGATCTGAGTTCAGCTTAATGTTTTGTAACACTTACATTACAAGTTACATCTGTTAGGTTTCGCTCAAAACTATATTTGTTAGCATATTAGCGTAGGATATGTGTTTATTAGTGGCACGTTAACGTTTGCAACCTTAAAACCTTTGTGGATTTAGTGAGGTTTTCATTTGTACCATTTATTGCTTGCTGTTGAAAATTGGTTTAATTTCTTGTCTTGCAAAACATTCTCACGTTACATTTTAAAACAGTTTTTTAATTGTTAGTGCTTAAATATTTCCTCAAAACTGAATTGGTTAGCATTTCCGCATAAGAGATGTGTCTGTAAAAAACATTTATATATATTTAAAGTTTGATTGACTCAATCAAAAAAAATAGATGAATTATGTGAACTTTGTGTTGAAGCATATCACGCAAGGTATAAGCTAACACTCGTGATTAGCATTAGCATGTACATGTTTGCAACTTTAAGTAATCTGTAGATTATTTGCGGTTTTGTGCAATTTTGCAGCTAATAGATGGCATTGAGTCTTGTCATTGAATTTTATGTCTAGGAACACTATTATTTTCATAATTGTTGGCAGTTGACTGTATCTCGCTCATTCTTTGCCTTTTAGCTATTAATACACAGAGAAATCTAAAAGCTATATTTTTTTGAACGTGTACTCGAATTAATCAAAAAGGAAAAGATAAAAAGTGAAAGTGTAACATTTGTGTGGAAAACAATCAAGCCATAGCAAAGCTAACAAGCTAGCTAGATTAGCCGCATGCTTATTTTATAAGCATTAACACTTTAAAGCGTATTAATCTTACATTAGTTATTTACATTTTGAAGAGTGTTTAGTTTTGTGTTCTGTCCTATTATTTTGCAGAGTTATGGCTAACCTAGTTTCGTTAGCATGTTGCTAACAAGTTTCATGGGAAAGTGGGGAATTATTGTGAAAAATAAACAAAGTTTTTGGTACTTTTTCATTCTTTTACCAGTGCTTGAAGGATTTCAAACAGTTTTGATCTGTCTGGAGAGCTTTCTGTTCATCATTTGGAGTACATCCCAGGGTGAGTGCTGCAAATCTACAGTGTGTCTATTCTCCTCCAAATCTCTCTGCAGACAGTAACACAACATACGCACGCGCACGCACACACACACACACGCACACACACACTCACGCTGCACTCTTTCCTCTCACGGCTCATGATAAGCAACCCGTCAGGGCTTTGCAGAGGTTTAGCTGTTTGAACGGCACCGATTTCACAGACTCTGGGGAGAAAAAGTGAGGTGTTTGGATTAAAAGTTGTAGGCGTTTCACATGGTTTGCAGTAAACAATACTGTTCGTAAACACAACATGTAAACACACATTCTCAAACTAAAAAGATTTTTAGCTAGCATAAGCCTGGATGTGCTGGGAAAACTTTAAATTACAGAAACTTTGTCTGCGCTCCTCTTTAATAGCTCGCTCTGTCCTGGGAAATCAGAATATATTGCCTTTCATGGCTGATTTTCTGTGGGAAATGGTTTTCGGAACACAAAGCTTTGAAGGCGTTGTGCCTTACACCATTTTGTTATTAAATAAGTCATAGAGCTTGTGTGTATTCATGGCAGCGTGTGTGCTGTCGAATATAATGCAGCATTGTGCGAGGTGTTTTTGTGCCTGAGCTGAAGTGTGAATGTGCTTGTGCTGAAGAGGAGTCGTGAGTAAGAGACCCTTCGGTTCTGTCGACTTCTCCCTGGAGAAGAGCAAAGATAGTGTCTGGAGGCGAGGGGAGACTGGAAAGGTGAAAAACGAGCAAGCGAAAGAGTGGATGGGTATGCTCAAAAACAAATCTCTGCAAGATGCATCAATATATGAGAGGTTATCTAATACTGTCGAAGAAGTCCTTCGTTTTATATATATATATATATATATATATATATATATACATACATATACACATATATATATATATATATATATATATATATATATATATATATATATATATATATATATATATATATATATATAATGAAACCTTTAGGCGAGGGGCGTGTCACAGGACGGCCTGAATCCACGTTCACACCGAGAATGGAACTTGTGTGGTTTGGGAGTTATTTAATTGTTAAGACAACTGAAAAATATGAGTATGTATCCTTGTGGTTAAAGAGGAGTGGATATTGTGGGTAACGCGGTAAGAATAAAGCAGTTTATGAATGTCAATAAAGCCCATGAAAGTCAATCAGGGTGTTCTCATTGGTGGTGATGCGTAGTGTCCGGGGGAGGTTGAGGACACATCAACAATGTGGGACAAAGCTGTGGAATATTGAGTGGAGATATTTTTTGGTTTTTGTCCTCTACCAATCGTGATGCTCTGCACGTTTACCCATACCCATACAAACATCAGGTTTGTACATCGCTTTTCCACCCACAGCCCACCTTGTTGAACACATTTTATTTATTTGGAAATAGTGCTTTTTTGGGGGGTTACTGCTCACAGGGCAGACAACAACCCTCAAATAACATTCACAACTTTAATAAATGATATTTTTTGTTGTTTTGATTTCTCTAAGACAGCAAGGGAACCTGAGCATCTCCTAAAATGTGAATAAATAGCTGAAATTGAAGTTCTTAAAATAATGCTCATGTCACCTTTAATGTGGGACTGTTAGCTATTTAAAATCGGTCCTCAATATCATATCTCTATCCCAAATGGAACACTCCGGACTTCTGTCCACACTCTGCTGACGTCAAGGCCAGGCGCTAGGGGCCCTTGATTCAAGTTTTTGAGGGTGCTCTGAGCTCATATTTTCGTGTCTCGCTGGGAGCAAGAAAAAGTTCCACTGGTATTTACTCTACAGCTGCGATTCAACTTTAATAAATACATTACTTGCTTTGAATTCGCCACGGTTTTAGCAAAAATACTTTTAATGCTGCAGAAGAGGGTTTTACTGTTGTTTATTTGTTGTTAAAGCACAGAGAATTAAGACCTAACTGTTACAGCTCTTAAAACATTTGGGATAAATGTTGCTCAACGTTTGCGTTTTGTTACACAATCTGTTTAGGACTCAATAATCAAACGTTCTCCACATGACTGTTGAAATAGTTAATAAGAAATCATTAGGTCACTATCACTGATCAGAGTGAAACAAGTCCCTTCGTGCTTTGTTCCCAGTCATTTCTCTGATCTGCGCGAGCTCCTCCCATCGATCATCCGATTGGTCATTCACAAAGAATTCTGGGTTGTAAGGACACAAGAAGCCTGCATTGATGCGGGCTTCGCTGAAGAAAGCACAAAGGGTGCAAATTAGCAGATTTCAGAGCCTAAAAATGACAGGTGGGACACCCTCATGCACTTTGTGGGCATGAGCAATTCAGGTCCACAAGTGCGCCATTTGGGACAGGGCCTATATCTGTCTAAGCAGATTGACTAGCATTTTGCTAATACCCCTAGGTCTTCTTGTTGTTGACTTGACATAGTACCGCCACAAAGATATTTTTTTTAATAAGAGGTAATCTGTATTTTTTTTAAGGTTTGGTACAATTACAGTTGACATTTTTACCTATGCATCTATGCAAAAAAGCATTCATACTTTTATAAAACCTGTATACAGTATAATAAAGGAGACATTATGTAATCCTTCTGTACTTGTATTTTACCATAAATTCACATCAACTTTCCTCTCAGAGTTTTCATCAGCGTAGCAACACTTGGCTTTCTTCCCCTGCTGTTTGTCTCCCTCTCAAGGTCTCTAGTCGAAGCCTCCCTTTCCCCCTCAAGCTCCTGTCCTGTGTTCACTTCCTCTGGCATTGTGAGGCATGCTTGCCCCCCGTGCGCAATGCTAATCATATTCTGCTCTATTTCTCATCATCTCCATGCGGCAAATTGCTTGTCATGGCCTATTTGAGGCTCTCCAGCAGCTGAAGAAAAGCTGAACACGTGTTAGGAGAGCAAAAAAGCTCCTTAAGAGGTGATTCTTGTCTTTGCCTCAGAATAAACAAAACAGAAGCGGGAGATGCATTTCTTCCAGTGGACCTACATTATATATGCAGGGTGTTACACTCACTTTTTCTTCTTCCACAACATTATTCTTCCATTCCCCATTCAGGATCAGGCTTCCGAGCTTGTCTGGGCTTTAAGGAACTAAACCGAGCACATCTCCTGTAACTTCTGCCAGTGGTTACTCTACTGCAGTGTTTCTCAATGAAAAAACTCCAGTGTTTCCCTAGGAAGAAAAAAAATCTCGCACCTCCCGCGCAACTATAAATAGTATTATTTGTCGTTAAATTTGTTATAAGTACACCTCTGCATAACACAGTATCCTTATTAATGTACAAGAGAAAAAAGAAAGAAATATGGACCAACTTACAACAAAGAATAGCTTTATCAAATGTAGCAGAAAAGATTTAAGCTGCATCTGAAATGTAAAAAAACATTAAATCCTCAATAACACTATAAACATTGTTTGACTGATCATGATTGCTGGCAATATTCGGCACGTTTTCGCTGAAAAAACTCAAGCAGCTTGGGTGTAATGTCTTTAAGTGACGCCTTAATTTATGTGGCTTCATGCTGTCCGCTGCCAACATTTGTAGACTCGGTAAGCACACCTGTCTCTCCTCGTCTCCCTCCGCATTCACAGTGAAGCCAAGCGCTACATATGCGTCGTCATATTTCCTCGCCTTAGCTTTCAGGGAACTTTCGTTTGTCTCTTTATCTCCTTCTCTCTCCACCTGTCTTCTACACTTCCTGTCTACACTTCATACTCCGCCAATGAGAGCGCCACTGCCCCCTAATGTAGTGGAGTGGTATTGTACTTTATTCTAGAACAGTAAGAAAAAGAAAAACGCCAGTTCCCCGAGGTCAAACGCGCCCCCTTGACGCCTATACCCTCTGCAGGGTCCTCCAGGGGTCATGGGAGTTCGCCCAACTGGTCCACATGTGCTTTGTGGATTTGGAGAAGGCGTTCGACCGTGTCCCTTGTGGTGCTCTGGTAGTATGGGGTCCGGGGCACTCTGCTAAGGGCTGTCCGGTCCCTGTACAACCAGAGCAGGAGCTTGGTCTGCATTGCCAGCACAAAGTCAGACCTGTTCCCAGTGCGCGTTGGCCTCCGGCAGGGCTGCCCTTTATTACCGGTTCTGTTCATAGTTTTTATGGACAGAATCTCTAGGCGCAGCTGGGGGCTGAAGGGGGTCCGATTCGGGGGCCTCAGAATTTCATCTCTGCTGTTTGCGGACAATGTTGTCCTGTTGACTTCTTCGGGCCTGGACCTACAGCGTGCACTGGGGCGGTTTGCAGCCGAGTGTGAAGCGGCTGGGATGAGGATCAGGACCTCCAAGTCTGAGGCCATGGTTCTCGACCGGAAAAAGGTGGCCTGCCCTCTCCAGGTCAGTGGAGTGCTCCTGCCTCAGGTGGAGGAGTTTAAGTATCTCGGGGTCCTGTTCATGAGTGACATGCAGTCGCTGTATCGGTCTGTTGTGGTGAAAAGGGAGCTGAGTCGAAAGGCGAAGCTCTCGATTTACCGGTCGATCTACGTCCCTACTCTCACCTATGGTCATGAGCTCTGGGTCATGACCGAAAGGACAAGATCCCGAATACAAGCGGCCAAAATGAGCTTCCTCCGCCGGGTGGCTGGGCGCTCCCTTAGAGATAGGGTGAGAAGCTCCGTCACCCGGGGGGAGCTCGGAGTAGAGCCTCTGCTCCTCCACATCGAGAGGAGTCAGCTGAGGTGGCTTGGGCATCTGTTCCGGATGCCTCCTGGACGCCTCCCAAGGAAGGTGTTCCGGGCATGTCCCACTGGGAGGAGGCCCCGGGGAAGACCCAGGACGCGCTGGAGGGACTATGTTTCCCAGCTGGCCTGGGAACGCCTCGGGATCCCTCCCGGGGAGCTGGAAGAAGTGTCTGTGGAGAGGGAAGTCTGGGCATCCCTGCTTAGACTGCTGCCCCCGCGACCCGGCCCCGGATAAGCGGGAGAAGATTGTATGGTAAAGACGCACAACAAGCTGAAGAAAAAGTAGCAGAGGATGATGGATAACATAAAGATTATTTAGGGTTGTGTAGTTATGGAGCAGCACTCCAGTGCAGTTCCTGAAGAACTGGGGTGATGTGGTGTGACAAAGAGAGCAGCGAGAGATGACTCTTGCTGCAGCATTTAAACAAGTTGGAGTTGATTTATATCGGAGTCCAGTGTAGCGTGAGTTGCACTAGTCCAGTTCGCTTGTCTTCAGTGAGTTAACTAGAAGTGAAGCTGATTCCACAAAGAGTGATGAACAAAGTTTATACAGTGATGCCTCGAGATACAAAATTTATCCGTTGCAGGGTGGCCTTCGTAGTTTTTCACATGGCTAATGCGTTCCAAGCCACACAGAAAAAAACTAAAGTGTTCAAGAATAGAAGGAAAGTTCTTCCGGTAAGACATCATGGGGTGTCAGCCTCAGGGCTGGAACTGACCAGTAGGAGAGCAGAATGCTACGCAGTAACCCTCAACATCAGGGCTGGAACAAACCTTTTTTTTTTCTTATCATGAAACAAAATACTCTTTGCAAAGTCTTTCGTATCTTGGAATTTACATAACGTGAAACATTCATATCTCGAGTACGGAAGAGGATTAGGGCCACTTTAGAAAATAAAATTGAAGTCTGACTTTCTGAATTTAAATTCAGAATTCTGAGATTAAATGCAGAATTCTGAGTAAGAAGTCAGAACTTCAATTTCGTTTCTACAGTGGCACTAATCCTCTTCCGTATTCGAGGTATCACTTTATATTTTCAGTTTAATGGAAGTGCCAAGTCCTTTTTAGTTATACATTTAGTAATGTCCACACTTTCTAATTTGTCATTTTCAGATCAGTGTTCTCAATCGTATAGCTGTGCTTCACGTCAGATCCACTTCAAGTCAATTCTTGATGTGTTTCCAGCTAAGAGTTCCAGAAGCATCAGAAATTTATCTCAAATAGAATGGCGTGGGGATCCACGAGGAAGCTGTCTTGTTGATGAGGAGATGCACTTCAAGTTTGTTCAAGCTTTGTCTTCTTGAACTTATTTGCCTCTTCTCTTTCTCTTTCGCTGTATTCTTTCTTCAGCAGTGTATTTATATGGGAGTGAGCCTTCAATACATGATACGGGAACTAGAATTGTTGTTTTGTCAGTTTTTTTTTCTTTTGTGATGCTGTTATGTCTCAAAACATTCCCTGAAGAATGGAAAATTTAATTGCTTCACCATAAAAAAAACTCATCCAATTTCATGCACACCGGAGTTGAGCCTTCAGTCATTGCTTGTCTTGTTTTATTGAAGAAACTTTGTTTTGGAAGTCATGAAGCATGCCAATCTGCTGACACTTTTGAGTATTGCATTGGAGTAAACTGTTGTTCTTTCTAATAATCCCCTCTTTAGTCAGGAGGGGGTGTTTTCTTGTTATTTGGGAGCTTTGCATCAGCAGGAGGTGGTAGTGGAGCGTGAAATGTTTTTTAATTGTAATGGATTTGGGTTCAGCTGAGATATTGATCTTGGCTCGTCTGCTTCTTTATCTCCTGGAGTTTATCGAGTATAATGGATCTTCCACGTTTCTCTATCAGATGTTAATGGATCTGTGCAAATGTTGCTGACTGTGTCTGTGTGTCCAATGTTTCCAGCGTGTGAGGAAACATGGATGTTCTTCTGCAGCACAGATGCTTTCGGTTGATGTAGTTCATCGATTTTCATCTGTCAAAAGTCACAGAGATTAAATAGATCGCATCTCAAGGATTTTACCATGACATGCTAATGGAGTTAAAGTGTGCGGTGAGGTGTAAAGCCTGCTATTGAAAAATAATATTCTCACTCTTTCTCTGCAGGTGAACGCAATGAATTGAGCTGTTTTTTTTTGTATTAAAAAAGTAAAGTGGTGACTTACTTGGTTACGAAGCCTGAATAATATTAAATTGTTCTGAAAACATTGTACTTTACAGTGCCAATACGTGCAATACACAATTGCATAAACACTTGAACACTTTAACAAGTTGCAAAATAAATGTACTCTTTTACCTTTCAGAAAGCTTATGAACACGTTATAAAGTAAATGTGTCAAGTACAAAACAACTGTATAGTTTAGAAAACATATTTACATGTTCGAAAACACCATTTCAAACTCTGAAACAAAAATAAATTTCTTGAAATCGTGAATGGTAGGTACCACTGCGAACCCACAACTTGGCGCTGATTGGACGAGACTGCTGTCAATCAAACTACTGAGGAAGTGACATTACAGTCTGTCAGAGGGGATAGCTTGGAGATGGAAACTATAAACTAATGTTAGATTTTGTTAAATTGTTTGGCTGTGTAGAATATATCATCCTTTTGGAGGAATGCAATTCAACGCTTTTCCAGAATTCTTCAGATCCTGAGAGAAATGTATGTGATCATTTTCCCTCCTAAACAATTGCATGTGCGGGTTTAAAAATAATACACTTAAAATTCAGTGACAAATGTGAACATTTAGTGCACAAAATAAAAAAATTATTCAAAAACATCCAAATAAAATAGCCAAATATTATTTATGCTCAGAAATCACTAAACTTCACAGATTTTCATTTTCAATCTCAGTTTGTGTGCTTGTGTTCTTTGACCCTGCCCTGCTCTCTCCAAGCACATTTTAACATAACACAGATGGATATTTATTCCATGGAGTGCAGACATGTTCCCAAACCCTGCATAAGCCTGTCCCTCCTGAAAAATAGTGTTTAGCTAATTCCCTTCCAATCATTATAACCCTATTTTGGTGGAAACTTCAGAAATAGTTAATGGGTTTCTTGTGTGACTGACAGAAGTTTCGTCCAATTGGCAATGTATTTGTGTTTTGTAAATTGTAGAAGTGTTTCAGAAAACATTTCAGATGCGCACACACAAATCCCTTTAACAATTTTTGAAGAATCCGCTAAGGCTATATATGACTGAAATTGAATGAATTAAACACTAAAATAATAAATATCAGTCTGTATTACGTTAAAATACACTTCAAGTAGGCTGTGCCTTTGCAGGAGAGCGGGGCAGTTATTTGATTGGCAGAAGTCGCGTCCAATCATGCGCCAAGTTGTCTGTTCTCAGCGGTACCTACCCTTTCTGGTTTCAGGAAATTAAATTGTGTTTCGGGATTTTGTAAAAGTGTTTTGGAACATGTAAATGTACTTTCTAAAATATAAAATTGTTTTGTAACATGTAAAAGAGTTTCACATTATATGGATGTATATTGTACCTCTTGGCCACCGAAGTATTTAGACAGTTATCACACATTAACATCACAATAAGATTAGAATGTGTTTTTCCTAATAAATTATGGTCATTATTTGTAGTAAGTTTAATAGGTATCACTGAAAGAGTAGAGATGACTCAAAACACTAATGAAGAAAAAAGTTACTCAGTACTCAATGTACATTTTTCACAAGATACTTTTACCAGAGTAGAAAATGCCCATATATAGATATATAGATATATATCAATGGACCCAGAGCAGGAACAGTTCATTTGAATCGATCTTACACTCGTTCCTATCCTTCTCAATGCTTTTCAATCACGTTATTCTGAACAGACCCTCCATTCTGTTTTTACGTCTACTGGTCCAGAGTCGGTAAATCAGATGAATGTCACTCAGCAGACAGAATATTCATGAGCCAGAATAAACTCCGTCCTGCTTTCAAATGTCATCTCATGCAACTGTATCCGTGGCAACAGGGCATTTAAAATAGTGCCGCTCTTGCAGAAAAGGCTGGTGAGATTTATGGTGTCCTTCAACAGATGCTGGAGATGCTCTTTTGCATGTTCTCCGATCAGAACGCTTGCTTCCTGCTTGTTTCACTTATTCAGTTTAATACAAAAATCAGTTCCACCGTAAAAGTGTTTCAAATTAAATCAAGTTTTTTGAGGATATACACTTTTCTTCCTTTGCATTGATACATTTTTATTTTTAGTTTGAGGTTTATTTTGAAAAGGCCTGCATTTTTAGCTTCCGTTAGACTTTGAGTTAGACTTAACTTTTTTGAACCCTTGCGATAACTCCCACAGGGAATTTAAGTTTGCAGCATGTTACAGTATTAAAATAAAAAAGACTTTATAATAATAACAATGTTTCATTTATATATCACCTTTCCTGAACTCAAGGACACTTTACAAGTCAGAGGAAATATTGCATAACATAGCAAACATATGACAAAGTTCATTATGGTACACATTGAGACGACAGGTGAGTTTTGTAACAGGTGAGAGAATTGTAAAAATAAAAAGAGATTAAAAAAATTACATTAATTAGCAGGGGAAAAGGTTGCATTGTTGTACATTTTATACAAACGGTAAATAGAATATGAAGGCCTATTATGGCTCCATTTCACGTACCATATATCTTCCAATCGTAGCCCTGTCATTTATTTAGTAAACTAATTGAACAGTTTAGCATTTAAAGCAAGGGGTAACCTGCTTCTTTCCCTCTCGATGCGTGTCAGGAAGTGAGTGAACTGCAGGTCCCCGAGCAGCCACTTGAGGCTGACTCCAAAACAGAGCAAGTTCTCATTCACTCCAATGTTAAAACTGGCCAACTTTGGAGATGATAAAAACATATTTTCACCCCTGACTCTATTAGGTTTGCTGATTCAGATTGCTAGTTTTGATCTTCATGAGGGGAATGAATTATTTTTACATTTGTTTGTTTAAGATAAATAAATTTAACATTATAGCCAATCAAACGGCTTCATTACAGCCATGTCATGCCTCTGAGGATGCATTTTTGAGCACTGGCTACACCTAATGTGAGCTTCATTTATCTTTGCCAGAACCCTCCGGGCTTACGTCACGAACACTCCGGCCATGTTATATACAGTCAGTTAATTTAAAGGGATTGTTTACTTGGGTTGTTTGGAGTCTGATGATTAGATGGCTTGCAGACAGAATGGAGGTAGAAAAAAGGATCTATTTTGCTATGAAATATGGTATGATACATAAATACGGGAACAAAATGTAGGCAACAACACTAGGGGGACATTTCAGGACTCAATGAAATTATAAATACAGAGGTATGGTATTATTAAAGCAGCAAACTTTATAAGCTTGAAAAACCGTGTGCAGTAGACATCCTGAACTTTCTTGCCAATAATGCGCACGCACTGATCAACACCTATCCAAATGTCACATGAAAGTTCATCAGATCAGGTTCTCATTGGTTCAGGGTTTAAGTCCTTCCAGTGATAGGACTGAAAAAAAAAAAAAAATTATTTCCTCTTGTAGTTTTTTTTGTGTGAAGATTTGTTGACTGTGCTTGGAAGAGAAATGACCTTTGAAACTGGCATCTGATGTTCCTTTTAAGAGTAAAAAACATTGACTATATATAACATGGAAGTAGTGTCCGTGACATCAACAGTAGGAAGAGTCAAAAGAGGTTCAGCGCGGGCGTAGCCTGTAATCGAAAATGCATCCAAAGAGGCAGGACTTGGCCGTAGTGAAGTCTGATTGGTTAAAGGTTTGAATTTGAATATGTGTTAAACAAACAAATAAAAAAATAATTCACCCCTTTAATGAAGATCAAAACTAAATAGTTCAATAATAAAAAAGCAATGGATTGAGGGATAGAAACATGTTTTTGGTCAGTTTTAACATTGGAGTAACTAAGAACCTGCTCACTTCTGGAGTCAGCCTCTAGTGACCGGTCAAGGAACAGCAGTTTAGTCACTTCCTGTTACGCATCGAGAGGGAAAGCAGAACGTTGCCCCTTAGAAAAAAAAATAATTCCTAGTAACATGTTTACGTTTTCAGACATGAGAGTCTTGCTCCTCTATGATCTGCTAATGTTTTCAAGGACCTTTACTTTTAGCTAAAAAAATGATTCATCTTTGGGTTTTTGGATGAAACTATATTGCTTGATTTGGCATCATTAATCGAGTGTGGTGTTTGTTGTGAGATGGCTTCAGGAGAGGAGAGGAAATAACTCGCAGAGGGTTCATCTGTGAGGGTCAAGTGTCGCTTTGAAATGTTTGTGATGAGGGTGTCCTCTCAGCAGCACATTCAAGCTAGTTTCAGCAGAGTAGCGCTGCACTCTTCAGGCTGATAAACGAGGATACCTGCAGCAAGCCCCAGTCTCCTAATGCACTCTTCATCAAGCAAAAAACTCCTGAGTGGACGGAGAAAAGTGTGGTTTGCTCTGATCTGGCTAATCAGAGCTCAAGGTTTCTCTGTACAGCAAAAAGTAGCTTTTCAAAAGTAAAAATATATATTTTATATAAAAGGTTACTTGAAAATGGTTGCTTTAATGGCACCAGATGTATTATTGAGAGTCTGTGTTTTATAGAGTAGTATATCATGGGTAAATTATTAAGAAAATCATGAAGCTTGCATTTAAATATACTTAAATAAATATAAACATACTGCGCTTACAAAGTCAAACAGCAGCAATAACAGATGTGCATGTGTGTCTTAAGGGTCAGACAAATCTAGTTGTAATTTAAGTGCATATGCGATTTGGCCTCGTAAATAAACAAAATGCACAAGTACACGTAGATGGAGCGATTGCGGAGAGGGAGAAAGAAAATCCAGGATAGCTGCATTCCTAACCAAGGCTTTTGCAAATTGTTCTTAAAAACGTTCTTACAATTCATCTTAATTTTCTGCTCTGTTCCCAAAAGTTAACTTAAATAGCATGTAAAAAAACGTCTTAGATTTATGAGTGGTTAGGAGTGATTGGGTTAAAGTCCATCTTAAGGAAAAAGAGTAACTTCAGATACTTTACTTTCAACGAAGTGCAATGAGATGTTAAGATAAGATTTGATTGCACTCTATCATAAAAATAGAATAAAAATATCAAATGTTTTTAAAGATATAAAACATGGATGTACTTCTGAAAAATATGTATTTGCAAAAAAAACTTAAAATATGAATGACTTAAAAAACATTTCAAAAAGATAGAGAATTAATATTTTTCGTGACACTTATTAGTAAATTGAGCTGTTTTTCTTCTAAAGACTTGCAGAATCTAATAATCGATTAATAATTGTTAAACAATATTTTGTTCCTTGCTGTGAACGTTTTAAAAAATATTTGAAAATGACAATACATATAAAAAACATACTCAATGATTTTGTGTTTTTAAATAATTGTGCCTCAAGTACTTAAGATGTCATTATGCAGCCTTTTCTTAAAAATATATCCAAAAAACACATTTTATATCACAAAAAAACAAGCAGTGGCTAAGTGACTTGAGTCCAGAATCTAAAACAAGAGCTGGAGTAAAGCTGCTTTAAAGCAAATGTAAAAAAAAAGACCTGCTATATAAATATTTTTTAACCAATTAAATTACACATGGTCTGGCAGGGTTAATTTCATCTTTGTAAAAGCTATGCTTTGTTGCTTTTTTTGTTGCTTCTGTCATTGAGTTAGTGACTCCTCTAGTAACAGATGTATATAATAATGTTGAGACAGCTAAATATTTAAAATAAATAATGATATAAATCTTAAATGATTCGGCTACAATTCCATATATGGTGGTATTTCAGTGTGCATTCTCGTTAAGAAAATGTTTGTCAAACTCTCGTGGATTTCCAAGGAGCATTTCATTAACAGCGTATAGAGTTTCCCGTTAAGAGCTGAGATTCGTCATTATCTGAAAACCCAGCCCGTGTTTCTGTACAGTTTTATGCAACCTCTAGTGGAGAAATGTTTGGGTAGATATTTTGATAAGGTTTACCTGAAAAGGCCAATCTTTCCACCTAGGTGTTTCTCTCACACACTCAAAGTTTGACCCTGGTTGGTGTGGATTGCATCTTCAATTCCCTGCAGGTCTGTCTTCTCTCCCATCGGGATGCCGACCATGTGAAGCTTCGCTTTACGCTCGACTGCATTGATCAAAAACACTGACACCTTCTCTTCTGACCATCTCGGCTAGCAGGCTTCCAATTTTCTCTTCCTGTTTCAGAGGAACAGCATCGGTGTTTGCAGGAGCCTGACTTCTGGGGCTAAACCACGTAACGAGGATGTCGGTCCTTCTCATGGTTGCGCCATTATCTTGTGTGTGTATGTGTGAAAAATAGGAATGTTGGATGAACTCTCTTTGAAAGACTTTTGCCACTTTTTACAATGCAGTCACTGTTAAGAATGATGTGTTTTCATAGGATTGAACCAATTCTCAAGCGTTATGAGTCATCGTCGGTGAAGTAAACACTAAAATGAATAACAATAAAGTAAAAAGTTTAGAAAGTCATTTGAAGCGACACTAAATGGCTGCATTTCCCAATCCACAATTAAATCTTTCACATTTAAACTATTTGCTCGTTCAACTACTATAAAGATGCTTACATGAACGCAGACATCATGCTAAAAAGGGAATGCAAAGCTGCTATTTATGTATCGAAATCATAAAATCCAAAAACAACCTCCTTGACTTTAAATTAATTCACGTAAAAACCTAGAGGTAAAACCATGTCTTTAGCAAGTAATTTGCAGGTTCTTCTGAGAAAACACAACATAAAGGAAGTTCATAAGGCGCTCTGCTTTTCTTTTCTTTCCCCTCATATATTTGATATTTAGATGGGGGAGCCATGAGAAATGCATTTTTATATTTGTTTGGAAGTTCCAGAGCAACTGAGCTGGATGGAAATGTCAACAGCGTAAATACCAGCATTTGTTCTCCTCCTCACGATCAATAGAGAATATCATTATACTCCCGCATACCTCCGTGCAAAGCAAAGGCGTGCAAAGTTTCCAGGACTTACCTTCTTTGCATCCTCTCCTTTTTAGATGTCTGGACAATAGTGGTCGATAGTTTGGAATCCCTTTGCAGTTTCATCCTATAACAGGAAAATGACCCAAGAAATTTAATGTGGCAGTTCCAATTATGGGTTTGACTGCGATAGAGTGGCAAGTACCTGGATCTGAACCTCGCTGAGCTGTTCAATCTTTTGGGAGATGCTTTAGGAAGACTGAAATAACACAAAAGCCTAAAGTCTTGCAGATTGGAACGCACTGTTTACATGCGGTTTTTATAAGGCATGAACACGGTAAATGTCTTTGTATAGTACCATACTAAAACGTGTTCACAGTTAGCATTAGCTGTTGCTCTTTTGTGTTGTAGCAGATGCAAACAAGACACAGGGGTTCCTCGTCCCTTGAGGCTGGGTTTATCAAGAATCTCCGCAAAACATTTGTGAAAATGATTTACTCTTTTGTAACCATGACAGATTGAAGCAACGGTAGAAAAAAAAACTCAGTCCGCATAAAAACGATGAAGCACTCCTAAAACGTCAATCCAATAGAAGTCAGCGAACTCTTCAACCCTGAAGTTATATCGACCAATCGGAAGCTGATGAGCTCTTCCCTTCAATGGCTGAAAAACGTGTGGATGAACAGCGTAACCGTGTAAAATAACCGTGTACGTGTGGACAGTGTCTAGGTCTTCCTCTACCAAATTCCTTGTATTCACTCAGCTCTGTATATCCTTGTAATTATACGCTGCATTCCCAGTATACAGAGTCCATCATAGACTTTGGTTAGAGAAGGTGATTGTAGAAGCAAGGAGAGAGTGACAAAGCTGAAGTGAGATGGGAGGCTGTTGAAACCAGTGGAGTCCCATCTGTTGGCAAAGGTGGTGAGATTACCACCCACTGGAGTACTTAGCTTGTTTTCTTGCCGCTTTCCCCCCTTGCATACATTTCAGGCATTTCCCTGCAGAAATCCCTTTTATCTTGAAAAGAGAAATATTTATTCAGCAACGCTGGGTTAAAAAAAACAAGGATTGGTTTAAATTTCACACTTCAGAGGCAGTCAAGCCTCCGTTTAATTAAACCCGCATTGCTATCCTCATTGGAGTGATGAAAGGAGGAAAAACTGCATGTTTGATTTGGGAAAAATCCTCTGGGTTGACCCCACAGCCGTTGAGTTTTGGCCCACTGTGTGGGAGAGAGATAATTGGCTCACTGTTCACTAGCTAATTGCGCTTTCCTAGTAATTGTCCTTTTTCATCATTAATTTGGGCCATTTGGGATGTGGTAACAAGCAGACAGCAGTCGCGTGAAGGGGCAGTGGGTGGTGGGGGACACTGAAAATGAATTATATCCCAAATAAAAGGATTTTCACCAGTGAGGTGCGAGTGTGTGCTTTGCCCTGTACTGGAGTGGCTCTCTCTGATGATCATTTTTGGTTACAGTCATGATCTGGGTCACATGTGAGCACGTGTACTACCCATAAACACACAACTCAGACACAAAGAGAGAGAGAGAGAGAGAGAGAGAGAGAGAGAGAGATATATAGAGAGAGGAGCGGAGAGAGAGAGATATAGCGAGCGATGATATAGAGATAGAGCTAGAGCAGAGATATATATAGAGATCGCGAGCTATAGAGCGATCTCGCGCTCCTTCTATCGCTCTCTCTCTCTCTCTCTCTCTCTCTCTCTCTCTCTGCCTCGTCCCTCTCTCTCTCCTCTTTTTCTCCCTCCTGTCCAACACTGACGAAACTTCAGGGGAATTGTGTTTCCTTATTCTGTTTCAAGTGACAGTCTCTGAAGAGAATAGTATTTTTTTTCATATACAGCTCTTTAGATGAATCTAAAAATCAAAGGGTATATTGTTTACCGATGTCAATCTTTGTTTTGTTAATTACATTTTTTTACCTTTTGTAGCTGAACAGTCTGGATTGTCAAATGTTGTCTGATAAGTTTTCCTTTATTGGATCTCTCATTACTTTACGGAATAAGCTGATTTTATGAATACAAATAGCAAGAGTTTGAAGATTATATGAAATTAATTTGTAGTCTTATTTCTTTGAAAGGCAGAACCATAAGGGATGTTCAATTCACCATAAATCTATCGTGTGCAGCATCTCTGCTCATCAGCTGCGAATTACTCTACCCCTGGACCTCAGGTCAGTTTCTGAGTTTTCTGTTTTTAAGTCTACTCTAAAACCCCATATTTTAAAACTGCCATTTGACTAGGATTGGGAAGGCAGGTAACTAGTGTCTTACTGTCTTCATCTGTGATTTTATTCCCGTAAACCTTTGTTAAGTTTTATGCTTTTATTGTTTTAGTCTCTGTACCACCCTGGGCAACAGAAATGCTGTTGTCTGGTGATAGACAAAAAATTGTATTTGAGTTTGATTTCAATTATACTTTCCATCTCTTGACAAATTTTGGGACAGTGTTTTTGGTGTTTAAATGTTTTTGTTGTAACAGACAGTCTTTAAAGTTTCAGAAAGTTAAACTTTCTGACTGCTGCTTTTATCCGGGTCACGGCACCAAATTAGTGGATTCAATTCTTATAACCTTCCCTTTAAGAATTGTGGACAGTGTTTGTGGCATTAGAGACAATTTAAATGTATTTGGTGTACTAGACATTCTTTATAGTCACACTTTGCTTAACTTACTAAACCCTGTTTTTATCCAGGTCACTGCACCAGTTTTGTGGAATCATTTGTACTTACTTTCTCTTGGATAATTTTGGGACAGCATTTGTGGCATTGGAGACATTTTAAATGTTTTTGGTGCACTAGCTTAATAGTCTGTTGAACTTGCTTAACCCTACTTTTATCCGGGCCACGGCACCAGTTTAGAACAATTACATTATTATAATTTTTTTTATTATTATTATTATTGTGGAAGCTTTTCCTTATAATTACACCAGAACTCTCCGGCTTTACACCTACTTAATATTGCTTTTGCTCTTGAGAGTACAGATTTCATATTGTCTTCACAAATGCGCTTAAAATATGAGGAACGACAAATGTACATTAACCCTTAGGGTTCCAGGATGCTCATTAGGGAAGCATCTAGCATTATACTAAACCACCTAATTAAAGTAAATATCATAACTGTACTTATTGGGTTGCTTTTAAAACACATCTCAACTCTGGCCCAGGCATCTTCATCACCATCGGGTCATGGCACCAATGTCAGCTTGCCGTTCCCTTTGTCCTACTTTTCTCAGTTGTTTTTTTTAGATCAAACTACTGGATATTCTCGGAGTCTTCTCCATTCTATTTTATTCTACAGCTTTATCTCTCTCTGCCATTATCTGTCTTTCTGTCTGTTCCACCTTTGTGTTGGCATTTCGGTATGTAGAACGCAGAAACAAGAATGAGCATCTGCCTTGTTAAATGTCCTCAGACATTTACTTTTATCACGCCCTCTTCATCATTGCTTCTCTCTGCAATCTTTAAGTTCTTAGACAAGCTCACCAGCAGACACGGATATGGAGAAAATCTCTGAATATTGGAATAAATTATCCTTAAATATAGAGCCCGTGGCTGAAAGTCAGCAAGACTGTTAATCATTAGTCACCATAGTTGTTCTTTAAGAGTCTACACAAAGAAAGACATATTTTTTGTGTTTCAGTCAGTTGGTGAAACAGCAAAAATGTAGTCTTTTGAGAGTAATTAAAATGTGCAATTTAGCAGTGTTTTGAAAATGACTTAAAACAATGCTTTTGTGCAGAATTATGACAGAAACAGGACTACTGTAGCTTGCAGTCAGCAGATCTGAATCTACATAATGATTGTCTTCTGTCCATTAGCTAACTGTTGAGCTAGAATCGCTCACTTCCAAACTAATTAGAATGCTTGCTAATAAGTTTGTTTGAAAAACCAATTAGCAGCGAGTGCGCTAAACATTAGGCTTTCATTAATAATGCGACGAGTCACTAAGATCATTGTTTTTCTTTGTGTTAATCACACAGAAGAATAAAACAAATCAACACATGGGAATTCTCAGTATTTAATATCCTGACTCAGATTCTGCTGCAGCTGGAAGGAGAGGAGGGTTTTAGTTAAACTTGCATCCCCGAGGTCGAAGTGGCATCTGTGGCTGTTGACAGCATGCATCAGTTCACAAAAGAGAATGGCTGTAATTAAAAAGCCATTCGCTGTCCCTTAATGCCTTCTACCCCTTGAAGAGCGACCCCTCCGAGGAAAACGGGGATGAGTGGCACGAACAGAAAGTTGATGTTGATGCTGAGTGCAGTGTTTAAACGAATCTAACCCTCCTTAAAATGATCATTAACTGAGAAAACTTTTATGTAAGAGTACGCGTAAGAGTGCCTGAAACTATAATGCACCGCCAAATATTTCAGAAATGCTTTTAGTGGCACTTGAATTTTACAGTCAGTGACCTGAATTCCTGTTGCACGATGATGACATTCCCCTTCATTCAGTAGTGTTCTCTCACTTGAAACTTCTCAAATCCTTTTATCCATGCTGCCAACAAGATTTCAGGATATTTCAGTATTGTTTGGTATTAAATTATATGTGCTTAGAGCTGAGCTAAGCACTAATAGGTTCTAGACGTTTTACATGTTAAGTCAATGTGAAGATCGCACTCTGCAATGTGAGGAAAGTGAACAGTGAGGCACAAGGGATATCTAGGATATCTGAAGGACTCTAATGCGGATGCCCTTTAAGTTAACTTTAGTTTTACCTCAGGCAAACTTTTGCGTCCGCACCAACCAATCAGGAGCTTGCTTTGTAGGTAATATTGTTATATATGTAATATTGGGAAACGAGGTCGTGTTCTACTGGTCTGAGATGTAATCATGATCATGCAGGTGAATTTTAGCTTAGCTGCTAACAAAAAAGCTCTTGTAGCTGCTTTGAACCCCAGGATGTATATTAAAAAATATTTTATTAAAAAAAACTGTTCTTTAAAGTGAATAGTCATTGGCAGTTGTGATATTAAACATATATTATAGGGTTGCTTAAAGCATCATTACTTCATGCAATTCAAGTCCTATCGCTTCTACAAGAACTAGACATTAAAGGTGTGCTGTTGTGTCTCATTTGAATCATTTACAATAAATATTCGACCCCTCTAGTCTTTCATCGCACAATTAATAACCTTCAAAAGGCAGTGTTTATTGTAGTCATTGTCTTTGAATCACCTCAAATGGTTGTGCTCTTCCAAACAAGCAATGCATCTCCTGTTCCTCCAACTGCCATGCTTCCAACACGCTCCCTGCTGAATTTAGCTTGTTGGCATACAGAATATCTACCCATTTCTGATGAATACATTGAGATGCATTAGCGGTTCATCTTATTGGTTAGTTGGCAGTGCTATGGCCAGATGCTGTGGCTGTTTACAGCCGTTTTGAGCTCCCAGAAAAAGAAAACAGAGTTAAACAAATGTGCATGAACCAATCTGAATATGACTTGATGCATGTTTTTGATGAGGGAATTATACTAAACCATGAAAAAATGTCTGCAAAGTCAAGTTTTCATGATACGGCATTTTTAAGAGACAACTGATCGAAAATTACTGCAAGCCCAAAGGGAGAGTTGTTCCTTTTTTAAAAACAATTCTTTTGGCTATCTTTCTAATCAAGACCAGAAATGTTTTTACAACTAGGTTGACTTGCATAACAATATCACAGACTGAACATCTGCATGCTGACTTCATCAGCCCCTCCAGAGCCAACTTCCTCCAAACACATGTGTTTCTGGGTGTGGGTCTTTCTCGAGCCCCCTCTTCATATCTGGTCCAGGGAGCAACTGAAGTGTACTTGTGTCTGAAGGGTGGGGTTACAACATGAGCTTCATATCTGAAAAACACCCGAGAGAAGACACGCAGATAAAGTGAAGCTGAGGCCTTTCAGTCACACACGCCGTCAAACTCTGGAACGTCAGCTGTAGAGTGGGTAAGTTCTGTCATTAACTCCAATTCTTTCATTTTTTACCTTCGTGGAGCTTTGTGGGGACATGAAGGGCCTTTCACTGGGACGTTAGCTCTGCGCTGCAAGGCAATATCTGAAATGTAACTAATAGCCGGTCTCATTCTGTCAAAAGCATCGCTTTCAAATTTGACAAATAAGACTCGTCACAGTCGCTTGGACCTTTGTGTCAATTCTGCCTTTTCCTGGGAAAAGTGAGAAGTGATGCACAACTCTCTCATTAGCAGCCTCACACAAGTATGTCTTCTCAATGTGACTTTAGCTGAAGTTGAGAACAAAAGTAGTTTTTTTGTCCACTTGTACAGATGACTCATTAGTGGCTGGTTGGGAAAGATCCAGATGCTTTGGTGGTAAAATGAACCTAGAGGTGATTAAGCGAAGCATTATTAAATACATTTAAATGGTTATTTTTTGAAGGAACATTGCTTAAAATGATTGCATGTACATATCTCAATGAACTTCAAGAGCGTAGAAACCAAAGAAAGGAAATTGGGATTAAAACTCAAAGCAAGATATGTAAGTTTTTTACTTACAAACGTGGAAAGTGGTATTATTGTGATGGTAGTGATTGGCTAAATCAGCTCTAAGTGCTCGTATCATATGTATGACACACACAAGAAGTTCATGGGAGTATTCCAGCATAACAAACACAAGTAAAGTGCTACACAAACTTAACATTAAACACAAAATCTGAAGAGTCACAACGTACTGTAAAAAAAGTTAAGTGATCCGTGAATGTATTTATATGTATGAGCAAAGCTGTAAAAATCATAAATGCATTAATAGCAAAATGAGCATTCAAATGCATTTAGACTTGTGATTGCCAAATAAAGGATTGCATTTTAAACGTGAGGCTGTGGGATATGTGTCGCAAAATTCATCCTGAAAATGCTTTCTGACTGACCACGCCCACAAGGCTTCGTTTATTTTTCAGGACAACTGGCATTGCATATTAGAAATTAAACATGTTATATTAAGTACATAATAATGCATATGATATATGATATTTTACATATTACCCAATATTGCAAATTATATGTTATGTTGGGTTATATATTACATGATATTGATATTATCCATTACATTACATAGTAAGCATGTTGTATATTACATGATAGATTACATAATACAGAAGTTACATAATATTGCAATTCATATTACGTTACGTATTTTTCATGTTAAATATAAAAATATTGCATATTATGTTATATTATATTATAAATTACATAACAATTACATATCATGTTACATGTTATATATTACATAATACATAATAAGTTGCATATTATGCACGGTATATACTTTTGCCTATTACTTATTATGTTACATATTACAATAAAAAAAATGGCTGGGTTAAAATAACTCAATTTTGGGTTAAATTATGGACCAACCTAGCGTTGGATTATTTTAATTTAAGACCCAGCATCGGGCTAAAATAGCCCAACGTTAGATTGGTCCATATTTGACCCAGCACTCAGCACTTTGGGTTACATTTTGACCCAACCTGCTGGAATATTTTTATTTTTTACATTTCTGATTCAGAACTTCCGTATAAATATTCACCATCATATTAACAATAATTAGACAAAAATGGTCAAAAGCTGATGATTTATTATTTTTAAATAACTATGTAAAATGTATACATTTTGATATAATAAAATTTCATTTTTGCAACAAGCTGTCAACATGTGGTCTAAACCAATCAGAAAATGAGTCAAGAACTTCCAGTTACTGTCCTCAAGATCTTTAAGCAGCAGTAAATGCCAAGTACAGGTTTATGCGAAAAATGAAAGTTCTAAATAAGAGACAAACTGACGCAATATGTTGTTTTAAGTCACGAGATTTATACGAGGAGCAAACTCGTCTGGCGTGCAAGTAGTAGTAGAATGACCTAAATGTAACCTAAGCTGCTAAGTCAAAACAGTTATAAACTCGCTGACTGTAACGATTGACGATAGAAAAGTGATTACAGAACCCTTACTTAGATGGTTTTTAAATCACAAAGCGTGAACCGCATCCACATTAAGCTGATAAAAACACCCCAAACTGACTTCACAAGGTTTGTATTCGCACCCTCCCCGGACCGCAGGCTCGCTAAGGGCCATGCTAGTAGACATAATTAACATTTTAACTCACATGAAATGCCCATATTTTTTAGTAAGTGTTACTAAAGAACCTTTGAGTTAAGTCACCCAAACAAGTTAACGTTTAGCTACAAAACAGGCTACAACGGAACAGAAAACCATTAATAAAGAAAAAAAATGTATCAATAACAATAATTGCATATGAACCACTCGATTTAACGTCATGCAGTTTTTTTTGAGAAAACAAAACAATATTACCTACATTTTTTTTTACTTCTCGTTAGTCTGAAGGGAATTGAAGCGAAGATGTCAAAGTGGGGGACACTTTTACTGTAACCCAGCGGGTGGGTTATGACAATATTTTATTACGTAAAATAACCCAGCAGTCAAATTAGAGATGCCAAACTCTGAAAAAATGACCCAACATGCTCTAGTCAGCAGTTGGGTTAAAAAAACAACCCAGTGTTTTTGAGAATGCATACATGTTACATATTACATAAAATAGCATGTTACATTTCAAATTTAGTTTAGCTTCTCATATGCTTCCGTAGGTCTCATTTTCTTTGTTTTCTCATGTGGTGGCCATTTTGTTGCATGTAACCTCTTTCTTTGACTTTATTCTGTTGGACTACCTCAGACTTTTGCTGTCTTTTAACTTGAGTTAAATCTAAATAAATTCTCAAATATATATGGCTAATACTAATGGCTAGTTTTACCCTAATGCTTTGTTTTTTAGCCAAACTGTGAATTTATTTCTTCGACCATCTGTTCTTTTGAGGACCCAAGTCATCTGAATTTCATCATTTCTAATCTGCAGAGTGAAATCCAAATTCATGCGTGCACGTTCATGAACTGTCAGAAAGATGGTCAGTCGAATGTGTTCCTGACTGATAACTTCAAGCAAGTGCATGTTTCGTAAATCCTCACTCAATGAAATTTCTAAAAATAGGGGGCGTGGGACAGCAAGCAAGCGCCTGCCAGCCAATCAGAAGATAGATCTCTGTTGCTGCCAGGAGCTTCACAAACACGCTGTTGAGAGCTTCTGATGGCAGGCGATGTGTCAAAGCACTTCTGAGTCTTGTGTGGAGTTTTATTTCCTACAAAATCTGTGAAACATTGCATTGTCTTTTTTAATGTCTCTAAGACTGATCTGCTTGTTTGTTTTTGCACAGAAACTTTACATATAATCGATGTCTGATATGGAAGCCACCACTTTAGGCCTTGTGGAGGAACCTGATCTAACTTATGGACCCCCTCCTGACCCACCTGCACTTACTCGTACGCTCTCTTTCGATCAATATTTTTACTTTAATGTTTATTTCAGCTAAAATTTATCTGAACTTTTGTTTTCTTTCTGTAAAGTTCCTGCAATGAGAGATGTGCTCTTCAAAACGTGTAAGTATGTTATAAAATGCTCATTTTATAATTTTTGTCTTTGTTTTATTATTTGGAAGGAATTGTAAAATGTTTTTATTCATTTGATTTATTTATTTTAATTTCTGTCTTGCTTTGGGTCTAATTATGCATAAAGAGTTGATTTTAAAAAAAGTAATTTTATAGAATTTATTTATTTTATGTTCTAATTATTAAAATATTTCTCAGAATTCAGATTTGGACTCTTTTCACAGGAAAATGTGAGAGTTTCTATGTTAGTAATCAGTTGACTGTAACAATGTGATCATTTTTGGTTCAAAACACTTTTCCACTCTCTGAGTGAGATTCAACTCAGCCACAATCAGATAAAAAAAATCTTACAGTGGTGTTGGATTTTCCACGTTAAACCTTGATCATGCTTTATAGCTAGAAAGAGTGAGTCTGTGAGTCTTCATTTTTCTCATCTGGCTTTTTTTCCTCAAAAAAGAAACGTGTTTTCTTTGTGGCTTTGTTTGGTGTCTACGTTCAGTGATGATGTTCATGGTCTTCCATGTTACTGTTTTGAGTGATCTAGTGTTTCTGTTTATTATCTGTGCGCGGTGATAACTCTGTGAAGCGGTGATAGCTCTTCTCCGTACTCGACGTCTCCCATATTTTCTGCCTGCACACGCTTGATCCAGATGCCTCCTTGCCTGATCGGTGCTCTGAGAGAGCTCTCTGTTCTAGCCCAAAGAGAATAAAAGTACTCAGACCCTGAATCTTTGGTGGGATTTTTTTTTTATATATAAATGCAGTCTTTTTAATTCAAATCAGTCTTCAAAGAAAGAAAGAAAGAAAGAAAGAAAGAAAGAAAGAAAGAAAGAAAGAAAGAAATAAAGAAAGAAAGAAAGAAAGAAAGAAAGAAAGAAAGAAAGAAAGAAAGAAAGAATAAGAAAGGGAAGACAGATAGAAAGAAGAAAAAATTGAAATAAAAGTAAAAATGGAAATAAAAAGAGGAAGAAGGAAAAAGGAGAAAGAAAGAGATAGAAATAAAGTAAGAAAGAGGGAAAGAAAGAAAAATGGAACAAAAGAGGGAGTGGATTTAAACGTCTGTATTGAAAAAAAAACATTAACTGTAGATTTTGATCTCATATAAAGTGTATGAGGTTCAACACATTTTTTTTTATCCATTTTGATTTCATTTAGTCAGGAACGTGAATGTTAACTGAAAAATGCTAGTATTTATTTTCTATAACAATGTATTCTTGTACCCTGCATCTAAAATGAAGATTGTGCTTTTGTGCAGCTCCTGAGACTTCAGTTTTACACCCAACAATCTGTGAGTATTTTTCTCCTCATCTGCCACAAGAATCACTAAGATTTTATTCTCAATAAAAGCAACGATGTAGATCTGTTAATGTGTTGCAGAGATGCTGAGGTTAAATCCGCACATATTTCTTGTAACGTTTAACATGTAAATGAGCCCTCTGCGTAATCACCTATATTAATCCATCAGTATTGTACTCTACGTGGAGTCTGACCAGATACTTCACCCGAAGGAAGGATGAACGAAGGAAGGAAGTCAAGGTGGAAAGATATAAGGGAAGGATGAAAGAATGACAGAAATAAGCAAAGGAACACAGAAGGCAAGAAATAAGGCAAGAAAGAAAGAAAGAAAGAAAGAAAGAGGAGAGAAAATGAAAGCAAGAAAAGGGAGAGAAAATTAAAGAAAGAAAAAAATGAGACAGCGAAAGAAAGAAGGCAAAGAAAGGAGGAGATAGAGAGAAATAAAATAACAACGGGAAAGAAAACACAGGCAAGTAAAAGAAATGCAGAAAGAAAGAAAGAAAGAAGAAAATAAAAGTAGAAAGAAGAGAGAGAGAGAGAGAGAGAGAGGACAGAAACCATAGAAACAGAGAAAGAATGGAAGGGGAGAGAAAGAAAAGTGGAAGGAAGGAAGGAAGGAAGGAAAGAAAGAGGATGAGAAAGCATGAATGAAAGATAAAGGACCATTGAAAGAAAAAAGCAAAAGTTGAGAACAGTTTTCTCCTCATCTGTCACAAGAATCACTAAGATTTTATTCTCAATAAAAGCAACGATGTAGATCTGTTAATGTGTTGCAGAGATGCTGAGGTTAAATCCGCACATATTTCTTGTAACGTTTAACATGTAAATGAGCCCTCTGCGTAATCACCTATATTAATCCATCAGTATTGTACTCTACGTGGAGTCTGACCAGATACTTCACCCGAAGGAAGGATGAACGAAGGAAGGAAGTCAAGGTGGAAAGATATAAGGGAAGGATGAAAGAATGACAGAAATAAGCAAAGGAACACAGAAGGCAAGAAATAAGGCAAGAAAGAAAGAAAGAAAGAAAGAGGAGAGAAAATGAAAGCAAGAAAAGGGAGAGAAAATTAAAGAAAGAAAAAAATGAGACAGCGAAAGAAAGAAGGCAAAGAAAGGAGGAGATAGAGAGAAATAAAATAACAACGGGAAAGAAAACACAGGCAAGTAAAAGAAATGCAGAAAGAAAGAAAGAAAGAAGAAAATAAAAGTAGAAAGAAGAGAGAGAGAGAGAGAGAGGACAGAAACCATAGAAACAGAGAAAGAATGGAAGGGGAGAGAAAGAAAAGTGGAAGGAAGGAAGGAAGGAAGGAAGGAAAGAAAGAGGATGAGAAAGCATGAATGAAAGATAAAGGACCATTGAAAGAAAAAAGCAAAAAGAAAGAAAGAAAGAAGGGAGAGAACAGTTTTCTCCTCATCTGCCACATGAATCACTTAGATTTTATTCTCAATAAAAGCAACGATGTAGATCTGTTAATGTGTTGCAGAGATGCTGAGGTTAAATTCGCACATATTTCTTGTAACGTTTAACATGTAAATGAGCCCTCTGCTTAATCACCTATATTAATCCATCAGTATTGTACTCTACGTGAGATGATCCCTTGCCTTCAGAGCTCCGTATCATGCTCTTGAGCGCTGCAGCTCCGTCAGGCTGTGTAGAGCAGACAGAAAACCGGGCCGGTGGTGTTTTGTGATTCTGCTCTCGATCCGCTTTGTTCATCTTGCCCTTTGATTTCGTGGCTTTGAAAGCTGCGCGATTGCTTTACGTACACAAGGCCGTTTCATGCTAGCCAGCCTTGAGCGAATAGCAGGGCAAGGTTGTGGAAGTGTAGCCTTTTCAGAAGGCTGTTTGGATTCTAGTTATTCATGAAAGACGATCTTCTTTTGTACCAAAGTGTTACATTTTATTACTGATGCAGTCTATTCGACACAAACACCGGTGTGCTGCAGGTGTTCATTATCGTCATAAACTAGCACTGCTTGGTTTGTTGGTGAGGAGATCGTGGCACACCATGAGGGTCAGAAGGAGAGAAAAGGTTCTGGGTCAGGAATTGTTTTACCGTAGCACGCGGGCTCATCGAAAACACATTAGATTGTTTAAGAACTCAAAAAAAATCACAACCTTAAAATTAGAAGACTAAGAAGTTGCTCAAAACAAGTTTCATCTTTATTTTGTTTGGATGTTTTGTTTTGGGATTTGATTTGGAAGAAGGTTAAAGTGCAGTCAGAAGCATAAAAAAAAACAGTGAAACAGTGAACAGTGAAATACTTAAGATATTCTCAAAAGTTTTAGCTTCAACGCTTTAGTTTGGGGTAATTTAAGGGTTAAAAAAAACAGAGCAGGTCTTTAGGTTTAGGTCTTATTTTTGGAGCATTTTAAGGGCAGAATTGTGGAAACTGTGGGTCCTGATATTTCGAGGATTCTCTGGATCAAATCTAAGCATTTTTATTACCTACTTGTTTTGTAAAAAGCAGAGCACTTGTTTCTGCTGAAGCTCCCAGAGAAC
Organism: Danionella dracula; assembly: GCA_900490495.1. Classification (NCBI taxonomy): domain Eukaryota; kingdom Metazoa; phylum Chordata; class Actinopteri; order Cypriniformes; family Danionidae; genus Danionella; species Danionella dracula. The sequence continues at coordinate 2,193,192 of UELW01000034.1, forward strand.
TTTTCTGTTATTTCATTTCTGGTCATATTCTTAGAAATTTGTTGGGGGGCTTAGAATCTCTTGAGAATTTTCAGGATAAAGGTCAAAATAAAGCAGGGGATTATAAAAGTGAACAAATAAAAAATTATATAGGGAATGACATTTAGCTTTTTTAGACAGAAACAGCAATACTGGATTATATACATTTACCCTAAACAATATCACAGTGGGTAGCACGGTCGTCTCACAGCAAGAAGGTCGCTGGTTCTAGGCTCGGCTGGGGCAGGTGGCATTTCTGTGTGGAGTTTGCATGTTCTCCCCGTGATCGCGTGGGTTTTCTCCGGGTACTCCGGTTTCCCCACAAGTCCAAAGACATGCGGTATAAGTGAATTGAATAAGAACAATTACCCATAGTGTTAAAGTGTGAATGTGTGTGTGAATGTTTCCCAGCGATGGGTTGCGGCAGGGAAGGGCATCCGCTGCGTAAAACATATGCCAGTGAGTTGGCGGTTCATTCCGCTGTGGCGACCCCGAAAGGGAATAAATGTCTTCATGTCGGCTTTCTTCCCTTTCGGGGTCGCCACAGCAGAATAAACCACCATCTCCTCTGGCACATGTTTTATGCGGCGGATGCCCTTCCAGCAGCAACCCATCGCTGGGAAACATTCACACACATTCACACTTTAACATTATAAGCAATTGTTCTTTCTCAATTCACTTACTCCGCATGTCTTTGGACTTGTGGGGAAACCGGAGCACCCGGAGAAAACCCACGCGATCACGAGGAGAACATGAGAACTCCACACAGAAATGCCAACCGACCCAGCCGAGCCTAGAACCAGCGACCTTCTTGCTGTGAGACGACCGTGCTACCCACTGCGCCACCTTGACACTTAACACAAGACTCAAACAATTGAAACATATAAATGTGAATTTAAGGTTTGCCAGATTGTGTGTAAATTCTCAAAATAACTTGTGGTTAATTAATCACTTTTAAGTTGTTGTTGGGGTTACCAGAGATTGAGGAAATCCTCCTAAATGTTAAAAATGTAAAATTAAGCTTATGGTTGCTAGAGTTTGAGAAAACCTTTTTAAATGCTGAAACACATAAGTGGTGAGGGTTTCAAACAATGTCCTTGAAGCATACGGTTTGTAATGCAAAAAGTTTTGTTTGTGGTTTTGCTTTTATAATACAGGTCTTAAAGTGGATTCTTAACAGTCTTGCATTCTTAGAAAAATTGTATATTCTACCTCATAAAACCTGCAGAAACCCTGCAGTTGCCGGATGATGATCATGTGTGGGCATAAACCGATGCAGAATTATGCTTATAATTTTTATCAAGATAACGGGGCAAAAAGCATGTGATGAACTAAATATACATTTTTGCTAAATCATGTCATTGTCAATGCAACTGAGTATTTTTTTTACCATAAATGGTGTTTTCCTGTCCTTTTTTTCCTCTTGGAAAGATACGGATGCACTACCTGTCTTAACACCCGATTGTTGATCCCGTAGAAAGCTTGTGACTGGCAGGAAAGTGGACCACTGTGTATTTTTCACTTGTCTAAAAGATTGGAGCAATAAAAGCTTTTCCTCCAGCTGGCTTGCTCCCTTTAGCTTTTACAGAAGTGCCTTTTGCTAAACAAATTGCACATCAGTCCTCGGCGCGGGTCGGCTACAGCCAACAAGGCTTTGAAAGCTTGAGATTATTGGGCTGCCATACGCACACTTACTTACTCAGAGATGGAGAGCGTTGTATAACAGTCATTTCACGCTCTCCAGAAGGAACACAAATGTGTACTCCAACTCCATTTGGAAGGTAATTGTTTCTCTGGGGGAGTTTCTTTCGGGAATGTTTGAGTTGCTTTTAGAAGTTAATCTTGTGCGTTTGATGGTTGTCGGTTCATTGGAGAGAATTTGTTGCCCATGAAGTTATCTTGTTTAAAGTTGGCTGCGTTATTATTGCAGTGAAAAGTGTAATGAATTTTTGTGTTTTTGTTGACATGCTTTTGAAAGAGTTGTTTTTTTTTTAAATTCTGGAATAAGATTCTCTAGGAAAGATGTAACTTATCCATTTAACCTAAGACCATTTAACCTATCCAGTTCTTCAGTCTCTGCACTGACTGCCGATCTCCTTCAGATGTTAAAGTTCTGCTGCTCGTATTTAAGTCCAAACATAACTCAGCATCTAAATACCTATCAGACATAATCAGTGAATACACACCAAACAGAGAGCTGAGATCCTCAGATCAAATAAATTAGATCTACACCAGGTAAATTCCAAACAGGGAAAATACTCTTGTAGTTCCCCTGCGGCCCACAGAGGAACCAGCATCCAGAGGAGATCAAGGGTGTCAACACTTTAGTCACGTTTAAATCCACGCTTTTGTTGACTGAGCACCAACGTCCAACAACTATTTTACCTCTGCACTTCACTATCTTGCTTGTTTTAATCAATGTTTTTAAATGTTCAGTTTTTAATCACTATGATTTTATGACTTTTTTATGCTTGATTTTATTAAATGTACTTTCTTTATTTCTTTTTTTATTTTATTATTTCCAATGTAAAGCACTTTGAATTACCCTGTGTACGAAATGTGCCATACAAATAAATTTGCCTATCGCTATTTCTTTAAGTGACAACCTTCATGTTTGAGGGCACTCCCTGCAGTTAATAGTGTGTTACTGCGAGTACTGAAAATCATAATCATAATTAGATACAATTGCATACCAAAAAAATGTTAAAGTATTAATTCTAAACGCTACTCAAAGTATGAATAAAAAGTAGCCTTACTAAAAGTACTTGAGTCTTGAACAAATGAAATGTGAATCTTTCATTAGTGCTGTTGGTTCGAAGTACAAAGAAAGACAAAACCATCTTTCATCAATAGTTTTATTTCTGGCTTCATTTGGAATTTTAGGCATGATATATTGAAAAAATAAATATATATATATATATATATATATATATATATATATATATATATATATATATATATATATATATATATAGAACAAAATAATCATAATTCACAAAAAGGTCACAAAGCATTACACACCAACATCAATTTATCAGTGACATAGACAAAATATTTTTGTTCTTTTAAACAGTTATTTTATTAAACAGTTAAAATGAGAATCTAGTCACGCAAAACCTTAAAAAACAACTTTTATTCCAGCCAAAATGAAACAATACGTCTGTAGAAGCAGGAAACTGGGCTGCTCCTGTTGTTGGCTAGATAAATATAGGATTGTGGCACACAAAGAATCCAGAGGTGTAAACTGTTTGTTTGTTTGTCTGTTTTTTTTATTTGAAAGTTTTTAACTCTTTACAGATTGTAACATGAATGACACTGATGTGTGTGAGCATTATTGTCTTTCTGTCAAGTTCAATGTATTTGTGTTTTTGGTAAAAAAAAGAATTGTGATGTAAACAAAGTGATTGCGACACCTGTAAAATAGTAGATACCTCAATACTGCCCCACCTGGTGACACTCTAAAAAACATCTAAGCAACCAAAATGGCTTCTAGAATGTATTTCAATCAAATAAAAAAATATTATAGGATCACTATGAAAATGTCTGCAGGGAATACTATGGAAACAAAGAACAAAACGTTTTTAATGAAATTATAAAAAAATTAATAAAACTAAAAGACAATAAAAAATACTTTAACCTTTGCATATGAAAAAATGCCAAAAGAGAAAATAACGTGACAAAGTCAGGGTGTCAAAAAATAGTGTGGTAAAAGTGTTGATGCAGCACTATATATGTAATTAATTAAACAGTAAAAGTACACGCTTTCTAAAATTTAGAACTAAATTACAAATTCTCGTGAAAATTACAGTAATTTGAGTATTTGTCATTTGAAACTTATAAAAATTACTACTGCTTTAGAGTCTTTTCAGCGGTTCTTACGATAGCTTCTAGCATAGCTTAGCATAGATTGTTGATTGGAATGGCACCAGTAGCATTGTAGTCCCTGGAATAGTAACAGAATTATCAAAGTGTTGTATTTTAATAGATAAATTCTTGAATCTTATGTTGTTGCATCATGAAGTAAATCCAGTGAAAAATATAACGTTGAAGCTTTCTGAGATGACATTGTAAGGGACTAAAATATGCTCCGGTTTAACTGAACAAAACAGGTAATACACCATTAGCATTGTAGTCCCAGAATGAACAAAGTGTTGAATTGTTTTACTATTAAGCCTTCTTTAGTTCCATCGTCAAGAAACACCAGCAGAATATACACATTGAACGCATTATATACATAATTAAATATAGAATGCAGAATATACACATTGAACGCATTATATACATAATTATATATAGAACGCAGACTATACACATTGAACGCATTATATACATAATTATATATAGAACGCAGACTATACACATTGAATGCATTATATACAGAATTATATATAGAACGCAGACTATACACATTGAACGCATTATATACAGAATTATATATAGAACGCAGAATATACACATTGAACGCATTATATACAGAATTATATATAGAACGCAGACTATACACATTGAACGCATTATATACAGAATTATATATAGAACGCAGAATATACACATTGAACGCATTATATACAGAATTATATATAGAACGCAGACTATACACATTGAACGCATTATATACAGAATTATATATAGAACGCAGAATATACACATTGAACGCATTATATACAGAATTATATATAGAACGCAGACTATACACATTGAACGCATTATATACATAATTATACATAGAACGCAGACTATACACATTGAACGCATTATATACATAATTATATATAGAACGCAGACTATACACATTGAACGCATTATATACAGAATTATATATAGAACGCAGACTATACACATTGAACGCATTATATACAGAATTATATATAGAACACAGAATATACACATTGAACGCATTATATACATAATTATATATAGAACACAGAATATACACATTGAACGCATTATATACAGAATTATATATAGAACGCAGACTATACACATTGAACGCATTATATACAGAATTATATATAGAACGCAGACTATACACATTGAACGCATTATATACAGAATTATATATAGAACGCAGACTATACACATTGAACGCATTATATACAGAATTATATATAGAACGCAGAATATACACATTGAACGCATTATATACAGAATTATATATAGAACGCAGACTATACACATTGAACGCATTATATACATAATTATACATAGAACGCAGACTATACACATTGAACGCATTATATACAGAATTATATATAGAACGCAGACTATACACATTGAACGCATTATATACAGAATTATATATAGAACGCAGACTATACACATTGAACGCATTATATACAGAATTATATATAGAACGCAGAATATACACATTGAACGCATTATATACAGAATTATATATAGAACGCAGACTATACACATTGAACGCATTATATACAGAATTATATATAGAACGCAGACTATACACATTGAACGCATTATATACAGAATTATATATAGAACGCAGACTATACACATTGAACGCATTATATACAGAATTATATATAGAACGCAGACTATACACATTGAACGCATTATATACAGAATTATATATAGAACGCAGAATATACACATTGAACGCATTATATACAGAATTATATATAGAACGCAGACTATACACATTGAACGCATTATATACAGAATTATATATAGAACGCAGACTATACACATTGAACGCATTATATACAGAATTATATATAGAACGCAGACTATACACATTGAACGCATTATATACAGAATTATATATAGAACGCAGACTATACACATTGAACGCATTATATACAGAATTATATATAGAACGCAGAATATACACATTGAACGCATTATATACAGAATTATATATAGAACGCAGAATATACACATTGAACGCATTATATACAGAATTATATATAGAACGCAGACTATACACATTGAACGCATTATATACAGAATTATATATAGAACGCAGAATATACACATTGAACGCATTATATACAGAATTATATATAGAACGCAGACTATACACATTGAACGCATTATATACAGAATTATATATAGAGCGCAGACTATACACATTGAACGCATTATATACATAATTATATATAGAACGCAGACTATACACATTGAACGCATTATATACAGAATTATATATAGAACGCAGACTATACACATTGAACGCATTATATACATAATTATATATAGAACGCAGACTATACACATTGAACGCATTACATACAGAATTATATATAGAGCGCAGACTATACACATTGAACGCATTATATACAGAATTATATATAGAACGCAGAATATACACATTGAACGCATTATATACAGAATTATATATAGAACGCAGACTATACACATTGAACGCATTATATACAGAATTATATATAGAACGCAGAATATACACATTGAACGCATTATATACAGAATTATATATAGAACGCAGAATATACACATTGAACGCATTATATACAGAATTATATATAGAACACAGAATATACACATTGAACGCATTATATACATAATTATATATAGAACGCAGACTATACACATTGAACGCATTATATACAGAATTATATATAGAACGCAGAATATACACATTGAACGCATTATATACAGAATTATATATAGAACGCAGACTATACACATTGAACGCATTATATACAGAATTATATATAGAACGCAGACTATACACATTGAACGCATTATATACAGAATTATATATAGAACGCAGAATATACACATTGAATGCATTATATACAGAATTATATATAGAACGCAGAATATACACATTGAACGCATTATATACAGAATTATATATAGAATGCAGAATATACACATTAAACGCATTATATACAGAATTATATATAGAACGCAGACTATACACATTGAACGCATTATATACAGAATTATATATAGAACGCAGACTATACACATTAAACGCATTATATACAGAATTATATATAGAACGCAGACTATACACATTGAACGCATTATATACAGAATTATATATAGAACGCAGACTATACACATTGAACGCATTATATACAGAATTATATATAGAACGCAGAATATACACATTGAACGCATTATATACAGAATTATATATAGAACGCAGAATATACACATTGAACGCATTATATACAGAATTATATATAGAACGCAGAATATACACATTGAATGCATTATTAACAGAATTATATATAGAACGCAGAATATACACATTGAACGCATTATATACAGAATTATATATAGAATGCAGAATATACACATTAAACGCATTATATACATAATTATATATAGAACGCAGACTATACACATTAAACGCATTATATACAGAATTATATATAGAACGCAGAATATACACATTGAACGCATTATATACAGAATTATATATAGAACGCAGACTATACACATTGAACGCATTATATACAGAATTATATATAGAACGCAGACTATACACATTGAACGCATTATATACAGAATTATATATAGAACGCAGAATATACACATTGAATGCATTATATACAGAATTATATATAGAACGCAGAATATACACATTGAACGCATTATATACAGAATTATATATAGAACGCAGACTATACACATTGAACGCATTATATACATAATTATATATAGAACGCAGACTATACACATTGAACGCATTATATACAGAATTATATATAGAACGCAGAATATACACATTGAACGCATTATATACAGAATTATATATAGAACGCAGACTATACACATTGAACGCATTATATACAGAATTATATATAGAACGCAGACTATACACATTGAACGCATTATATACAGAATTATATATAGAACGCAGAATATACACATTGAACGCATTATATACAGAATTATATATAGAACGCAGAATATACACATTGAATGCATTATATACAGAATTATATATAGAACGCAGAATATACACATTGAACGCATTATATTCAGAATTATATATAGAATGCAGAATATACACATTAAACGCATTATATACATAATTATATATAGAACGCAGACTATACACATTGAACGCATTATATACAGAATTATATATAGAACGCAGACTATACACATTGAACGCATTATATACAGAATTATATATAGAACACAGAATATACACATTGAACGCATTATATACAGAATTATATATAGAACGCAGAATATACACATTGAACGCATTATATACAGAATTATATATAGAACGCAGAATATACACATTGAATGCATTATATACAGAATTATATATAGAACGCAGAATATACACATTGAATGCATTATATACAGAATTATATATAGAACGCAGACTATACACATTGAACGCATTATATACAGAATTATATATAGAACGCAGAATATACACATTGAACGCATTATATACAGAATTATATATAGAACGCAGAATATACACATTGAATGCATTATATACAGAATTATATATAGAACGCAGAATATACACATTGAACGCATTATATACAGAATTATATATAGAACGCAGAATATACACATTGAACGCATTATATACAGAATTATATATAGAACGCAGAATATACACATTGAACGCATTATATACAGAATTATATATAGAATGCAGAATATACACATTGAACGCATTATATACAGAATTATATATAGAACGCAGACTATACACATTGAACGCATTATATACATAATTATATATAGAACGCAAACTATACACATTGAACGCATTATATACAGAATTATATATAGAACGCAGACTATACACATTGAACGCATTATATACATAATTAAATATAGAACGCAGAATATACACATTGAACGCATTATATACAGAATTATATATAGAACGCAGACTATACACATTGAACGCATTATATACAGAATTATATATAGAACGCAGACTATACACATTGAACGCATTATATACAGAATTATATATAGAATGCAGAATATACACATTGAACGCATTATATACAGAATTATATATAGAACGCAGACTATACACATTGAACGCATTATATACATAATTAAATATAGAACGCAGAATATACACATTGAACGCATTATATACAGAATTATATATAGAACGCAGACTATACACATTGAACGCATTATATACAGAATTATATATAGAACGCAGACTATACACATTGAACGCATTATATACAGAATTATATATAGAACGCAGAATATACACATTGAATGCAGTATATACAGAATTATATATAGAACGCAGAATATACACATTGAATGCATTATATACAGAATTATATATAGAACGCAGAATATACACATTGAATGCATTATATACAGAATTATATATAGAACGCAGAATATACACATTGAACGCATTATATACAGAATTATATATAGAACGCAGAATATACACATTGAACGCATTATATACAGAATTATATATAGAACGCAGACTATACACATTGAACGCATTATATACAGAATTATATATAGAATGCAGAATATACACATTGAACGCATTATATACAGAATTATATATAGAACGCAGACTATACACATTGAACGCATTATATACATAATTAAATATAGAACGCAGAATATACACATTGAACGCATTATATACAGAATTATATATAGAACGCAGACTATACACATTGAACGCATTATATACATAATTAAATATAGAACGCAGAATATACACATTGAACGCATTATATTCAGAATTATATATAGAACGCAGACTATACACATTGAACGCAGTATATACAGAATTATATATAGAACGCAGACTATACACATTGAACGCATTATATACATAATTATATATAGAACGCAGAATATACACATTGAACGCAGTATATACAGAATTTAATATAGAATGCAGAATATACACATTGAACGCATTATATACAGAATTATATATAGAACGCAGAATATACACATTGAACGCAGTATATACATAATTAAATATAGAATGCAGAATATACACATTGAACGCATTATATACAGAATTATATATAGAACGCAGAATATACACATTGAACGCAGTATATACAGAATTATATATAGAACGCAGACTATACACATTGAACGCATTATATACATAATTAAATATAGAATGCAGAATATACACATTGAACGCATTATATACAGAATTATATATAGAACGCAGACTATACACATTGAACGCATTATATACATAATTAAATATAGAACGCAGAATATACACATTGAACGCATTATATACAGAATTATATATAGAACGCAGAATATACACATTGAACGCAGTATATACAGAATTATATATAGAACGCAGAATATACACATTGAACGCAGTATATACAGAATTATATATAGAACGCAGACTATACACATTGAACGCATTATATACAGAATTATATATAGAACGCAGAATATACACATTGAACGCAGTATATACAGAATTAAATATAGAATGCAGAATATACACATTGAACGCATTATATACAGAATTATATATAGAACGCAGAATATACACATTGAACGCAGTATATACAGAATTATATATAGAACGCAGACTATACACATTGAACGCATTATATACATAATTAAATATAGAATGCAGAATATACACATTGAACGCATTATATACAGAATTATATATAGAACGCAGACTATACACATTGAACGCATTATATACATAATTAAATATAGAACGCAGAATATACACATTGAACGCATTATATACAGAATTATATATAGAACGCAGAATATACACATTGAACGCAGTATATACAGAATTATATATAGAACGCAGAATATACACATTGAACGCAGTATATACAGAATTATATATAGAACGCAGACTATACACATTGAACGCATTATATACAGAATTATATATAGAACGCAGAATATACACATTGAACGCAGTATATACAGAATTATATATAGAACGCAGACTATACACATTGAACGCATTATATACATAATTAAATATAGAATGCAGAATATACACATTGAACGCATTATATACAGAATTATATATAGAACGCAGACTATACACATTGAACGCATTATATACATAATTAAATATAGAACGCAGAATATACACATTGAACGCATTATATACAGAATTATATATAGAACGCAGAATATACACATTGAACGCATTATATACAGAATTATATTTAGAACGCAGACTATACACATTGAACGCAGTATATACAGAATTATATATAGAACGCAGAATATACACATTGAACGCATTATATACAGAATTATATATAGAACGCAGACTATACACATTGAACGCATTATATACAGAATTATATATAGAACGCAGAATATACACATTGAACGCATTATATACAGAATTATATATAGAACGCAGAATATACACATTGAACGCAGTATATACAGAATTATATTTAGAACGCAGACTATACACATTGAACGCAGTATATACAGAATTATATATAGAACGCAGAATATACACATTGAACGCATTATATACAGAATTATATATAGAACGCAGACTATACACATTGAACGCATTATATACAGAATTATATATAGAACGCAGAATATACACATTGAACGCATTATATACAGAATTATATTTAGAACGCAGACTATACACATTGAACGCATTATATACAGAATTATATATAGAACGCAGAATATACACATTGAGCGCATTATATACAGAATTATATTTAGAACGCAGACTATACACATTGAACGCAGTATATACAGAATTATATATAGAACGCAGAATATACACATTGAACGCATTATATACAGAATTATATATAGAACGCAGACTATACACATTGAACGCATTATATACAGAATTATATATAGAACGCAGAATATACACATTGAACGCATTATATACAGAATTATATTTAGAACGCAGACTATACACATTGAACGCAGTATATACAGAATTATATATAGAACGCAGAATATACACATTGAGCGCATTATATACAGAATTATATATAGAACGCAGACTATACACATTGAACGCATTATATACAGAATTATATATAGAACGCAGAATATACACATTGGACTAGGCAGGGGACTAGAACAAAAACTGCAGCGATTGTGGGGCTTTAATATCATCCTTCTTGACTTGTTAACCTATCACTATGTCATTCCCAAGTAGCCATATTTAATTATTTTACCTAAACAAACTCTCAAATTCTTTTAAACAACGACTAATATAACTGCTCAGGAGTTGAGTTTTAGCTTTTGGAGTATTTTCACTCGTTCTCCAGTTATGGCAAGAGGAGCTTCTAGCATAGCTTAGCATAGATCATTGACTCAGATGGCACCGGTAGCATTGTAGTCCCAGAAATAGTAGCAGAATTATCAATGTTTCGCCGTTTTTAACCCTTTACCCTTTTGTAGCTGCATCGTGTAGTAAAACCAGTAGAAAATGAAACATTGATGCTTTCTGAGATGAAATAGTAAGGTACTATAACATATCCCAGCAAAACAGTACAAATCTTCGATTGGCTGACAAAACAGAAGGGCTGTGATGAAGTACATTTCTTTCATGACTGGTGCAAGCATGATCAGCGATTGAAAAGTCTACTGGACAATTTACAATGTTAAAAAAACTATTGTTTGGCTTCTAATGGCTGCAACAGTAGTAAACTAAAAAGTGTCAGTCACAGTAATCTCGCTGAGGACTTTCAATGCCGCATCATTACATTATTCCAGACATTTCCATTTCAAGCTTCTCCTGCTCTTTCTAGAAATTTCCTCAGAATCTTGTTTAACAATTACTGAGTTGCTTTGAAAGTCGTCCTCTAGTCCGTTCAACCTGTGAAAAGCCTTGTAACAAACTTCTCTATTTTCTAAATTCATTATAAAGAGCGTATCATCAGGGAATACAATGCTTTTGAGACATATAGCCGCTGTGCTTCTTCAGATCTGGAGGGGGCGTCTCCCCTATATTCCCCTGCACCAAATCGATTTCAGGTAAACGAATCTACTTTTGAAGCCACCTGAATAAAGCAGCCCCCTGGACCAAAGCTTTTACCACACACGTCGAGTGGATGGGGAATTGTGGGATTGCAGCCAACGGGCCTGTCATGGTTTCCATGGCTGCTGTATCCTGGGAAACAGGGGTTCAGAGAAACTTCTTTGCTCAACCGTGCTGTAGGCTGAGTGGATTTTGGGTCATTTTACAATCTTAATTTAAGGGTTACCCTAAACCTTTTGCTGATTGTTTGTGTAATTACACCATGTTAATATTTAGGGATAAAATGAAAGCTATTTAAATATTTATTGCTAGTTCAAACCCTCAAATATCTTAATTGGAGCTCATTTAAGTCAATGTGTAAGGCTTATAAATTTTGTTAAAGGCTCATTTGTCATTAAACATTGGTTAATTTGTATAGGGCTGATTAGTGTGACCGTGTTCTAAGTCTTATAGGGTCAGCATTGAGCAGCATCTTTGACATAGACCCAATGTTCACAAATTCTCAGAGAAGGAGCATGAAAGAAGGCCCCAGAGGGACTTTGACATTTCACCATCTTGCAAGGACAAACCCCGAGGACGGGTTAAAGCACAGCAAAGCGGTTCACACGTCTGCTGGAAGAGAACCATTAGATGACATGAGCATTCACTTTAGCACATTTCTCGGAGAGAAAAGGTTGTGGTTTTTCTCTACTGACGCCACTTTCTTCTCACTTAGCGCAGACACGTTTCTTCCAGAGAGAAAGAGAGATGGGATCTGGCCAGGAGGTAAATATGGTGGCGAGTTTTTCCGGTGTTGAATGGGCTGAAAGCCATCAACACAAAGCAAGCTGGACGTTATTAGAGTCTTTTTCTACAGAAGAGCAGCGCTGACGCACTATAAATAAATATAGCGGCACTTCTACATGAAAAATGTTGTGTGGTATTGAAGAGTAACCAAGAGAAAAGCATAGTGATAATGAGTGTGTGGTACAGTAGAAAAATCCTTCAGAAAAGTGCTTGATGCTCAGGCAAGTGGTCATTAGCAGAAAGACATACCGAATCAAGCACAGAAATGAATGTAAAGAATGCACACGTAGTAACATCGGTTTGTTTATCTTCAAGGGACAGAAGAGAACTCCCTTCTTTATTTTTCTTCACTGGCTCCCCATTGATGATTGTGTTAAGTTTAAATCACTGATGCTGGCTTAAAAAGCATCTCCAAACCTGCCGCCGCTACATGCCCTCCAGAAGCTTACACTCGGAGAAGGAAATCTGCCTCAGAAAGGCAGAACATGTCTCACCAGAACCTGCTCTCTCACTGTTCCTGGCTGGTGGAACAAACTCCCGATCCAGTCAGAACACTAACAATTTTCAAAAACTGTTCTGTTCTGGCAGCACTTACAATCTTAAATGTTTTATTTCTTTTCTTGTTAAATCGATTGGACAGCCTCTGCTCTATTGTGAGATACTTTGAGTTGGTAACAAAGTAAGACGAGTTGGACTTTGTAACAAATTGCACAATCTTTTTATCCCGACAGTAAGTCGCTTTGAATATAAGCGCCAGCTAAATGCATACATGTGAATGTAAAAAGTAAATTGTTCAATATCCTGTACAAATCACTCAGGCTGTACAATTTTTGATGTTAATTCCAGCTTTACTGTACACAAGCTTTTGTGTTTTGCCGTGAATCTAATCAGAGGTGGTCCTAGTCTATTTGGTGCCCCTGTGCTACCCCGCAGCCTCGTGTTTGATAAATAAATAATCTCAAATAAACATTTATTTGTGCATGAATTACTGCATAGTGACAATCAGGCTATTGGGATTGTGTTTAGCCCGCAATCCCCAGAATATCGCTCGTTTAAAGTGAAACTAGATGTGAGACTCTGCCATTGGATTATATTAGATTCGATTCTATTCGATTCGATTAGACCAGATTAGACTAGATTCAACTTTATTGTGCAAGGTACATGTACAGAACCAATTAAATCCATTCAGCATCTAACCAGAAGTGCGTAAGTGGTCTATTTTTACAGTGGCAAGTAACATTATATATAAATATAAAAAAAAAAAAATATATATATATATATATATATATATATATATATATATATATATATATATATATATATATATATATATATATGCCTGCTGCTATGATTCAACTTGTGGAGACATATTTCTGTAATTTTATCAGACTTTGCTTCCTCTTTTTATAAGCTTTTTAAACTTTTTCTCTTGTGCCCTCATTATCTTTTAAAGTTTGTCCACGTCCACAGAGAGATAACCAATGCGGTGCTCCCACCCAACGAAGAGCACCGCCCACCTCGCCCATGTATAAAACCTCTCTTAATGCTAACGCTGCTTTATATTTTCAAGCACAAGCACACCTTTGTGTTTTCACATATAATTGCAGTTTTACGATTACATGCAAAAATGTATTTTTCGTGTTTCTACGCAAAAGGACCGTTTTATGTTTTCCCTCAAAAGTGCAGGTTTACTTTCAACACAAAAATGCCATTTTATGTTTTCACGCCAAATCGCACTTTTATGCTTTGATGCAAAAAAAGTTGTCAGTTTTCACATATTATCAAGTTTTACATTTTTCCTGCATTTTTTAGAATTTTCATGCAAAGCACACTTTTACATGTTCAAACAAAAAACATAGTTTTAGGCTATTTACGCTTTGTAAAGAACATTTAATTTGCTCTGGTTTCCTCTGTTCTGTGTTTTTATTTGTCTGTTTCGAATATAACTCTGCCTTTACATCTCATGTGTTAATGCTTTACAAGACATAAATAGTCCCCACTTTAGAATATCTCATAAAAGCAGTTAACTGGCAGGTAATACCTGCTTTATAACTAACTGAGATAATTGTGAGTTACAGTAGGAATGTATGTTAACAAAGCATTTATTATCACTGTAAGTAACTGTTTCTACATGTCTGAATAATAAGATGTTCTTCCAAATAGTTTATTAATCATGTATTAACATGTTCGAAATGATCTCATTAATTGCTTGTAACTCATAACTAGCTCTTTTTTAAATATTAAAAAGTTTAATTTATAAATGATTAACCGATCTTCATTAAAGCAAGAGATAATGTTATTAAGCATTATATATAGATGCTTGCAAAACAAACCTTGAAATAAATAAATACTTAAAAGTTATATTTATAAACTGCTTACAAATTAAAATTTACTATAAAAATGCTTTGTCAACTAATTAACTATTTGCTGATGCTCTGTTAATGATTTGTAGTGTGTAGTTATTATAAAGTGCTGGAATCTTCAGAATTAGTTAATAAGTTGATTCTGAAACTCCGTTTTTTTTTACTCTGTGTTGTGATTTACCTTCACAAATAGAAATGGAAAAACAGGCCACATTGAACAGTATTTTTGACATTTTTGTGCATAATTAATTCTGGACTCGCCAGCGCAGTTGCCTACAAACCTGAATGCTCTTCTACAGAATCCCTCTGTTCTTGTGTCTTTCTCTGTCGTGAGCGGCGACAGCTAGAGAGAGAGTCTGTGACATGTTCCCGATACATTCTGCAACACAACTAGACATTCGTGTTTGGAGTAATTATCAGCCAGACTGTGAGGTGAATCTGCAAGCAACAAGACTGTGCTTATAACACAGCAACCTTTCAGACGAATTATACAACCCAGAAGCTCCGTAGGAAAGAGGGTAGTTATGTTTATACAAAGAAAATCCTCCGCTTCGATTAGCTCTGAGTCTGAGGGAATGAACTCACAGTTTTCACATCAGAAAGAATGAGGAAAGCGTGATGTTTTGTAGTCTCTTTGAAAAGGGGAAAGTGAAATCGAACACATGAAAAACGCTGGAAATAAAGCCATTCTCAACATTTTAAATAATTGCTAAATTTTATCAGTTTGGTAAGGGAGAAAATGGATGGATCTGAGCCTTCCGTCGAACCTTGTTTTGGTTTCAATACAGTGATCGAGTGGTGACAGACAGAGTTTGGAGTAAATTAATTGTATTGGGAAAAAATTGTGGAACATTGGCATGGTGTATGTGTCACACCTCCTGCACGTTCCATCAGCCCCGATCACCAGTCACAGTCTCCAGCCAATACACAACGCACTCAATCACCCGAGTACTAACCAGACACACCTGGACACTCATCACCGTCATCTGTTCCAGTCATCAACACCACACTATAAAGACTCACCCACGCCGTTCACTCACCGTCAGGTATCATCTTCACTGGATCGTATCTCACTCCGTCTTCTCATCCCGATCTTCTGCCAGGAGCTTCTGCTACTCGTTGCACCCAGAGACTAACCCCTGTCACCGGCTTGCTCTGCTCGAGGGAAGTAACGCTACTACCACCTAGACTCTCTATTGAACTGTCACTAGTACTTCGGTACGAAGCCTATTGTGTTCAATAAACACTGTGTGAATCACACCTTTCGCTTCTGCCTTCTGTGATCCGTGACAGTATGATGGATATGAGGTGGTCAGGAGGCAGTAGGCACAGAATGGCAGCCACGTTCTGTCAGACTTCCCCAGGGCAGCTGAGAGCTACCGAGGTAGCTTATCACCACCAGGGAGTAAATGTGGAGTGAATAATAAATGCTAACTTTAAAGCATCTTTGACTGTCTAGAAAGCACTATGTAAAATAAATAAAAAGACGAAAAAAGAAAAAAGGGTTGGCCATCGCCTATTGGGTGCATATTTACATATTACACATTAATATTTTTTACAAAACCAAAATGAATTTAACCTTATTAATAATATAGGGAAAAAAGGAATGTTTACAAAAGCAGAGAGTGTTCTCGAGCGAGTATTAGTTGGACCTACCGTACATACGTTATAGGCACCTGGGTGAGCAGTTGTGGACTGGTGGATCAGGAGATCAACTTGTGATCAGAAGGTCGCCGTTTCGAACCCCAGATCCACCGAGTTGAAGGTGGTGTGAGTGATGAAACACTTGTTCTCCATCTTCAACAAGCACAGCTGTGGAGTCCTCGAGCGAGCACCAGTTCCCCGACTGCTCCCCGGGCCCCGCAGCCATGGCCCCCACTGCTCCGAATGTTTGTTCACTGCTGTGTGTGTGTGTGTGTACACTGGGATGGGTTACATGCAGGGGCAAAA
Organism: Danionella dracula; assembly: GCA_900490495.1. Classification (NCBI taxonomy): domain Eukaryota; kingdom Metazoa; phylum Chordata; class Actinopteri; order Cypriniformes; family Danionidae; genus Danionella; species Danionella dracula. The sequence goes on from UELW01000034.1 coordinate 2,211,276, forward strand.
TATTCCTGGTATGGGTCACTCCAGATCTGGTCACTTTCACTTCACTTTCGCTTGATTGTCTTTTTATATTTTAACAATCCTGATTGAAGACATTGTGGGTGTTTTGGCAATTAGGTGACCTGATTTAACATTTATTTAATTCATAAATCGGACCTGACTCCCTGAAAAGACAGTCTGACCTTAAAAGGAGTGACGCTTTTCTGATAAGGGTACGCAGCTAGAGACAAAATATCTCCCACGTGAAACTTATCTGCAAAGATAACTTTCTGCATATATGCCCCATCTATGGAGGGATATGTGTACAGTTTTCAGAGTCGGTTTTGTCACCATACTTGCTGCTGTTCATTAAATCTTATGCTGAAAAGTAAAGAGAAAATCGGACTGAAAGTCGTAGTCTGTCTTTATTGAAATTATGTTGAAAAGTTTATTTTAAATCGAGGGATGAAAAACAACCACAACATATATAAACTTTTTGTTTTTATTAATTCGAGACATGACCCAATATTAAACAAAAACATAGATCATGTGTGTGCTTTTTTTCCCCTAATAATGCATTATAAACCCATACGAATGAAGCACATATGAAGACGAAATAAGTCCTTTCTCAGAGTAAGTTTGAAGCATATAAACACCGTGAGTTTTTTATAGTTTTGTAATACCACTAGGAATCTGTTCATGTGCTTTTATTAAGCATGTGTTGTTTCAATAGATTTAATATTGACATTTTAGGTTGTGTGTGTATATATTGACGTATGCTACCCTTATATCATTCATAATTAAGTGTTTATCTGTTGTGTAGGCAGCCATGCTATTTTAGCTAAAATTTAAATAGATTTGAGAGAAGGAAAGGGAGAGGGAGGAGAAAGAGAGAAACAGAGAGAGAGAAATACAGAAGAGAGGGGAGAAAGAGAAGAGAGAGATGAGAGATAAAGAAAAAGACAGAGAGATGGGAAAAAGGGAAGAGAGAAAGAGCAGAGAGAACGAAAGAGGAGAGAGAGGAACAGACCTGAGAGAGAGAAGACGGAAGGGAAGAAAGAGAAGAATGGGAGAGAGGAGAGAGAAAAGATAGAAAAAGAAAGCAGAGAGGGGAGAGAGATAAAAAAAAGAAAAAATGGAGAGGGAGCAGGGAAGAGAGAAAAAGAAAGAATAATACTGAGAGGGGGAAGGAAGAGAGGAGGAATAAATAAATAAATAAAAAGACAGAGGGGAAAGAGAGAGGACAGAGATAAGCAGAGAGAGAAAGGAAAATAGATGGGTCGACAGAGACAACAGAATGAGAGAGGAGAGAAAGAGAGACATTTTTTTAGCTGTTTAAAGTTAAACAAGATGTGCGATTCGACAGGTCTGACAGGTAGCGCTCAGCACTGCTTAGATGTCAACGGCCCTGTGCCCTCTAATGCAATTACATTTTTAGAAAATAACTTTTTTGTAATTTTACCACCTCTGGTTTTGTGCCCATACTGCGCCCCCTTTAAGCTTCAATAGATGGACCACTGTCGGGCACACTGAGGGCAGGCATGAGAACAAAACTATAGAGAAAAAAATTTGTCTTCCAACCAAGAGATTATTTTTACAGTGAGCCGAACAAATGCCACACAGTGAACACAAATTATGTGGAGATGACCTATGAAACACTACATTAACAGTTAAAACACAGACAATACACAAAATTCCAACTCCCTACTTAATCCACACAATATGTAAAACTAAATTTACAAGTGCGTTAAATCAAGAGCTGAGCAGTTCTTACAGGGGAGAGTTGATAGGTTGATGAGGGGTCAGGAAAACAGTCAGGACACATGGACCAATGGGAGAGGGACTCATCTTTGGGAGCAGAGGTGAGGATGTGGCAGGAAGTGCTGTCAGGTCACACGAACAGGAAGTGATGTCATTGAATGAGTAAAACACTACGTAAATCAACCCAGAACCCAAATAATATGCTTAATAGTACCCCCAACGTTGCCACCCTGGACAACAGCCCAGCTAAAACCGCCCTTGACCTTTTTTGTATGATGATGTCCGGTGCTTGCATCTCATTCATGAGGCTGTTATTCCAGTTTGGAGTTTTGTGTAGTCTTCCAGGCTTTTCTTTCCAAAAACAAGATTTCTATGTTGATGTGCTGGCTCTGAATCACTTCAGGGGTGAGTGAGAGGTGACTGGGGGGATGTCAGAGAATTAAAAAAACAGTGCTGTGTCCTCTGAAGGGTCGTGCTGCGAATAATAACATCTGTTTGCAAACCTGAAATGGCCCTCGGGTCGATGGGGCTTCGGGGTTTGGTCTTAACACAAATCAACTTTCAGCATATTTATTACCTTCTAATTATCAATATTACGATTTCATGTCCAGCACAGAATTCATCTTCAATTTTGTGAAGTACCACACTGGTTTTTCTCATTTCTTTGTTCAGAAAAAGCTGCCACAGCTTGGCTTCTGAAGAAGACTACTAGTTTCTTTTCTCTCACCCAAAAAGGATTTTTTTTCATCTCTCGTTGCCAGGAGCAGAAAAGTAGTCCGCAGGAAAGAAATATAATTGTGTTGTTGACAGATTCACCAGTTTACAATTGGAAGGAAATAAACTTTTTCAGAATTTGCCGTATAAAGTAAGTTCACTTTCAATGCTGTGTGTTTCTGCATTCAGTGATTTTAGGATCAGCATATACTTACCAAGCCTGTAATCAATGGAACCTGCTCGTAACAGATTGTTTGAAAAACTTGTTTCAAATACTGCCTCGGTTTGTTTGTTCTCGACAACTTTTAGGAGGGATCTCGAGCTTGGCATCCTGAGGAACTTTAATGCTTTAGTTGAAAAAAAAGAGAGGAGCTTCAGGTTTAGCTCTTTGAAAAACTGTGGGTCTCAAAGTGTTTTATTATGCTTTATCCATCCATCCATTATCTGCTTTCTTCCCTTTCGGGGTCGCCACAGCAGAATGAATCGCTAACTCTTCTAGCATGTGTTTTATGCAGCGGATGCCCTTCCAGCCGCAACCCATCGCTGGAAAACATCCACACACACTCATTCACACTCAAACACTATTACCCAATTATCTTATACTGCATGTGTCTGGACTTGTGGGGAAACCGAAGCCTCCGGAGTAAATCCACGCGATCACGGGGAGAACATGCAAACTCCACACAGAAATGCCAACCGACCCAGCCGAGGCTCGAACCAGCGACCTTCTTGCTGTGAGACGAATGTGCTACCCACTGCGAATTTTTTTATATTAAATATTTAACTTTTATTTGACTATTTTAGTATGTATTTTTTCCTCGTGTTTTACTTAATGCTAAAATAAGGGTAGCATGTGCTGCCCCCTTTTCTGTGAATATTTTGACTAAATGCCTTTATAAGGTAAAATTGGATAATTTTAGGGTAAACTTTCTGGTCCTGAAGCATTCTACAAGAAGAATTTGACTGTTAGATGCTTCATTTTAGAGCTCTATATAGTTAAAATGTTTACTTCAATTTAAGAAAAATAGTTTTGATTACAAGGTACAAATTGAATTGTTTATTTTATGCAAACCTATATAATTATTTACTTGACTTGCATTTTAATCATAGACAAAGCTTTTCATTATATAATAAACGATTAAAAAGGCCCGTCTCTTATTTAGAATTGAATTAAATTGTAACTTTTTTTTTTTACTCTGATTAGTAACCTTTTACATGTTTGATACTCTTTAAAAAGAAGGCTCATATGGTTTCCAGGTTGATTGAAATCACAAAGTTGCCTACTGAATAATGTATGATGAGGTGGTTTAGTTTTAGGGGTGCTAAGATGAAGTTTGGGGTGCTATATCACTCTTGAACAAGGCTTAAATTTGCCACTGGAACTCTTTAAATGAGGACTTGCAGCTGCTTTGTAAGAAAACGCTTGACGGAAAGCGTCTGACGTGCTTAGCACCCTGCGAGAGAATGCCCTAGTTAAATCTGACAGTGCCAGACAAAATCCTTCAATCCCGAAAAGAGCACAAACTTGTACTTCCTCTACAAAAGCACCCTTCTGAGGGCACACGGATGAATCAAAGTGCCTGTCTGCGCTGACGGACGCAGACATGCGTTTGATCATTACGTCTGATCAGTGTTCGTGTTTTGAGTGCTGGAGTAGAGAGCAAGCAGACGTGTCCGTTCTGACAGGACAGGTGTCTGGAAAGGGGCTTCGTGCTTCCTGTTCAGTCGTCTTGCGTTAGGAAGCAAGCAATGAGCTGAACACAGACGTCGACTCGGAGTCATTTCTTGATTTTCTTTGAAGAGGCTGTGATTAAGCATGGAGTCAGTGTTAAAGGAGCAGTTCACCTGATTGTCTCACTATTTACTCACGATTTATTTAAGCTTTGGCCAAAGTGCTTAACAATAAATGGAAGGGGCCATAGCATTCCCATTTTAAATCATTTATAATAAATATTTGACCCCTTTAGACTATCACTGCATCGTTAATAACCTTCAAAAGGCAGTATTTCTCATAAAATTATCCTCAAACGAGCAGCGTACGTCATGTTCCTCCCACATGTTTCTGACATGCTCCCTGTTGGGTTGAACTTAAAGGTGTCGTGTCAGGCAAACTTTTCAGACATTTCTTGCATGTTTTGTTCCATGAAAACACACCTCAAGTCTAACCAATCAGATGACACTCTAATGCAGCTAATCTCAGTGAAGAACGCATGCGCTAATTCACACAGAGCAGAAACTACATCATTAAACAATGAAAAGAAACAGTTTTTTTCAATGTCCCGAGTTCTTTAGCTTACCAAAGTGTTCTTTAGCTACTCTACACATACTCTACTTCTACTCTAAACCTACTCTACTCTTATTCAAGCTCTACAACTACTCCACTCACATTCTTCTCCTTCTCTTCACCTACTCTACTCCTTCACCTGCTCTACACAACACATGCTCCACTTCTACTCTAAACATACTCTACTTCTACTCTGCTCCTACTCTACACATACTCTACTCTTATTCAAGCTCTACAACTACTCCACTCATATTCTTCTCCTTCTCTTCACCTACTCTACTCCTTCACCTGCTCTACACAACACATGCTCTACTTCTACTCTAAACATACTCTACTTCTACTCTGCTCCTACTCTACTCTTATTCTAGCTCTACAACTACTCCACTCATATTCTTCTCCTTCTCTTCACCTACTCTACTCCTTCACCTGCTCTACACAACACATGCTCCACTTCTACTCTAAACATACTCTACTCTGCTCCTACTCTACTCTTATTCAAGCTCTACAACTACTCCACTCATATTCTTCTCCTTCTCTTCACCTACTCTACTCCTTCACCTGCTCTACACAACACATGCTCCACTTCTACTCTAAACATACTCTGCTTCTACTCTGCTCCTACTCTACACATACTCTACTCTTATTCAAGCTCTACAACTACTACACTCATATTCTTCTCCTTCTCTTCACCTACTCTACTCCTTCACCTGCTCTACACAACACATGCTCCACTTCTACTCTAAACATACTCTACTCTGCTCCTACTCTACTCTTATTCAAGCTCTACAACTACTCCACTCATATTCTTCTCCTTCTCTTCACCTACTCTACTCCTTCACCTGCTCTACACAACACATGCTCCACTTCTACTCTAAACATACTCTGCTTCTACTCTGCTCCTACTCTACACATACTCTACTCTTATTCAAGCTCTACAACTACTACACTCATATTCTTCTCCTTCTCTTCACCTACCCTACTCCTTCACCTACTCTACACAACACATGCTCCACTTCTACTCTAAACATACTCTACTTCTACTCTGCTCCTACTCTACACATACTCTACTCTTATTCAAGCTCTACAACTACTCCACTCATATTCTTCTCCTTCTCTTCACCTACCCTACTCCTTCACCTACTCTACACATACTCTTCTACTCTAAACATACTCTACTTCTACTCTGCTCCTACTCTACACATACTCCCACACCTACTCCTATTCATGCTCTACACCTACTTCTCTCATACACTACTCCTTCTCTACACCTACTATACTCCTAGACCTAGTCTACACACACACACACTCTACTCCTATGCCTACTCTACTCCAACTCTACTCATATGCCTATTCTACACTTACTCTACTCTACTCCATGCCTACTCTACTCCTACTTCCACTCTACACCTACTCTACTCCTACCCTACTATACACTACTCCTACTGTACACCTACGCCAACTGTATTATGCTTCGTGTACTCCTACTGTACACCTACTCCATTCCACTCCTACTCTAGTCTACAACTACTCTAGCCCTACTATACTCTTATTCTACTCAACTCTACTCTACTTCATGATTAGCTGATTTATAGAAACACATCAAGATTGCAAAACAAAATTTTATTCAGATTTACTTTAATTTTACTTTAAATTTGACAAGTGTCAATGAATCACTCTAGCATGAGACACACATCGATTTTTTTTATTTTGTACCTTTACAAGAAAATTAGCTCCTCCTAATATTTAAAGCATGCATTATGTGCCCTAAATTAACAAGGGATACATTAAGGATAATTTTAAACAACCACACTTTAATCACAAAAACTTCTTGAGTGTTCTTTGTGAGGTCTCGTCTGAAAAACAACTGTGGCACACACCCTGCACCTTCGTCGGCAAGCGTTTGCTCAGACGTTGCGTGGTGGTTCTGGTTTATCAGCCAAGCACAGCAGGAGTTCAGACGCTGTTCGTGCAGCCTCACAGGTGTGGAGGGAAAGTGTGATTTTTCTATAGCACACTCGCCTCAAATAGCACTGCAGGTTTCCTCAGGAAAGTGAGCGCCAACCCTATCTGCTTGGAAGAACTGGCCAGGCTTTAGGCATGAAATGAACTTCTTTTTGAACAACTTGACATTTTTGGAGGCGTTCAGACTTTAACTTCTAGGAACCAACTTCTGAGGAGATAGTGAAGCTTCTATAAGTTAAAGACTTAAAGTTAAAAAGTCTAGAAAGTCTGCATTTCTGCAGAATGTTTTATTAATCTCAGTGCTCTCCCGAATGCAGCAAGTTCAATGTCAGGTTAAAATCCAATTTAGATATATTACAATATGTTAAAAAGCTTGGGGCAAGTTCAATCCACATTGGTTTATTTACGCTTGCCTATCTATCTATTTTGTAACAATTCAGCTTGACAGTCACATTATTTCAGTAAATAGTAGCATAAACTCAGGGCGGAAGATTCATGAAACTAGGGCTGCCTGCAATCATGTCAGGGAAGTGTTGTAATTATACAAGCTTAAGGTTATGTTGTGTGAAGTAAGTGTGACCAGCACGAAAATTGATGCAGAGCATTACATGTTTGAAGTGGAAGCTTGTCTGAATTTTAAAGTGTCCCTCTTGTGCAGAGTTCCCCAAATACAGTCGTGAAGAGATGCAGCCCGGCACGTTTTAGTTGTAACCCTGCTCTAGTATACATTCTACTCATGCTTCACACAATCAGAGAGGACCTTAATTAGTTCAACATAGTGTGTTTCATAATGGTAAACCAAAAAATATGTAGGTCTCCTGTCCTCCAGGACGGGATTTGGAGATTCCTGCTCAAGGGAAAACCAGGTTGCTGTGGGAGGTGGTGCTAGTGAGGCCAGCAGGGGGTGCTCACCTCTGTGGGTCCTAGTGCTCCAGTGCATGGATAGGGACACTGTACTGTAATGGAGCACTGCCCTTCAGATGAGATGGAAATCTGAGGTCCTGACGGAAAAACGTCAGGTGTAACTCCTGCATACCTGACCAAATTTCCCTCTCCTAGTAATCCCTGTTCTGATTGGCTAAATTCCTCTGATTGGCTCGCCATCTTTCCTGTTCACCACTAGCTTGGATTCGGAGGGTGTTCTGGCTCAGAATGGCAGCAGATGAATGCAGCACACTGCTGAAGATTTCAGAGACAGTCCCCTCACAATGTAAAGCACTTTGCTATATAACTGTCTGGAATCATTAAAGAGGGTTTATTATTTCTTATGTGGTTTTTAACTACCTCACATGTGTTGTGAAACATGTCTGGAGTTTTAAATCTTTAAATCATTTAGTAAGTCAAAATATTGCTTTAATAAGAAAGACTCAACTCAGAGTTACTGAATTGAGTCCTAAATAAAAGCTGATTGTTTAGCTTACACCCCCCCCCCTCCACACACACGCACACGCACACGCACACACACACACACACACACACACACACACAACCTAAAAAAAACCTCCCTCAACATCCTTGTGACAGCTCTTCTCTATTGCAGACCGCATCAAGGAAGCAAAGTTATGCCGCCCTTTCACTGAGATTAGCATGCAGGAAAGAAACATGTTATAGTTTACCTGCGTCTGATTGCTGGAGAAGGAATTTATTCTCTGTGGAATTTATTTTCACTCAGTTCCCAGAATGCTGAATGCACTCACAATGAGTCTCGAGCTCCTCTTGTGATCTCAACACAAACCTCAACTCTTTATTTAATCATGGGCAGTTTGATGTTGTGCTGATTGCACTCTGTTTTTTGGTTGTCCTTTCTCTATAAAACATGATAGAGCTCAAATTCATAAGTTGCTCTGATTGTGTCATAAAAGAAGGGTTTAAAACTAATGAGTCACTTCACAAATCATTTAAGTCACAACCAAATACAATAAAATTAAATGCATATTATAAGAAAGCTAAAGCTGTTTTTGACCTTGCATGTGTGTCAGCCTGTTGTTGGAGACCTCCAAAATCAAATAAAGAACTTTTCAAAATAACAATAGGGGCACTTTTTGTATTATTATTTTCATTTGCTTGTCAACCAATATCTGTTAACAATACAAAGTCACTTTTTCGGTGAAGATCTTAAAACAGCTTCTCATTGGAGTTTTACTCTACATGACATGTTTTATTTTAACACCCTTATACAAGCATGCGCCAGAATTCTTTCACAAATTTACAGCCCACATTAACTCCTATCATGCTTTTTTCAATACATTTAGAATAAATGTTGGACCCCTCTAGACTAGCACTGCACCTTTGAAGACTCAAAATGCTAAATTAATATAGTAAACATTGTCTTTGAATCACTTTAGTCTCTCCTGTTCCCACCATGCTTCTGCCACGCCCCCTACTGAGCAAACTCCTCTTAGTGGTCAGAACTCACCGAAACATCAGCACAGAGGGTCTTTTTTAAAGCTGTAGTAAAGCTCCAGACATCAGGAAATGTACTTTTTCTGGAGATTTTGTTCCGCGCTGATGTGCTACTTCACACCTCCGGGTCAAACAATGCGTCCTCTTTGCGTTAGCGGTTCATCTGATTGGTCAGTTGGCAGTGATTTAACTATGAGAGGCACTATGCTCATCCATCCATTTTGAGCCCCCAGAAAAGCAAAATAGGATTACACAAACAAGCATGAACGACTATGAAGGAGGGAATAACACTTAAACATGATAGAAATACATAATATGGCAGCTGTAAATGTTTTGTTACTTCATCAGCAGTGTTGGGCACGTGGCTTTAAAAAGCCATTAGTTATATTTCCTAGCAAATATTAACTGAGTTACTGACTGAGTTACATCAGTATACAAGCAACTAATTTCCAGGGAAAGTAAGTCTAATAAAATAAATACAATAAATCAAAACAAATTCAACAAAACATTATTTTTATATTTACACGGTACAGTAAAACACAATAACTGATTTAGAACTTTAAAGATTTATTTCACAGAACATAACTTGTCGATAACTTAGTCTAAAAACAAACAATCCTTCTTAAGAAATGTACCTTTTTTCGGGGTACAAGTTGCCCATCACATAAACATTCTTGCCTTTCACCTGATCGTGAGAAAAGTAGTGGTTATTCTTCTCGTTAGCGAATGAATGTTCCTTTCGTGTGTTAGTGTGTGAAGCCCCGCCCTAGCCTGGCTCTGATTGGCAAACGATTGACGTTTACTCCACGTCAGCCAATCATCGTGTTCTTCCAGTGACACCACGTTCACAGACACACCAATCATCATGAAGCGTCCCGCCCCTGCCCTGAACACGCGCGCTCACACTCAAACCCCAGAAAGGTGCTCTGGTTGAGACATTGCCTGCATGAAAATCACTTTAGTGTTCTCAAACTTAGGCTGCTGCAGTAACGCGCATTTTGTGGACAGTAGTGCTAACAGGGTTGAAAACAGTACAAATAACGCTAATTAGCTTGATTAAATGTTACTGAACGCCATTAGTAGTGCAGTTTATTTATAGCACCATTAATCCCGTCACTGTTTATCAGATAGAATCACAATGATATGACATACTGTATGTGTCATGGCAAGGGGAAACGATTTAGTGCTAGCTAAGGTCATTTCGTTTTAGCGAGCAGCTTGACAAACTTCACACAAAATAATTAATAGAAACTATGAGAGCCAAGTTGTCAAGGGTGTTTCCTATGTGAGAAGTCCTGTAGCTTTGACGTGTTTGGCAACACAAGCGCAATATGCCATTTCTCTGAGATCTAATTGAATGCAAAGAGAGCGTGTTCTCAGGTTCACGTAGCTCTGCGACGGCTAGCGCTGACAGCGACTGCTCTGCTTCGTGTTGACATGTTTCAATGACAATTAGAGTGATCTCCATGAGCCGGATGGGACACACACAAGATAGTTCTTCCTCTAACTCAAATGCTATGACGCTGAAATGAACCTGAGACTATCAAAGGACTTGCTGTTTACATGGTTTACACATGACTGTAGTTTAAAGTGGTTTCAATGAAGAGTATATACTCATCATACAAGTCATGGCCTGATTTATACGGAGCATTCTCTTTCTTCTTGGAGTTTATTAATTTATCTGAGCCATCATTTTCCCAGCTGTCACAGAGGCATCTCTGAGGACCTCATGCAGTGACACCGCGAGCCAGAGCAGAGCCCTTGAAAGCTACAGCTGGTTTTACTGGGGCACAAGCAAACATTCATTCAGACTGGAATATAGATGCACATCGGTAGTACTTCAGGGGCGCAGAACTCCACGATTCTGACAGATGCTCTCTTTTTTTCTCATTAACTCTGGCACAATGTGAGAGAAACAGACAGAATGGCTCATGCAGGCTTTTTAAGTGGATATATCGCTGTGTATGCAGCCAGAATCAGGACGATTATTTCTGAAGCGCTTCAATTAATAATGAGACACAATGGGTTCACACTCAAACAAGGACGTTTAATGGGAAAGGTAAATTTAGCACTTTGGGCTTGACACTTTTAAAAAGAGAACTCAGTTATTAACTTGTGCTCATGGTGTATTATATGCTGACTAGGTTATTGCTTGAAGTATTTTTCTGTATGCCTCTTCTTTTAATCATACTTGAATTTTAAAATGTAAATTAGCATGTTGGCATAACTTTGTCCGTTTTTCTTAGGACTTTGTTTAAAGTCTCAAGTATGTTCTCTTTGGCTGTTCGTTAGCGGGATTTTTGACAGGTGCACAAAAGGGATGTCATAATTATCATCACTCCTTTAAAGTTTGGTTCAACAACTAATAGTAATTTGTCGTTCGTGAACGATTCGTTCAAAAATTATGAATCATTATAGTTACTCATGAGGAACTACTCTTCCAAGTGAACAGTTCATTCTCGGCATTTCGTTCATTCCGCGATTGCTTCCTAATGGACCCTTAGTCGTAAATAAAGAAATGAGCTGTTCATTTGAGTCACTCTTCAACTCGTTCTTAACGTTTCAATGCATTTACATTTACATTTATGCATTTGGCAGATGCTTTTGTCCAAAGCGACTTACAGTAGGGGAGAGACAATATGCAATCTGTTATACTGTCAAAGTCTATCTCAGCTTCTCATAATAGAAGTTGTATCAACTGATTAATAAACCATAGCAGGGAGGAAATAAAGAAAGAACATAAAGAAGAGGAGGAAAAAAAGAAAGTTTTTTTCAATGCTTTTCAATGAACTCAGAGTCGGATATAGAAACAAGCAGTTCATTTGAGTCACTCTTAAATTCGTTCTTTCTGTTTGCAATGCTTTTCAATGACTACAGTACCCAGATGTTAGAGAAGTTTAGTTCATTTGAATCGCTCGTTCATGTGTGATGATATTCCATGCAGTATTGTGCTGATATTTCTTGTGTTTTGCAGAAATTAATTCTGAAACACATTATGGATTTTATTGAAACAAACAACCTAATATTGATGTTTTGAACGTATCAGAGGAGGTTTTTCAGGAGCGTGTTGATAATCAAAAGAAGCTAGTTTAATTTCACTTATTATTGTATTTCTCTCGGTTTTGGAGTCTTTTTTCATAACTATTTGCAAGTAATCTTTCTTGGGAAGTAATTTGCATTAAATGTGGTATGTGCATAAAAAGAAAATTATTGAACAAACGCTAAGTCGTATTACTTAGCATTTTAGCATCTTATATCTTTTCATGTCTGTGTCTTTTTGGAACTAGTTTAATTGTATGTTTATCCTTAAAGTGTGTGCAGTTTGATTAGCTTAGCAGTTTATTGTTCCAATTCACATTTATCTTTTTGTAACTTGTTTAATAGTCTTTTTTTTTCTGTTTATTAGACTTTGACCGTAGCTTAACAGTTTTGTTGAAATGTCAGTAAATACATATCTGATGCATATTAACACTCCTTTAAAAGTGCTGTTTAGCATTGTTTAGCATTTTAGCATAATAGTATTCACTTTAAAGTGACAAATAAAACTACATATTATTACTTGCCATGCTAGGATAACCTACATGTTTGTTTTTAATTCACACGTTGACCGTTAGCTTAGCTGTTTTGTTGTGATGTAATTAAAAAAGTTTATATCATTTTGTAATCACTCCTTTTAAAGTGCGCTCTAAACAACTAAGCAACTTAGCGTTACTTGTCATGTTATCATAACTCTTGAGGCCTGTTATCGTGATTGTTTTGTTCACTCAGGATTATGAGTAGAATGTAGATTCACTCAAGTATGTACGCTTTGAATGTTAGCTTAGCCGTTTTCCTGCTGTGCGTAACAAAGAAAACTCTTATCTGTCTGAAGAAAATATTACACGCTCTTTAAGCTTTTTTCCTCTCAACCAATCATCTTGTCATTTTGATTTATCTGAAGTGTGAATCTCCCAGCGTGTGTTTGTGCGAGAACGAAGTGAGAGACTATTAGCTGATGGTTTTATGAGGAAAACGGAGGAGGTACAAACGACGTCCACGGGGGATAATCTTATGGCTCTATCTTATTGCTCAATTTAATTTCTCACCATCTCTCTCACTGTATGAGTAAAGGGGAAGTTGGACATTAATATGCTTTAAATTATACTAGGCACTTCAGTCAAGAGCTCATGATTACCAAACACGGTCGTTTTCATGGAGACTAATATGAAACGTTTTCAAATCGTCTGTTTTTAAGACGTTTCCTTGAAGCCTAATAATGTCGCACGATGGCCAATATTCTCTTTAGAATATGTCGGATACTTAATTTAACCTAAATGAACACTTTAACAGCCTTGTTTTTGTTCAAACAAAAGTAAAGTTGTTATATTTTTAAATAAATGTGTTGGTAGCCACATATCTCAAATGTATTGTATGTTTCATGAACTAATGCAATACATACTTTTTTTATCCTTTTTTTGTGAAGGTAATCTCTGCACCTCTGTGTATTTAAATGACAGAAACAAACAGGAAAGCCTTTTAGTGTTTTCCCAGCAGGTTAACTCTCCATGCACATCAATGGTCACAACTCAATGTATTTTTATATTTGCGCCTGGAATCCAGTGTGCTTAGTGCTTTGCCCCTGTCGTTCCCATTTTTTACATCTATCAATTCCTACTTCGCACTATAAATAAAAAATATGGTGTTTTTTTTCTTCAACTTTCCATTTCAACTCTTATGTAAGAAATGGAATAACCAGAAAAGGAAAGACGGGCTTAAAAGTCATTTGGAGCTATTTCGCCACTAACAGGAAAAATGCATCAATAATACAACAAAGGCTTAAAAACGAATGCTACCAATTTCAGAGCGGAGGATCCCAATTCTGTGAATGTTAAAGCATTTTATATTAATGTGCTGTTAAAGCAACCAACCCAGTGCTTGAGAGGGACGACTAACTTCCACAATGCTGGAAAGTTTGTTACCATTTTTTTAAGGTTAATGTTTTTTTTTATAATGTATCTCTAACTCATAGATGTTCATATTCTCTAACCCAGTATTGAACAGCATGGAAAATGTTAATATAAAATAGTTTGATTTAGTCTTAATTGTGTTTTTGGTGTGGTAATTAATTATTGCTAGCTTTTGCCTTTTAGTTTTGCTGCTTGTCTCTTAGGATTTGATTAGATCTCTCTTTCGTCTTGTTTGAAAATAGCCGTTTCATTTGTATGAGTTTAGGTGTCTGAAACATTTTAAATGTCAAGCAGACCTTTAGTCAGCCACTAAAAGCAAATAAAGAGATGAATTGCTTATCTTCTCATTTTTTTAATTACAGCATTTAATGTCACAAAAAAACTTGCTGAAAGTTCCACAAACATGAACTCGAGTATTTACGAAGCTTTATATAGTCAATAAAATAATTAGAAAGTGCTCGGTCATTACAATTGGAGAACTTATTTCCCCTTAGTTAAACTCTTCAATAGCTTCTCTCCAAAAGGCTTTTGCAATCAGAAAACTGTCCTCACAAAAACTCCTCTCGGCTCCATTAATCTTGCAAAATCCATCAGAGGACGTTCATCAGGACCCGAGCGAGCTGTCTGTCAGCATGCCTGTCTTAAAGAGACAAGCGCTGTTTGGCCCTGACAAACAAAAGACGTTATTTTGACAAATTGCCGGCAGATTAGAAAGCTCTTTGACAGCTGGGCCCCAGGGGTGAAGCGGCTCCAGGCGGTTGTTTGTTTGTTTACTCTGACTGAATGAGGGACACGGGGAGGGATGAAGCGAGGGGTCCTTGCGATGTAGGGGGCGTATGAATTTCAACAGCGGCCATGTTTGTCATTTCGAAGAAAGGCTTCGAAAATAATTAACGGGTCAGTCTGGCGAGAATTGTTTCTTGCTTAAATTAGTATCAAGTCTTTTTTCATGTGTGACAGAGGTGAATGTTTTGACTACATTCACATTTGTTGTGAGACAAAGCAGACTCCCTTGTGAAGCCAGCGTTGTTTCCATAGACTCATTGTTAACTTTACAGTATGAAAAAATTTAAAAGCTAGCTTAACTGATACTTGGGCTGCATTCAGACTGCAGGTCTTTTTAAAAGTCTTTTTTAATGAAATTATATATTTTTTGTGTGTGTCCTTCATCACTTTACAAACAACATGCGCCTTGAATCTGTCCTGTGTATAAATGTACTCCAGTTCGCTGTGAGGTGTGCATGTGTGGAAAATGCCTTTGATCAAAATGAAAGTAAGCATGGACAAGAATGTGAGACAATTGTGTGGCATTATTTAAGTGCCACCATAATTTCAACCGAATCATATAAAAAAGAAGAGAAAGTAGAGATATAAATTAGATCTATTGCTTCCCTTTCCTTCCACTGACTGCTTTCAGCTCCGTCCTCAGCAATGATTGATGATAAGCTGATATTTATTTCATTCAGGACCACCACATATGAAAATTTTTTTATTTTGGTTACTTTGGGCTGCAGTCTGAACGTAGCCTTAACCCTTGTGTGGTGTTCATATTATTGTTACTCAGGCGGTGTTTGAGTAACCCTTGTGTGGTGTTCATATTATTGTTACTCAGGCGGTGTTTGAGTAACCCTTGTGTGGTGTTCATATTATTGTTACTCAGGCGGTGTTTGAGTAACCCTTGCGTGGTGTTCATATTATTGTTACTCAGGCGGTGTTTGAGTATCCCTTGTGTGGTGTTCATATTATTCTTACTCAGGTGGTGTTTGAGTAACCCTTGTGTGGTGTTCATATTATTGTTACTCAGCCGGTATTTGAGTAACCCTTGTGTGGTGTTCATATTATTGTTACTCAGGCGGTGTTTGAGTAACCCTTGTGTGGTGTTCATATTATTGTTACTCAGGTGGTGTTTGAGTAACCCTTGTGTGGTGTTCATATTATTGTTACTCAGCCGGTATTTGAGTAACCCTTGTGTGGTGTTCATATTATTGTTACTCGGGCAGCGTTTGAGTAACCCTTGTGTGGTGTTCATATTATTGTTACTCAGGCAGTGTTTGAGTAACCCTTGTGTGGTGTTCATATTATTCTTACTCAGGTGGTGTTTGAGTAATCCTTGTGTGGTGTTCATATTATTGTTACTCAGGCGGTGTTTGAGTAACCCTTGTGTGGTGTTCATATTATTGTTACTCAGGCGGTGTTTGAGTAACCCTTGTGTGGTGTTCATATTATTGTTACTCAGGCGGTGTTTGAGTAACCCTTGTGTGGTGTTCATATTATTGTTACTCAGCCGGTATTTGAGTAACCCTTGTGTGGTGTTCATATTATTGTTACTCGGGCAGCGTTTGAGTAACCCTTGTGTGGTGTTCATATTATTGTTACTCAGGCGGTGTTTGAGTAACCCTTGTGTGGTGTTCATATTATTGTTACTCAGGCGGTGTTTGAGTAACCCTTGTGTGGTGTTCATATTATTCTTACTCAGGTGGTGTTTGAGTAATCCTTGTGTGGTGTTCATATTATTGTTACTCAGCCGGTATTTGAGTAACCCTTGTGTGGTGTTCATATTATTGTTACTCAGGCGGTGTTTGAGTAACCCTTGTGTGGTGTTCATATTATTGTTACTCAGGCGGTGTTTGAGTAACCCTTGTGTGGTGTTCATATTATTCTTACTCAGGTGGTGTTTGAGTATCCCTTGTGTGGTGTTCATATTATTCTTACTCAGGTGGTGTTTGAGTAACCCTTGTGTGGTGTTCATATTATTGTTACTCAGCCGGTATTTGAGTAACCCTTGTGTGGTGTTCATATTATTGTTACTCAGGCGGTGTTTGAGTAACCCTTGTGTGGTGTTCATATTATTGTTACTCAGGTGGTGTTTGAGTAACCCTTGTGTGGTGTTCATATTATTGTTACTCAGCCGGTATTTGAGTAACCCTTGTGTGGTGTTCATATTATTGTTACTCGGGCAGCGTTTGAGTAACCCTTGTGTGGTGTTCATATTATTGTTACTCAGGCAGTGTTTGAGTAACCCTTGTGTGGTGTTCATATTATTCTTACTCAGGTGGTGTTTGAGTAATCCTTGTGTGGTGTTCATATTATTGTTACTCAGGCGGTGTTTGAGTAACCCTTGTGTGGTGTTCATATTATTGTTACTCAGGCGGTGTTTGAGTAACCCTTGTGTGGTGTTCATATTATTGTTACTCAGGCGGTGTTTGAGTAACCCTTGTGTGGTGTTCATATTATTGTTACTCGGGCAGCGTTTGAGTAACCCTTGTGTGGTGTTCATATTATTGTTACTCGGGCAGCGTTTGAGTAACCCTTGTGTGGTGTTCATATTATTGTTACTCAGGCGGTGTTTGAGTAACCCTTGTGTGGTGTTCATATTATTTTTACTCAGGTGGTGTTTGAGTAATCCTTGTGTGGTGTTCATATTATTGTTACTCAGCCGGTATTTGAGTAACCCTTGTGTGGTGTTCATATTATTGTTACTCAGGCGGTGTTTGAGTAACCCTTGTGTGGTGTTCATATTATTGTTACTCAGGCGGTGTTTGAGTAACCCTTGTGTGGTGTTCATATTATTCTTACTCAGGTGGTGTTTGAGTAACCCTTGTGTGGTGTTCATATTATTGTTACTCAGCCGGTATTTGAGTAACCCTTGTGTGGTGTTCATATTATTCTTACTCAGGTGGTGTTTGAGTAACCCTTGTGTGGTGTTCATATTATTGTTACTCAGGCGGTGTTTGAGTAACCCTTGTGTGGTGTTCATATTATTGTTACTCAGGCGGTGTTTGAGTATCCCTTGTGTGGTGTTCATATTATTGTTACTCAGGCGGTGTTTGAGTAACCCTTGTGTGGTGTTCATATTATTGTTACTCGGGCAGCGTTTGAGTAACCCTTGTGTGGTTTTCATATTATTCTTACTCAGGTGGTGTTTGAGTAATCCTTGTGTGGTGTTCATATTATTGTTACTCAGGCGGTATTTGAGTAACCCTTGTGTGGTGTTCATATTATTGTTACTCAGGCAGTGTTTGAGTAACCCTTGTGTGGTGTTCATATTATTGTTACTCAGGCGGTGTTTGAGTAACCCTTGTGTGGTGTTCATATTATTCTTACTCAGGTGGTGTTTGAGTAACCCTTGTGTGGTGTTCATATTATTGTTACTCAGCCGGTATTTGAGTAACCCTTGTGTGGTGTTCATATTATTCTTACTCAGGTGGTGTTTGAGTAACCCTTGTGTGGTGTTCATATTATTGTTACTCAGGCGGTGTTTGAGTAACCCTTGTGTGGTGTTCATATTATTGTTACTCAGGCGGTGTTTGAGTATCCCTTGTGTGGTGTTCATATTATTGTTACTCAGGCGGTGTTTGAGTAACCCTTGTGTGGTGTTCATATTATTGTTACTCAGGCGGTGTTTGCGGGTCTCGTGGACCCATTGCCTTTTGCAGATTTTAATTCACCCAATCAAAACTTTTTATGTTAAAAACTTAAACAATATTCCTTTAGCCAAGAAACAAGAGATATAAACAGCAAATATACTTTATTTCTTCACGTTTAGAATTTGAACCATGTGTGGTGTTCTCATTATTGTCACTTTGGCAGGGTTGGTGGCTCTGCTGAACCCATTGCATTTTGGCGCTTTTAATTCACACAATCACACAATTTTATTCTAAAATGTTTGTGTGATTTATGTTTGTGTGGGAAGAGAGAATTAAGGTAAAGAATCTACCATTTTCACACTTTAACATGCCCCGGGTCCAGTAGACCCGAACACCTTGTGTGTAATATAAACGTGTAGGGGGTGTACGTGTGGGGTCATAAAAAATCTGTTCTGATATATGTTTTTCACAGGAAATGAGCCAAGCCCAGTCAATCTCAGCTTCAAATAATACATGCTTGTTTCATTTTTCTTCTGATGAAAACTGAAAATGGGTCCCACAGACCCGAACACCATACAAGGGTTAAATAATTCATTACCATTTTACACCATGTAAAAATGTATTTAAAACTTCTAACCAATAAACAGGAGCCACCACAATAGGGAAAAGGAGCTATTGGTGTAGAGCAGGGGTGTCAAGCTCATTCATGGAGGTCCAACCCTATGTTTCAACCTTAATTCAAGAGTAGCATTAAACAAGCCGAGAGGAGCTTAACCCTTGTATGGGGTGCAAGTCTGCGGGACCCGTTTTCACAGTGTATGAACAGTGTATCCCCTCTAAACATTTATGTTACATACAAGGTGCTCAGGTCTACGGGATCCGGTGTATGTAAAAGTGTGAAAATTGTAGATTTATTTAGTTTTTCCACACAATCATAAATCACACATTAAAATAAAACTTCACACATTACTGTAAAGTTGTATGATTGTGTGAATTAAACGCCCCAAAATGCAATGGGTCCAGCAGAGCCACCAACCCTGTCAAAGTGACAATAATGAGAACACCACACATGGTTCAAATTCTAAACGTGAAGAAATTAGAATGTTAAAGAACAATAAATACAGTATATGTGCTGTTTATATTACTTTTTTCTTGACTAAAGTAAATATCTTTTGACATATTTTAACATAAATTGTCTTGTTTAAGTGAATTCAAATACCCAAAAGGCAATGGGTCCACCAGACACTGCCTAAGTGATGATAATATCAGGTGCGTTTGGGTAAAGTTGGCTTAAAACTATGCAGGGCTGTAGCCCTCCAGGAATTGAGTTTGACACCTGTAATAAAGTTGTGAGAAAGCTCTCAAAGTTTCGGCCTAAAGTTTGATTAATTACAGGGAAGAGATAAACAACAAGCTTAAATATAATTATTTAAAATAATTAATAAATACACGTATACCACCTCGCTCTTCACACCCATGGGTTTTAGCGGTTAGGTTTTTATCAGTCTTCATGGCAAAGCATCATTACCAGAGATTAAAAATTTTGAAAAATACAAGATTTGGTGGATCGAAAATGACAAGAATGAAATCTGAGTTTTGATGAATGTCACTCGAGAAGCCCCTCCCTTAGTATGCAAAACTTCAACCTTAATAGGATGAACAAAAAATACTCACCCCTCCTCAAAGATATCGGGAGGTAAACATGTTTTTTTAGTTGTTAAGTTGAGCATTTGAAACATTGCGGTCAATGAGAATCTGCTCACTTCTGAAGTCAGCCTCTAGAGGTCAGATGAGGAACTGCAGTTCAGTTTCTGCATTGGGAAGGAAATCTGAACTCATTGTGAACTGAAGAACCAAGACAAGCTTTCAGTTGCTGGCATGAGCTGGAAGCACAATGCATAAGTTCACTTTGTTGCTCTCTTCCTTTTTAAACTCCGTAGCATCCATGAATGATGACCAGCAGCTGGCGCGTGATCAGAGCAGAGGGAGAAATCTAGTGTACATGTGCAGTGCACAGGCACTCAGAATATAAATAAATATAACAGAATAATTCATGTGCACGCATTTATACTCACAAAATAAATAAATATGTAAAATATACATTAACTCACATGTTGTGAGCAAGAAATGGTCATTTCGTCTTCTGCCTTTTGCCCATTTTCAACTGTCTGAGAACAGCGCAGGGCCAAGAACTGCACCCTTTTTACCATTAGGTTTGCTCTGCAGTCTTCAGTAACTATTACATCCATGTCAACATTTGCTCCCAGAAATCACATACTGCACCTTCATCGAGCTTCTCACAATAGGCAAAACTGTTCTCTACAGTAAACATTTTTTTTCATTGATGTAAATTGTGATGGCCAGCCCGCCACAGATTGATGATATTTGATCATCTTTATTTAACTATTTATTTTCCCTTAATTGTTTAAATACCACTTTGATATGGTTGTTTGCAAAAAAGTATGTTTAATTCTATTTCACAATGCATATGTTCAACCTGTAGCATGTACATTTAGTTCTGTATGTATTGTCACATTTTAAATTCTATTGTGTATTTTATGGTTTTTATGGTTAGGGACGGCTGCCAAGCTTAATTTAAGCTCAGAAGTGTCGAAACATTGACCCAAAGCTCCAAATATATATTTATTAATTATATTGTTAATTATATATATATATATTTGTTGTTTAACAGTTATTTTTAATCAAATTCTTTTTCTTTATTTTTAAAACTTAACTCCAGCTTGTATTCTTAATTGTTTAACAATTAATTGCAATTGTTTATTTTATTTTTCATACACCTAGATGCATGTTTAATGGTCTTCAGATAAGAAGTTGGTGGTTTTGATTTGTTTTTATTAAGTTGACCACTTTTATTTAGCCCTTAAATATGAGGATTTCTGTTAATTTGAAATAAATTATTTGGGAAAAATCGAATTATATTTTAAATAATATTTTAATGTGTCCTCATATTTGGTCCCTCCCATCAATGTAACATGTTCTGAAAAAAATCACTTCATTTCATTCCACCACTGTAATACACACCATGTATTTTGTAGCCTATATATAATCTTTTTTTAATCTTTTCCAGACAGCAACATCACAGACGCCACGGAGGGCGACATGATTGGTAAGAAAAGACTTTTGCTCATTTCTTCATTTCACCTCTTCCTCTCTGTTGTCAGTAATTTTGCAGAACCGTAAACAGCAATGCAACAATGAACTGTAATGGAGGGAGAGATCGCAGCAGATGGACGCGTGTAAATGAGGCAATGACTGATGAGATGTGGAGCTGCTGACGAGGGGTTTAATGAGGCTTGGAATTGAGGTGTGGGAAACACAGAAATAGAGAAAGTGAGATGGGGATAGTGTGAGAGAAGGGGACGTGGGGCATTCTGGGAAATATGTTACTTGTGCTCGTTATTCAGCGAAAATCATTAAAAGGTGCAAAGATATTCAGGTTCCAGGTTTGTGTTTTCCGTAGAAGTCCTGTTTGGACTAGACTGAGGTCTCGTTTACAAAAAGTGTAAATATAATCCTCACAAAAGTGATTGAAGTGTATCAGTGTTTGAAAACATTACTTTATACATGCACTTGCATCATCTGGCAGTTCACGAAGCTGCAAATAAATTGAAAATTGAAAATACAAGTACAATTTAACCGGGCTGTGGTGTTGATTTACACTGTCATAGTGTTCAAATAACTCTTATAGTGTTTGTATTTTGGCAGCGTTACATAAGTCCAGCTTTTTAATTTTTCATTAAAATTTCCAAAAATACAACAATTTTTTTTATTCATAGTGCAAAATACACAGTAAAGTAAACCAACACTCCTGGTGTTAATTGTTGGACGTATACAACTCTCGAAGTGTTAATTGAACTTCAACATTTTGTCAGTATGTGTGTGTATAATGAAAAATATTAAATTTTTGTGTGTGTGCGCGCGCACATCAAAAATTGACCCCATGACTGTTGATTTAACACTTTTGCATGTGAACAATCTGCAAAAAAAATGTAACAGAAAATGTAGATTTTTTTTTTGAAAAGAGAATTGTTTAAACCCTGTTTCACGTTAAAGCCGTGAAAACAAACCAATCGGGGAAGGTGCACTCAAAAATTGTCTCAATCGACAATTGCTTGAGTGTTAAATCAACACTCCTAGTGTGAAATGCTGGACCTATATAATTACTGCCAAAAGTGTTGAGTGTAACACTGTGAGAGTTATATTAACACTGCCAGTGTTGAAACAAGTTATGTGAATCAAGACCCCAATCAATTTTACCATGGCTGTGGTGTTAATTTAAACTTTCAGTGCTACATTTAACATTTTGGCAGAGTTTATATAGGCCCAGCATTTCACACCAGTAGTGTTGATTTAACACTTCAAACTGTTGCTGTGTATGTTGTTCAGAAAAAGTAGTATGCATATTTTTGCACATTTTAATACAAAAATTATAATTAGAATCTTCTCCTTTGTAGCGGCAGCTCTGCTGCTTCTGAGGCCCCCTCCCCCCCTCTCTCTCTTCTTCTTCTATTCAGTTGTCCTCTCTCATCCGCCTCCTCCTCTCTCCTGTTGACGCGTGTTGTTTAATGGCTCTGAGTGGGCAGTGCATTTAAAGCTCTGATTAATGGAGCAGTAATGATAGGCTAACACCTAGATGTAGCAGGTAATTAAGCTTTAATGAGCTGTGCCGTAGCATGCAGACTGCATCCCACAACCTCACATTCATGCCAAGGGCTTTAAGTGCTCCAAAGTCACTCCTTCATTTCTCAAGAGGCTTAATTGAGACCTCTGTGGTGCTTCGTTCAGAAAAGTTGCAACAGATTCATCTAGCAAAGAAAAATGAGATCGGCTTTAGTTTCAATATAAGATGTGGAACACATTAGAAACTTTAATAAACGTTCAGGAGCTAAAATTTAGTTTTTATATTGTAGTGGAGAATGAATGATGAGGGAATCAGCTTTGTGAGAAATTACGTGATCACACCACCTGAGAACTTTCGGAGACATCTTTAGGTTTTGTTCATAGCACCACTTTAACACAAACAAACAACTTAAGTTGAGCATTTGTAGTCTTGCTTTAATGCTGATCTTAATGCTGGGGACCTTCAGGGAAGCTCCAGGGATTTAGGCAGCTTTTTGTTTTGGTGAAGCCCCATCCCTGAAGCTGTTTGACTGACATGACAAACAACCAACTCTATATCATTTTGCTTAGCACCAAGTTTTGGGGTGCGAAAATGTTACCACAACAACTGACTGGCACCTTTTGCACACTTTAGCGGATCCAATCTTTATTTAAAATCACACATTTTCAAAACACACGGTGCATCTCCGATGATAGTATGCCTCCATATTTGTTTCAGGGCAGAAAAAAAATAAACGCGACTTGCGCCACTACCAAAATTCCAGATTTATTTAACTAATTCAATCAAACGTTTCAGTGTTAAATCAATACTCCTATTGTCAAATGCTGAACTTATATAAACACTGCCAAAAGTGTTGAGTTTATCACTATGAGAGTAATATTAACACTACCAGAGTTTAAATAAATGATGTGCATAAATGAAGACCCCAATCAATTTTAACATAGCTTTGGTGTTAATTTATGCTCTCATAGTGCTACATTTAACATTTTTATGGCGTTTATATAAGTCCAGCATTTGACATCAGTATTGTTGATTTAACACTAAAAATGTTTATAACAAAATCAAACCCGACATGCACTACTACCAAAAATCCAGATATATTTAACCTATTAAACCATGAGTTCAGGAAAATCTGGGTGTTTGTAACTTTTTGTAGCACATTCATTAGACACTTAGCTAGACTAGGTTACCCTGACGGCCTATTTATATTTAAATTTATGCATTTGGCAGACGCTTTGTCCAAAGAGACTTACAGTAGTGGAGATACAATATACAATTTATTACACACTCAAAGTCTATCTCAGCTCGCTCATAATAGAAATTGTATCAACTGATCCATAAATCATAGCAAAAAAAGTTTTTTTTTATAGGTGTCCCCTGAAGAGAAGAGTTTTCTCTTAACAACCTATTTACAGATTAACTGTAAGCAAATTCCAATAAAGTGTAGGATGCGCATTTAGAGTGAAAAAAATGACTTTGACTGTGTTTATTTTTGTGAGTTGCGATGAGTTCAGATTCGTTCAGATTGTGTGAGTTATAGTCAACAACTCAATTCTTGCTTTCTGCCAACTGTATGGTTATGTATATCCATATATAATTATAGGGATTATATGGTTACTGTGGCAATTGAGTGAATAACTTAACATTTGTTTAAATCATTTATTGGTCTTAATCCATAAAAACCTTGGCTTTCAAGAAAAGGTCTTTATCTAAAACGGTTGTTCTAACTTTCTGTCAACATCACAGTAAAAGAGCCAATGTGGCGCATATTACATAATTATTATAGAAACAGGATCTGACTTTGCATGGTTCGCTTATTACATGTTAAATAAACTGATAACACACCTGTATAAGTACCCCAGTTAGCAAGGCTCGGGACGGGTTTTTTTTTAAGAGAGTCACAGTTTCGGGTCTGGTCTGTGTACTACCACAAGCTGTTCGTGAACTTATGCTCTACGATCAACGAGAAAAGAGAGAAGCTAAATTGAACGTTTTTTTATTTGGTCTTTATTTCTGAGTTTATTCTACTTTACAGAGAGAGAACCCCCCCCCCCCCCCAAAGGAGCATTTATAATTGGATGAGAGGCACATGACCAAGAACATGACACGATGTGGGTTTTCCGTAGAATGACAAGACGAATATATTTGATTTTAATATAGTTGAAATATTAAATTGATATTTCAGGAGTCATCTCAGACTCTGATTGCAGTATTGTGGTCAGTCTCTAGATCGGAACCCTCTTGAGCTGCTGTTTTATGGCTTGAGTCCATCGTGTGACGATCAAGCCAATCCATCAAGTGAGAGATGCTTGAAATTCAGCTCGAAAAATATTCAGTTGTAATCTTCAAGGTCTGGCAGAATGTTTTCAATCAAAATAAGGTTAACCTAAATTTCCTTGGAGAATAAAAACATGTGTGCAATTCCAAGCCTCTTGAACATATCAAAAGAGTTTTTTTCTAGTCCTATGGGAAGCTGTGCAATACTAAAAATGCCATTTTGTTGAGTAGTGAGCCGATATTTGCACTGGGATGTGGAAGATGTCTTCATCTCTCATATTATCCTCTTCATGGTTCTTCCATTCCAAGATGTGTGCTCCCTTCATTAAAAATACAACACCAAGATCGCTTCACGAGCAGCGTGTGCAGCTTCCACTCTCTGTGAGGGAGATGGAGGAAAAGCACTTTGAATCAGTTGAACGGAAATATCAAAGTAAACTTTTGTCTTTGGATTTGTTTCAGGAATGATTCCTGCTGCAGAAGAATCTGTCTACGGTGTTCTGTTGGGTGAGAAGGCCCTCATGCTCATAGTATCCTTAGCTCTGTCAAGAGAGGGACTCCAGATAGAGATTCTTTCATTCTCAGCTATTAAAGTTTAAACAAATAATGCTCGCAATGCTTCACTTTTAATATAATGAAGTCAATCTAAACATCAATATTCACTTTTTGAATCAGTTTATTTAAACAAAATGGATGGGTTTCAATCAATGTTTGAGCTTTTCTTCTTCTTTTTAAAATGGGCATTTCCTGTAAATTCACGAAATGACATATCTGTAATTTTACATCTTTAATGCAACAGATATTTTTATAGAATTATTTATATAGAAAATAATTCATTTTCAGCCTTTTATTAAAACAAATATTTGAAAAGTGCACAACCATGTTGTTGATCCTGATAATAAATGAGAACGAACACAAAAAAATCAATGCCACCTGAGCTGCCAGAACAATAATGAATAATAATGAATTATCTTAAAAAGGAAACATACAAATCAGAAATTGTAACAGGATTGTCAAAATTTGCTCTCTACACTAGCTGCAGATGCACACAACTTCCGGTTTCTGGATCATTGATGGGAATGGTTTGGGTCGCATCGATTTCTGTTCCTCCACCATCCTGGTCAAAAATTTGGTCCAAGCTTGGCAATTGTCTGGCATTTAACGCTATACACTCTGTGAGCCAGGTTAGACCCAAGTCTGTCAGAGGTGGTGCCGTTTTTAGTGGGGGGTTTTTTTTGGACCAGAAATCAAATGTAGTGCTTGGCCCAGATATCAAATATTAGAAGATGGAACATGCTAATAATTTTTAAAATGCATGTAAATTTTTAAAATACATTTAAATTATAAATGCATTCAGCTATTTCTGTTGACCACTATGTATAGGACACAATAAACCATGCAGAATATTATGACCAGTAGAATTGTATGAATTAAACATGATACCTGCTAGGTCCAAGTATGGGTCATTAGCTTGGCTGAGCTCATCTGTGGTCTTTTTTTTGGGGTATTAAGACTTGCTTCTTGTATGTGCTGTAATTGATTGCGATAATTGGGCCAAGTAAAAGAAAAAACCTGAACGTCTGGGCCAGAGTTGGGTCAAATGCTGGGTCCAAGCTATGGGGTTGTAGCTTGGATTCTCCTTTTATGAGGTGCCAAACTCTGCTAGGCACTGTCAGTGTAAGAGTGATACATCCCAGTCTAGGGTCAGGGCTAACGTAAAATAATTTAAAGGGGACCAACGCGTGGTTGTGGTTGAAAATGATTAAAAACTTTAATGAAATCACCATATTTTAACAAAGATTTAGGGTTAGGGCTAACCCTAACCCTTTTTGCTTCAACTTTTGGGGACTCTGAGTCTGATGAGTTCAGAACTTTTGGGGACTCTGAGTGTGCTTTGTTAACAACTCACCCCCACTGCTATTTTATGACCCTTATTATGAGATTTGGAGATCCTTATCTTCCAACAGAACAGTTTCAAACTGAGCAAAGGACCCTAGAAGGAGTCTGATTGGATGAGCTTCCAGTGTGTTTGGTT
Organism: Danionella dracula; assembly: GCA_900490495.1. NCBI lineage: Eukaryota > Metazoa > Chordata > Actinopteri > Cypriniformes > Danionidae > Danionella > Danionella dracula. The sequence continues at coordinate 2,238,643 of UELW01000034.1, forward strand.
CCTTATCTATGTTGAGTGAGAGCAGAAGACCAGCAGAGAGGAAGGATTCTGCTTCCCTGAGAGACACAAGCTAGCCATGGCATTTGGCTAGCTGGATGATGGTTTAAAAAAAAAAAACTTGACAACTAAAAGCTTTACTAATTTTTATAAACCTAATAATTTTAAATCAATAAAAAATATCAGTGAAAAAGGGGATTTTTTTAAGCAGAAATTCCAAGAAATGGGGACATAACTCGGAAGTGAAGTGAGAAACAAACAAAAAACAAACACTGTTCTCATCTGGGGCCTGTACCATGAAACCGGATTAACTGGTTAGCAGCTAAGTTCAGGATTAGTTTTCACCAATCCTGGATTTTGGGTACCATGAAACGATCTAGGATTTAATTAATCACCCTGGTTACTTACGGCACGCGGCTAACCTGCTCCGGAGCAGGCTATGTTCAGGATTAGAGATCGCAAGCTTACGTTTGTCCAATCAGTGATCATAAAAGGAACTTTTAAGTGATGTAATACTAGCGTCTCTAACATTAACTCTACATTTTCTTCCCAATTCTGCACATATTGTTAAATGCTCACTTAATTCGAGACCAGTATTTCGAGATCCCTAAGCATTTCCTGACACGTATTTGCATGAAAGATACAGATTATCTGCTGAAAGAATATCTTACTTTTGCAAGCCTCATCACACAAAATGTGACACGTAGAAGTCCCGCCCTCACTGAACCCCATTTATACATTTACATTTATGCATTTGGCAGACGCTTTTGTCCAAAGCGACTTACATTAGGGAGAGACAATATGCAATTTGTTACACCGTCAAAGTCTATCTCAGCTTCTCATAATAGAAATTGTATCAACAGATCAAAAAACCAAAGCAGTAGGGGAAGAAGACAAAGACAGAGGAGGGAAAAAGAAGGTAGTAGTTTTTTATTTATTTATTTTTTTATTATTATTTTTTTTTATAGTAGGTGTTCTCTGAAGAGAAGAGTTTTCAGTTGCTTTTTGAAAGCTGTTAGTGTTGCTGCTTTCCTGACTGGATCAGGGAGTTTGTTCCACCATCTAGGGACAGCAGGTGTGCTATACGGCTAACCTGCTCTAGTCCCTAATTTTTAACTGCTGCTTTGATCATTTTGCGTTGAGGCTACATCTTCCAAAAAATAAAAACTATTACATAGACTTTTTAAATGTAAACTTATATTTGTAGAGAAATAAGCATTTAATTTATATTGCAATACAACCATAAACATGTTAACATTACATTTAAAAAAATTAAATATATTACATTTAACACGGCAAAAGATAATGCTATCTTTATCAAAGGCATATCACGCATGATACTCAATCAGATATATTAATCAGAATGTGCTTCTTTGACATCGTTTCCGACAATCTCGTCTGGCTTTTGCAGCATCCACAGTATTACCACGACACAAAATACTCATCATATTTTCTAGCTTTAATCTCTTGCTCCTCCTCGCAGAAAAAAAAATGATTTGGCTCTATCCATATTCATCGTGATTGTTTATCCAGTGCCAACGTCAGTCTTTTACAAGCACACACGTGAACTAATGTTAGCTTCAGGATCAAAGCCTGACAAAGAAAACAAAGACAAAGAAAGTTGATGAGCTCTTCATGATACCAGATTGTAACCGTTAGGTTTTATCAATTCAAAACCAATCCGGTAATGCTGAGTTTGTTAAGCCACGTTCATGGTATCCCCAGATGAGACAAGCACACTCTCTTACACAAAAATCCAAGTTTAAAACTACATAGCTTTAAGACTTAAAACTACTCCCTAACTTCCAACAATATTTACAAATATTTACTACAAATCTAAATTGAAGTCAGAAAAACAGGCAAAAGATCAAAATGCCAGAGTAACAAACTATCCCAGCAGAAACACCAAAATCAGTCCAACAGCACAGCTGAGCAAAAAGCTGAAGAATAACTGACACATCAGTGTTTATCAAGAAAGTGTAACGAATTGATTACTGAGTGTAATTTTAATTAGCCAGGAAACAGTAGGATGCTGCCAATGGTGGATGGTTGTAACAAGGGGTGTGTGGTTGGTAACAAGGGGTGTGTGGTTGGTAACAGGGGTGTGTGGTTGGTAACAAGGGGGTTGTGGTTGGTAACAAGGGGCTTGTGGTTGGTAACAATGGAGGTGTGGTTGGTAACAAGGGGGGTGTGGTTGGTAACAAGGGGGTGTGGTTGGTAACAAGGGGGTTGTGGTTGGTAACAAGGGGGTGTGGTTGGTAACAAGGGGGTGTGGGTGGTAACAAGGGGGGTTGTGGTTGGTAACAAGGGGTGTGTGGTTGGTAACAAGGGGGGTGTGGTTGGTAACAGGGGTGTGTGGTTGGTAACAGGGGTGTGTGGTTGGTAACAAGGGGGTTGTGGTTGGTAACAAGGGGGTGTGGTTGGTAACAAGGGGGGTGTGGTTGGTAACAAGGGGGTGTGGTTGGTAACAAGGGGGGTGTGGTTGGTAACAAGGGGTGTGGGGTTGGTAACAAGGGGGTGTGGGTGGTAACAAGGGGGGTGTGGTTGGTAACAAGGGGGGTGGTTGGTAACAAGGGGGGTGTGGTTGGTAACATGGGGTGTGTGGTTGGTAACAAGGGGGGTGTGGGTGGTAACAAGGGGGGTGTGGTTGGTAACAAGGGGTTGTGGTTGGTAAAAAGGGGGGGTGTGGCTGGTAACAAGGGGGGTGTGGTTGGTAACAAGGGGGTTGTGGTTGGTAACAAGGGGCTTGTGGTTGGTAACAATGGGGGTGTGGTTGGTAACAAGGGGGGTGTGGTTGGTAACAAGGGGGTGTGGTTGGTAACAAGGGGGTTGTGGTTGGTAACAAGGGGGTGTGGTTGGTAACAAGGGGGTGTGGGTGGTAACAAGGGGGGTTGTGGTTGGTAACAAGGGGTGTGTGGTTGGTAACAAGGGGGGTGTGGTTGGTAACAGGGGTGTGTGGTTGGTAACAAGGGGGTTGTGGTTGGTAACAAGGGGGTGTGGTTGGTAACAAGGGGGGTGTGGTTGGTAACAAGGGGGTGTGGTTGGTAACAAGGGGGGTGTGGTTGGTAACAAGGGGGTGTGGTTGGTAACAAGGGGTGTGTGGTTGGTAACAAGGGGGGTGTGGGGTTGGTAACAAGGGGGTGTGGGTGGTAACAAGGGGGGTGTGGTTGGTAACAAGGGGGGTGGTTGGTAACATGGGGGGTGTGGTTGGTAACAAGGGGGGTATGGGTGGTAACAAGGGGGGTGTGGTTGGTAACAAGGGGTTGTGGTTGGTAACAAGGGGGGTGTGGCTGGTAACAAGGGGCTTGTGGTTGGTAACAAGGGGTTGTGGTTGGTAAAAAGGGGGGTGTGGTTGGTAACAAGGGGGTTGTGGTTGGTAACAAGGGGTTGTGGTTGGTAACAAGGGGGGTGTGGTTGGTAACAAGGGGGGTGTGGTTGGTAACAAGGGGTTGTGGTTGGTAACAAGGGGGTTGTGGTTGGTAACAAGGGGTTGTGGTTGGTAACAAGGGGGGGGTCGGAACCATGACCAAGATTTCAAGTGGGGAAAAAAACAATACACAAAACCACCACAAGGGGCCGTAACAACAAGAAAGATCGAGCTGAGCTAAAAGTATTTTTCTTTCTCTGCATCAGGTGACACAACTTATCGATTAAGAAAGTAGATGACAACTCATTTAATGATCGATTTAATTGAATCAATTTGTTTTTGCAGCTCTAGATTTCGATTTTAGTCCTCAAACTGATAGAGCTGGTTATTAGAAGGTTTGAAAGCCACGAATGAGAAGCAAACAGACTTAAATGTCAACAGCATCTATTTCTTTTTGTTGTCTTTAAAACCAATTGCCACTCATTTCTTTTCAATATCCATTTTCAACAGTACGTGTTCTAGTTTGTTGATTTGTTTTTGTCCTCTTGTTTTCCATCACGCAGGAGTCTGTGTAGTAGCAGCAGTGGTGGTGGTGATCCTCTTCGTTTCAGTAGTGCTCCTACGCTACATCAGCCATCAGAAAGGCACATATTACACCAATGAAGAGGACTTTGTTTTTAAGAGTGACCCTGAGATGCAGGACGTGCCGGAAAGGTCTGAAGATTATGAAGACGAGGATCAAGAAGAAGGTTAATTCAGCGAGCACTTATTTTTAGCTTCTTCTTTCTGAAAATTCTTCTAATGGTGTCAACTATGTTACAGAAGACTCATAGTATCTGCTGGCGGGAAGCCTTTTGGGATGCTTCCTGTGTGAAACGCATTACTGCAAGCGACAGAAGGATGCATCGTGGTGGTTCCTCTGGTTCTCTTCACATCCACTTAATGCCTTTTCCAACAGATGTCCTTTCCTGACGCCTTTACACTCACAGTCTCTGCAAAACTCCTCTCATTCATTTCCATTGGTGAACATATAAATAGGCACATTGCACATTTTTGGATACTAAAATGTTTTCATACTGTAAAATTTGACTAGAACAAAGCCATGCAAAAATTTCAAGCAGAAACATTATTTGCCTGTTTCATAATGTGCCATTTTTAATGTTAAAACAGAACGTGTGTCTGTGAGGTAACTCTATTTTTATTTTTATTTTACAGCAACAAAGATAGTCCTAGGCAAGGTAGTTTTGGCTCGTGACGAACCCAGCTCGACCTGTTTATTTAAAAAGTACACTGTAAATTATAAGAAGTTTAAATTATACAAAGCAAATAAAAAAGTAAATTAAGCATTTAGAGTATAATGAATATTAAGTTGAAATAAGTTTATATCTACATAAATATTAAGTTTTATATAGTTTTTATATATTAAGTTTTTATTTACTCACATTACATTTTAGTAAGTCTAATTTAAACTTTCTAGCTTCTAAACATATTATTATTATTATTATTAATATTCTGAGTAAAATTTCTGCTACTCCTCCTAGCTGCTTTAAGCTACTGACCTCAAATTTAGCTCAAAACATTCCAACTGGTCTGACTGCTTGCTATTTCTCTATTTTACTGTGGGAACTTACTGGGAATGGTGGGAAATGTTTCCAGTCAAACTTTGGGAAGTTTTAGCCCAAACTGAGAATCTTGAAACTTTAAACTCATAATACTTAGACAACTTATCAGTCTGAGCAGTAACCCGCTGAGCAAGCTGTAAAAGTATTTGACCCTTAGGCCCTAGAGGGGGTCACATGACACATTAACTTTACATTGACTTTGAAAATGAATGTGTTGGGTTCCACAATATTTTGAAGAATAAAAAAAGCTAGAGAAAGTAACATTTTTAATTGTGTGACCAACCACTTCATAGCAACTATTCTGTTTACCCTAGCAACCATCTTAACACAACTTAATCTGTTGCTAAAACATGATGGTTTGTGTCTTATTTTACCATCAAACTATTTAAACTATATAAAATACTTTTTAAAGTTTAAACAGCTTCAAGCTTGGGACATTTCCCAACTGGCTATAGCTTTATCAAACTTATAAAGAATGCATTTCTCAAGCCAATATTAAGATTGCTATCTAAACTTTACATTGCAGTTTAACTTAATAGTAGTACTATATTTTAATTATGACAACCACAATATTCATATGGAATCAATTTCCACATTTCTAAAAGTAAACTAGACTTGTTTTTTGTATTGCTGACAAAAAAATAATCAACACTAAATTAAAACTTCATCTATAGAGTTATAAAAAGAACAACTAAAAAAAACAATACAATGCAAATACAAAACAATGCAAAAGCTCAATGCATTAATTGACCCAGAGTCCACAGTAACCTTCAATAATAGCCACTTAAAATGAAATAACTCCCTTTATCAAGCTCCACCAGGGTAAAAACGTTCAAATAACGTCCTTCAGAGGTTTAAAGTGAATTGATAAAGCAGCGAGAACACATTTTACTTGTAAAAGAAAAAAATCTTATCTGTAAGGGCTTTGTTTCAGGGTGTCTCAAACAACAAATGGTTCAAAAGATAAGAGTTGAGCTTCTTTGCTCATGCTCAAGAACGCATAACATTTTGAGTAACCAACATTTTTTATTTTGTTAGAAATCACTAATATTTATGTAAGCATATTTGAAATATATTTTGACAAACTGAACAATTTAGCCAAATTAGCATCTTTCTATTGTAGTATACTATTTGATTTTTCAGTAAGGCGTAGTGCACATTTTAAGGTTATTACATTTAAGTAATATTTCAGTTCTTACGGATTGCATTTCCAAAGCAAACTTGGATTTTTATTCACTCCACCAGAGGGGAAGAACTTCCTTCACCAGAGACTGCTTCCAAATTAAGTTTTTTTATTAATTTTTTTATTAAGAATCTGGTTGTACACAATGTTGAAAAATGTTGTAATAAAGAATGGACACAGCTGCTTGAGACAAGCACAAATTGCAAGTGGTTTGCAGATATTGACCTTTGAAAAATAAAATATATAATAAGTCTTTAAGCCCTCAAGAACAAATACGATGTGACTCAAAATTCACAGGTTTCTAAACTCTTCACATGTAAGGACTTTAATGTGTATATCTAACCTTGGCACTATGTTTCCTTTCAAAATTGTAAAAGGAATAGAATCCAGTTAACATATATGGAATGTGTTCACACAAGCTTTTATGCTCTCGTCATGAATGTAAACTTTTTTGGTTGTGTGTAAAATGACACAAACTTTATATATTGTGCTTGGTTTTGAACACATATGAACATAAAAAACATAAGTTGTGTTTTGTTTTATAGTACTTAGTATGTGTCACAAGCATCTTCATGTCATTCGTGTTGAAGTCCTCGGAACAGCTTGTGTCCAAAGATGTTTTAAAATTAAACTCTTAAAGAAGTCTCTGTTATCGTGCAGCCCATCGTTTAAAACAAGTTTAATACTATAGACTGTGGCTAATATAAAACTAGTTTTTAAAGACCTGAGATTAATCTGACTTTTACAGGTTTTGAATAGGAATGGTCCCTAAATGGATCCAAATCCAGTTTTATTTAATTTAATCTTAGTAAATATTTAATTCCATCTGATAAGGAAGGAATTTAATACTATAGACTATGACTAATATGAAACTACAGTTTTTAAAGACTTCAAAAGAGATTAAGCAGACTTTTGCAGGTTTTTGAATAGGAACGGTCCCTAAATTGCTCCAAATCCAATTTTATTTAATATAATCTCAGTTAATATTTAATTCCTTCTGATAAACAACCGTTTGCTGTGATCTCACATGTGATAAGGTCAATCCTGCCAGTTACGATGAACCCATCATCCAGTATGATCACCTCTTGTTTCTTGACGTAAGCAATTGTTTATTATTTTAGTTACATTAATAAAGGGGTCTCAAAAGTTGTAATTAGTAAAGTAATCTGCAAAACTTTTCATCCAGAAGAGCAGATTCCCGGTGAAAGCACAAATGTACTAATTGTACTTAAATGTAACCTACTTGTGTGCACTTGAGGCTACACCGATCATCTTTTTATTTCAAGTGTAATCATCATTAGTTAACTTGAAGAATGCTATTTTGCAACAACAAATTTTATGCTGTATATAATTTAATTGTATATAAATTAAAGATGAGCTCAATTTTAAGTTCACGTAATAAATGTTTATATGTTAAAGTGAAACAACATAGAATATATTTAATAAACTTACAGTACATAGATTTCAATCTGCATTAATAACTTCACTTCATAACTAAACTCAAAAGTAGCTTAAAATGCACTCAAACTTAATATTACTGCATTGATTCCAAAATGTGTACTTTTAAAAAATACTTTCAGTGTATATTACTGTGAAATTGTAAGCATGCAATTTAAAATGTATTAAAAAAATATACAAAGAAACAAAAAGGAAGTAGTTGCACTTTAGAAAGTGCACATATTTTTCTGAATAGTACAATTTAAGTCTATTATGTTTCTAGGAAAATTAATGTAGTACATGTTAAGTGTTAATGTGAAACCATGATGTTAGTATACTATATAAAACATACTTACAAAAACTCGCATGTGTGTAATTACATTATATACATTCGAATCTGAAATGTTGCTCTATCTGATGATCGTGTGTATGATACTCTGTGAGCTAAGCACCAGCCTGCACAGCTAACTCTGCCATTAAGCTCATGAAGTAAAGGCCCTCAGAGTAATAGCCTCGAGCAGAGGTACAGCCGAGTGAGGAACAAGCGGAGTGGAGTGTTCGCATGAATTCTGTTTTCATTCTTTCAAATGTTGGCTCTGCATTTCTCTCCATGACGACGCACACTCTGAGTTTTTGAACAAGCCTTTATTCCCTTCAACTTTGGCTATAAATTATTGCCATAATTATAGTCATAAAGAGAGGTCTCAAGAAAGACTCTGTTCGCAATTCTGTGCCGCATCGACGCCGCGGTATCCCGAGCCCAAAGTAAGTGCACCAGATGTCAAGAAACCTCTGAAGTTCACCTGCACAGACTTGTTCAAATCTCTGCTTTCAAGAGTTCTATTGTTAACTTTAATTTGAAGAAACGCATTGAGGTAAGTTTCTATTATGGTCGAATGTGATAAATGCTATGATTAGAGCGCATTTTGGAGCCATCCGTGAGAAGAACACTTTCTTCTTCTCTGTTAAAAAGGAGAGCCGGAGGGTATGGAGGCTCTGTAGCGCCACCAAGTGATCTGAAATGTTTTCTAACGTAACTACAGCAAGGAGCATCCCTACATTAATATTTCACTAAACCTGGGTGATTGGTGAACACACAAATGATTATAACTCAGCTCAAGATCCTCACACCATAATTGGTGGAATCAGGTGTGTTGCATGAAGGTTGATGTTTTGCAGAACTGAAGCCCACCTTTCCCACCTCTTGCCTGTAGATACTTACAACACTGCAGGCGAGAGATGTTTGATGTATTGAGTGAGAAAATTACGCTGATAACCATTGATAAAACTTTCTGGCTGAAAAGCAGCAATACAAGTGTATAAACATCTGAAGTGTTTCTGATTGGTCAAGACAGAGAAGCACATAAAACAGAGGCAACGTTAAAGCCTAATTTAAAGTCTTTTAAAACTAAATAAAACACGTAACAACTTTTTTCTGAGAAATCTCAGTAAGGAGACAGAAGTCTCAAAACGATAAAGACTTGATGTTGATTCGATCTGAATCGCTCTTAAATGAGATGTAGATGCTACTGTGTGTGCATCTATAAATACACATTTAAAGACACTGACGACGCAATGAAGAGTCCATGAAAACTAAGACAAGCGCAGGCGCCGGCTGTAAAGTTTCAAAAATAGCCAACAGCTCAAATCAAAAGCTACATCCCAAAATGTGAGGAACAAACCAAACATCCCGCTCTGCCTTTGTCTCCAGCAATTTGTGGAAACGGGTACATCTCACTGTACGACGGAAGCCAGTGACCTGATTAGGGCTGGATGAAAACAGTTTCTAATTAGTGGTGAACAGCGTCACCCCCTGAGAGAGTTGAGCTGAAATAAAGTGTCAACAACAGCAGGAAACTTTCAAAGGAGAACTCCAATATAGCTTCCACGCTAGGGGAATTAGCCCTATCTGTGTTTGTGACTATTAGACGGCCATGCAAAATTCAATTTAGCAGGGAGAAGCTTATTTAAAGAGCGGGTTTCTAAATATATAAAATGGGTTAATTCCACTCTTATAGTGTTGAAATTCTTCGACTTAGCTTTCATGCTAACATTAAACCCGAGCCAACTTGCATTGCTGCATCCAATTGAGGCGATTTGAAGGCATAAAAACATGACGGAAATATTAAAGCTTCACAGGAAGGGAAAATTAACTTTCTCAATAGGCTTGTAATTAGTTTATTTGTGTTAATCATTCTGTTGAGGCGAAACAGATATTTACCCAACAAACCACTTTTTTTATTGATTGAGTTCCAGCTCCGTTCTGACACGAATCATCATCAAAAACATCAATTCACGTTGATTTTTCATGTAGATGGAAGCCATTAGAAGAAATAAATCTAACACAAATGACGAGCACTTTTTTATAAAGGTCGACTTTTGTCAGAATAATCAAGTCAAGGCCCATTATTTATGTACACTTAAAGATTGAGTAATGCGTAATACTGCATATCTACACCTCTAAAGGGAACCAAGAACTTGTTTTACTTCAAAAATAAAGGTGATATGAACATCTTATCATTATCTGTGATCTTTTTTAGCTGGTTCTCGTATCGTCGCTTTGTGTACTATTCTGCCGCTTAGCTAAATTAGCATGAAGAAATTACTTCTTTGGAAATTAAAACACACATTTCATTAAAGCCCTTTTGTGTTGCACTGAAATTCTCTCAAGAGGTTTGTAGTAAAATTATCTTTTCTCAATCGTACTCAGATTTCCCAGAAATCCAGAAAAATTAAACCAATTAGATCCTAAATTAATCTTCCATATATCGTGCACCTGTTAAGATCCCATAAAATTATGAAAACATCTGCAAAGTACGTCATTTAGTCTTAGAGGATTAATAGACATTTACTTTGTCTTCCCTTAGTTGCAGTTTCCCAATTGCATGAACATTTCACCCTTATGATGTCGTTCCACCCACTGACTGAATATAACATGGAAGTAAGGTGCGTGACGCCATCCATAGGTTTTAGCCGAAAGCTAATACGGCTCAGGGTTTGCATAATCAGCAAAATTGACAAAGCATCACTACCAGAGTCAAAAATATGTTATTTGGAATCATGGAAGTCACGTGAACTAGATTTAAGTGGTGGTGAGTGGCTCTCCCTCGAGTAGTCCCACCCTTAATTACAATTATGCAAAACTTTAGATCTTAAATAACTTAAACTAAATGGCATTTTTTTAAATGAACCCTCTTCAGAGTTGCCATCAAGTTGAAAAATAGCAATGTGAATAAAAAAAACCTGCGACCAGGCATTAGATGTGAATTGTTTTGTAATGTAAAGACTTTTTTAGCATGGATGTTAACTGGAATCTGCCTACTTCTGGGACCAGGCCCTACAGGTCAGTGAAGGTATTACTTTTTTGTAGTCTTTTTGTAAAATGCACATGAAGGGAAAGTGGGAAGTTGCTACCAGTCTGTAGCTATTGATAATATATGGTTAAAAAGTTAATGTTTGTCTTCTTTGGTCAAAAAAGTGTCTCTTTATAATGTTTATGCATGAAACTACATACAGTTTTTAGACAGCTTATGAGCTAAAATTCATGCTGAATCTAAGTAAATTCACATTTAACATTTAACGTTAAGCAACATTTAAAAGTGTTTAGCTTAATCAGAAGCTTCTGAAACAATTTTATTACTTTATGAGGAATTACTATTCAGAAGTTCATCTGGGAGTTTTGTTGGCTAAAGCTTTTGTTAAAAGTTCATTCATCTTCATGTCGGCTTTATTCCCTTTCGGGGTCGCCACAGCGGAATGAACCGCCAACTCTCTGGCATATGTTTTACGCAGCGGATGCCCTTCCCTGCCGCAACCCATCGCTGGGAAATCGCTTTTGTTAAAAGTATTCCTTAAAAAAAGTATGTGACATTAATAACTTGCTTTCACTCATTTCATTGAGTGTTATTTGTGTATGTACTGTGCTTGATGCCGCCATACATGCATTCATTAGCATCTGCAAATGTGTTTAAATTTTAAGTTCAATCAGTGATGCCGCTGGTTTATTCATCATAACGTCTGGGTGCTTGCGCACTTAGGAGAATGCTTTTTAAAAATTGAGATACGGAACATTTTCCCAGGAATTTCAACATGAAAACCCTGAGAATGTCATAAATCTTGCTTGCAATCACCCCTGGGTAAGTAAACATGGACAAAATAGATTTTGTTCAATATTGATGTGTTAAATTCATTAAACATAATAGAGCTTTATGGTTTGCTTAGCGGTTAATAGTAGCTTTAGCTGTGAAACCGTATAGATACAGGTTTACTAAAGTTAAATTCTCACCTGGAAGTTTTATTACATGTGCACTAACTGCAAGAAAGTTAGTTCACTCATCAGAACAACTGGATGTTTGGGCTGTTGATCAGGGTGAAGGATTTGAGCCTTAAATAATGTGCTAATGTGATTTAGCAAAGCAGCTTAGCATGGATTTGAGTCTTCTATTTTCATGATGCCAGAGTTGCGAGTGTGCGTGTGCATTCATAAGTCCAGAGGGCAGCTGTGATTGGCATGAATTTAATCCAATTTCTCCATCTCCAGCAATGCGGAGCCAGCCTGAACTCCCCACATAACTTTGTCTCCGAGTTGCTGATATGCTAATCAGAAATTAGCGCAGGTCGAGAGCATGTAAAAATCTTTTAATCCCATCATGTCTTACTTGATCGATACTATTGATATTCCCATGATTTTAAAGTTAACCTATCTATCTTCTAATTCCAGGGTTTAAAAACAGATTGCTAATAAAAGACTTTTAATGATGCATTTTGCAAATGTACTTATTTAGTTGCATGTGTAATGTTTATAACGCCCATCAAATTTTACAAACCAGTAATGAAAATTTAGCTTTGAGTTATCTAGAGTTAACTTTTTTTAACTAAATTATGCAAGATTGTGCTCGAAACTAAACAAAAAACTGTTATCCCATTTAACAATGTTGCTTCTTCGTTCTGTCGCATATGAGCTAAACAGAAGTTACTGAGAGATAGACACTCCTGGGTTTAAAAGCTATTTGATAGCTAGAGCCATACAATTTTAGCATGAGTTAGCTAAAAAAAAATGTATCTCTTGTTTAACAAAAGTGCATCTTCATACTATCAAAAAAAGTTATCTAATTGATGCTACACTGCTGTTTACCTAAAAACATAGTATTTGATTTCATAATTAACAAATATCTGCTTCTTGCTAGCTGAAGAAGTTAGCAAAATAATGCTACACAGCACCGTTTACCATTGATAAAAACACCATGCAATATTTGATTTCATATTTAGTAAAGATGCAGTGTCAGGCTTTCTCCTTGTCTCGTGTGCTCATTAAGCTTGTCTCACTCTTTCCCTCTGTCACCTGTCCTGTTCCTTCTCATTCGTCCTTCAGCCTCAGCTGCCTCTCCGCTGTTTAAGCTCCCCTGTTTTGTGAGTTATTTTTCCGCGACGGCTCCACGCATATGCTTTATGTGAAGCTCTTCCTCTTGTCGCCCTTTTAAAGTTGTGGGGATTACTCCAGACGCTTCCGTCTGCCCTCACCTGTAGCTAAAGAGGATCTCGGTTTGGCTGACTGCTCTGGCTCTCGCTCTGGGACCTGCCTGGACTCTCTCTGTCTTTCCATCTGAAAGGATAAAAACACACCAAACGGGGAGCTGAGATCCTTCAGATCAAATAAATTAGATCTACACTGGGTTAATTCCAAACAGGGTAAATACTCTTTTAGTTACCATGCAGCCCACAGATGGAGCCAGCTTCCAGAGGAGATCAAGGGTGCCAAAACTTTGGTCACGTTTAAATCTTCTCTTCAGGGAACACTTACTATAAAAAAACTTTATTTTTTCCTCCTCTGTATTTTTTCCCTCCTCTGTCTTTATCTTCTTCCTTTATTTCCTTCCTGCTATTGTTTATTGATCAGTTGATACAATTTATATTATGAGCGAGCTGAGATAGACTTTGACGGTGTAACAGATTGCATTTACATTTATGCATTTGGCAGACGCTTTTGTCCAAAGCGACTTACATTAGGGGAGAGACAATATGCAATCTGTTACACCGTCAAAGTCTATCTCAACTTCTCATAATAGAAATTGTTCCAACTGATCAATAACCCAAAGCAGTGAGGGAGTAGAGGAAGAAGATAAAGACAGAGGAGGACAGATTTTTTTTATAGTAGGTGTTCCCTGAAGAGAAGAGTTTTCTTTATGGTCATAGCCACGCCTATAGGCCATAGGTCCGTCCACTAGCCAATCAGATGAAGCGATAATGCATCTCAATAAAGAAAGGAAGTTCAAGAGTAATAGAACTGCGTTGATAAACAATGAAAGGTTTTTGGATTACCAAAAGATGAATGTAAACATCAGAAATGGGTGGAGTTTCTGTGTGGAAAAAAAGAAAAACAAGTAAAATCCAGCAGGGGGTGTAGAAGAAGCATGGCAGTGGGAGGAACAGCAATACACAGCTCGTTTTGCGGAACACATTTGATGCGATTCAAAAACATTGTTTACTAAACATACTGCCTTTAGAAGGTGCAGTGATAGTCTAGAGCAGCGGTCCCCAACCTTTTTTGTGCCATGGACTGGTTTATTATCTGATAATGTTATCAGGGTCCAGTCTTTGAGGTGTGGCGGATAAATATATTAGAATAATGTAATACGACCTGTATGTAAACTGTGGTATTTTTTAAACATAATATTTACATTTACATTTATGCATTTGGCTGACGCTTTTGTCCAAAGTGACTTACATTAGGGGAGAGACAATATGCAATCTTTTACACCGTCAAAGTCTATCTCAGCTTCTCATAATAGAAGTTGTATCAACTGATCAATAAACCAAAGCTGGAAGAAAATAAAGGAAGAAGATAAAGAGAAGGAAAAAAGTTTTTTTTTCTAGTAGGTGTTCCCTGAAGAGAAGAGTTTTCAGTTACTTTTTGAAAGCGGTTAGTGTTGCTGCTCTTCTGACTGGATCAGGAAGTTTGTTCCACCATCTAGGGACAGTGAGAGAGAAGGTTCTGCTGAGAGATCTTCTGCCCTTGAGGGATGGAACCACAAGTCGCTGTTCCTTCTCTGAGCGCAGGCTTCTGGAAGGCATGTAGGAGCGTATGAGCTCATGGACTGATCTGGAGATAGTTTTGTAAGCCAGCATCAGTGATTTGAATTTAACCCGAGCTGCAATGGGGAGCCAATGAAGAGTGATGAAGAGGGGAGTAACATGAGCTCGTTTCGGTTCCTTGAATATTGCATATTGTCTCTCCCCTAATGCAAGTCGCTTTGGACATAAGCATCTGCAAAATGCATAAATGTAAATTCAGGCTAAAGACTCACCTATTTAGTTGCGTTTTTGTCGACTGAGCACCAACGTCTGAACAACTATTTTACCTCTGCATCTTAATCTTTGTCTTAATTTTCAGTTTTTAATCACTATGATTTTATATGACTTTTTTATGCTTGATTTTATTAAATGTACTTTCTTTTTTATTCTTTGTTTCCAATGTAAAGCACTTTGAATTACCCTGTGTACGAAATGTGCTATACAAATAAACTTGCCTTGCCTTGCCATCTCAAGCTACGCCTCTGGGAACTCCAGCAATCTTCCTTTAGTCTTAGTGTCGTTCGGTGAGCGCAATTAAAACAATAACTAATTTCAACGATTTAAAAAAAGCAAACTCCCTCCTCCACCCCTATCTCCACCCTCGAGAAAGGATCTCTCTTTACCTATTCTCGCCAAATCTTTCTTCGCGTTCCTATGTAATTTCTATGTAAGCGAACTCATGAAAAGGCTTTTCAGCCAAGTTTAGTTGTTTTATTTTTTGGACTGTGACCAGTGCCTCCTGTTCTGTTGAACAGCAGTGTTGTTTAGGCCCTTATATCATTCATTCATTCATCTTCATGTCGGCTTTATTCCCTTTCGGGGTCGCCACAGCCGAATGAACCGCCAACTCATCTGGCATATGTTTTACGCAGCGGATGCCCTTCCAGCTGCAACCCATTTCTTGTTTCTCATTTCACATGCAGCTTAATGCTGTCGCATATGAAGCTAATGCAGAAGTTACTGAAAGATAGATACAGCAGGGTTTAAAGATGCTCTTATTGTATGATACTATGCGCTAATTTCCCCAGGCGTGAATAATGAAACACTTGCTCTCCATCTTCAACAAGCACAGCTGTGGAGCCCTCGAGCGAGCACCAGCTCCCCGGGCCCCGCAGCCATGGCCCCCACTGCTCCGGGTGAGTGTTCACGGTGTGTTTGTTCACTGCTGTGTGTGTGTGAACACTGGGATGGTTTACATGAGAGCACAAATTCTGAGTATGGGTCACTCCATATCTGTCCAACTGCTCACTTTCACTTGTAGCATGACATGACACATCATTTCTAGAGATTTGTTGGGATCTTGCTCCTTAAATGAATGAGGAAAGGAGCTCTAGCTATGAATATTATTAGATTAAAAACAAGCGTAATACTAAGTGTTGATTACTAATCATGTGGAAAAATGGTTCAGGTGTTAAAAATAGAGTTTGTGAACTGTTAATCGGCTGTAACTCTGACAACACTGAACACCGCACTTTCATGTTTCCCTTTTAACTGTTCATTCATTTTTGAATTCCAGTAAACTAGTATTATTTAATATTGGGTGAATTATTGTACAGTACTTTAAATGTTTTGTCAAAAATCCAGATGTGTAGGTTAAGCAGTTTGACTTCAATAATAGCTTATTTTCACTGTTTTTTAAGACTGGGGAAAATGTGATAGTCAGATGCCAATTAAGAGGCTTAACTCCACTTTTTGGTAAATATTTCTATCCTCAATCTCAGCAAATATTTTAGTGAAGAAGAATAACATGTATTTTCCTCCACTCGGTGCTTTGTGTGACAGAAATGATTGGCGTTTGATTGCTTATAGGGTTTTCAAATGCCATTCGAAATGGAAAGTGCAGTTTGACAGAACAAAAGTAGCCTTTTCGTCTTTGGCCTTTTTGTACAGTGCGCGTACCTTCTTAATGCAAAAATAAACCTGGCTATTAAGGCTGGAACTCTCTGGGGTTTCAGACTTTTTCATTACGGCTTTAAAAAAACACCCTTCCTCCGGCACAATTCCGCGAAGAGCTTTTCTTCTCCATCTTGGAAATCATAGTGATTTAAAAAGACAGGTGAGGAGGAACATTTGAATGAATGCTTTGACGTTTGTCTGCACTTACAAACCATCAGCTTACATACGCTTTTACATTTTCCTCCTCCTCTCATGATTCAAAGGATTTGTAATTTTAGGGTTGCCTCAACAAGACGCCTGACGTAACGTCTTGACTATTTAGACCCCACACTGAATAGATTCAGAGTCTAACACCTAAAGCGCGAGCTTGGGGTGTGAATGATCTAATTGAGGTATAATCACCCAAAGAGACCCAGACACATTTATATCTGCTCTGGAGCCACAAACAGCAGAGAGCAGCTCGGGAAAAGTGCTGTGTCAAGCAAGGAGGCCTTTGTTTCCCTCAAACATACAAACACACACCCTCGAGGCCCTGCCCATTATCTGTCTGAAGTGTAAAATGTTCCTCAGCGCAATCGATGAAGATCAGGTCCGAGGAATTGATAACCTTATAAAGCCTGTAATTACTTTCCTTCCTCTGCGATGAGCAATAAAGTTTTTATTATGGATCTCTCCACTCAGGCCGTCACTCTTGGACAGTGAGCGATGTTGGAAATTAAAACTCGCCGACTGTGATTGTTCCGACGATGCACAGACTGAAAGAAACTTTGCTGAATTTCAAGGGCAGACCATGCTTAGGCTGGAGATCTAGAGAGAAGCTTTTGTTTGCAGTAAAATGCAGGATGTGCTTTCTAATAATTGCTGTTGCGAATCTTCTTGGAGTGCAACATGAATCGTGGAACCAACATTCAGAATGATAGAGTCAGCGTCAGAGTGTCTTCAGGTCTCTTGAAACTTTCAGGGAAAAGAACTTTCAGAGTCATCATCCATTAGCTGATGAGATACCAGGGAGCAAGAAAGTGCGTAAAACAAGCAAGAGATCAGCGTCTGACTACAGCCACAGGTCATTTGAAACAATGGCTAAATTCAGAGTGCAGGTTTTAATGCTCAATTCAGATATTTGTGTGAAATAGTATTCATGTGTGTACGTGTGCGTTTTTATTCACATTACAAAATGTATGCACCATAGGAACAAAAATTAAGTTCCGATGTGACATGCATGCACAGAAGGCTTGTTGGTGTAAATATCGGATCAGAGCCAATTTTATCAGTACTAAACAGCATTAAGAAAAATATCAAGATGGAAAAGAATGTATGTTATGGAGCATTGGCGGAAGTGAAGTTAGAAGTGCTCGAATAACAACTGTGACTTCAATAAGATTAAAATGTGTCATCAACTTATATCTGTGAGAAACTGTGTTTACGTTGAGGTCAATGGTGCAAAAAATGTAACAATCAGAACTGTTCAGACTTAAAAAAATTAATTCATAAAAAATACATAAAAAAATCACATTTGTGTCACTGCCTGAACATAGCCAAAGACGAAAACCTTGCAACGTAGTGCAAAGTGCAAAAACAGCCACCAAAAATGTTACTTGATCTGTGATGTTACATAACTTTTAGTCAGATTTTATGTGCTTTCGACAGTGTTGCGTTCATATGACAAACAGCCTGCAGTGAGGGGTCATATCGAAGGGGACGAGACCCATATTTTATCTCCCTCAGTCCAATCGTTTGATGCACACTGGGATTTAGGTGGCAGCATTTATATTTAACCAAATAATTTAACTGATCGAGGCGGGTCCAAGGAAAACAAATAGACTGGAGGCGCTATTATTATTATTTAGTATTTCATAAATATAAATATTTATTACAAATATTTTTATTGGAGGATACAATTTTATATATTTCAGTTTAATTGCCATAATGTTTTATTCTTTAACATTGAATGAGATTTCAGATACATTTTTAGAAGTTTTCAGGTTAAATATTTGAAGAGAGGCGCAGAAAAATAGCCTATAATATTGTTTTATTTGATGAAAGTTCACGCTGTGATTTTTGTTCTTCGATTAAAAGGACACCCAAGCAGCCGAGACCGAGGGCAGAGACAGACGAGACCAAGACGATTCCGAGACCACAGAGAGTCGGGACCGCAATCGTTGGTTCCGTAACAAGCCAGAGACCAAAGAACAAGACTCTCGAGCACTACAACACTATTATTCGATTCCCAAATCAAATTCAAAAAGCTGTGAGAATCTATCTGGTAATAAAATTGGACTAACATTTGGATTTTGTACCTTTTTTTATATTTAATCGAAATGTCTTCCTCCGAGCATAACATGTGTGGCCCTCGGGGAATGTCTGGACCCCAATTTAAACCCCCAGTGGAAATGCCCTCACAGTTTTAGTCGTCTCTCTTTGAAAAAGACTGAAGTCAATTTGCATGTTTCCTCCTGAGCTACAGAGACACGTCTCTAGAGGACCAGAAAAGAAAAACAGTATCTGGCCGCCAGAATAGCTTTCGAAGACTTGAAATAGACTCTTTAATCTCAAAATAGCTCTCAGATAGCTAATAATCACCAGTTAACCGGTTTGAGTTATTCTGACCAAGTTCTCTTCATGCAAGCTCCAGTTTATATCTGAACTTTTTTCTGCATCACTTGAAGAAGGTTGCTAAGCCATTGTTCTGTGTGCTAAGTCCTGCAGAGTCGAACTGAATCCCTAGAGTGCAAAGTTCTGCACATTTGTTCCAACAGTGCTTCAGCCCAAAGATCTCTAGCTTTTAAATAAAAATTAATTGGGGTGATCAGGTGTTTAATTAAGGTCGCTGCAAAAATGTTCAGAGCGACGCCTCCAGGGATTCACACATGTGCTTTAGATTTCACGAGTCTTCACTCGTAGGTTTTTGGAGGCTGATTTTGATGCTGAAAGTTGTTGTAGCTGGTCGTCACCACTAACATATAGAATTGTTCAAATTAGAATATAGAACGCCGATGTGTACCATTGTTCTGACTCGTTTAATACCATTTTAATTTGGTTAGTTTATGAGATCAAATACATTTTTCTCTGACCTCAAGTGGCTGTACACGGGGGGTACACAGCTCGTTTTGTGGAGCACAACCATTTGAGGGGATTCAAAAGGTTGTTACCATATATACTGCCTTTTGAAAGTTTTTAAGGGTGTGAGATAGTCTAGAGGGGTCACATATTATGCACCTGTTATTATTCCCAAATTATGCCACATTATGTCCTGAGTAAGACGATGGCGTCTCCTTCGACACATAATGATGAGCGCTAATGCTGTAGCTGAAATGTGAATATATATGTGCTGTAAATCAGAGCATTGTTAACACTCGTCGCCATGTTTTTTAAAAATGTCTTATCGCGTGTGGTTTGTGTTTAATCGCCTAATTATGATTTAATGGAAGCAGTGTAATTTAAAAATGTTGTTTTTTTGACATTCATTTAAACAATATTTGATGGGTAACAAAAACGGTCATAATTGCAGTAATTTAATATTAATAGGTTGTGATCTAAAGTGGGACAAACGAATTCCGTTCCGGCTGTGTCAGCATTATTCTGAACCATTATCTGGGTTTTGATTTACAGTTTTAAAGCAGAATCAGTAGGTGATTAGAGATTTCTGATTATTCCTTTCCTCAAATCACTTCTTTATGTGAAATACTTGAATTTGACTTTTCCTGACAAATCTGTCCATCTAAGTTTCTTTTGAATAAAATGCATAAATATATTTTTTAAATATTTTACTGGGTTGAGAAAACATTCCAGTAAGCGTTCCCTCATAAAAAACTTGTTTCAGACCCTAAACTTTCAAACAGCACTTTCACAGGACTCCATTAAATTCTGATGTCGAAACATCTACGTTTTTTTCTCGTAATCTTCAGTCCAATATTGTGGAATGGAGTCAGAAGCTCTCAATCACTGCATTTCCTTCAGGCGGCTCCTAAAGGAATTACCTTATTACTGAGCTGTCCGTGCGCCCCATTGCGAAGTCAACCAATAACTTCCTTTCACATTGGGAGAAAATTTATTTAGTTCTTCCGAATGTGTCTGAATCCATTTCAGTCGGAAGAGAGCTGTATATGACATAAATGAGAAGCGGCGGACTTCGTTTCAAACCCGTCTATGGCGAGCACATGCCTTTCTGATAGAGCAAATCCATTTCAATTCTATTGAAAGTATCAAAAGAATAGATATGTGTTCATTTCATACACCACTCCAGAGCTCAAAGTAATCTGGGCTTAGCGCGTCCCTCTCATGAGAAGCCTGAGAGGGAGGGCGAAGAGGATAGAAACTGTTCAAACAAAGTGAAGTGGATGAGACATTAAATTAGAAATGCTCTGACGTGAGCACGAAAGGGGCTTTACATAATCTTGAAACAAAAGGTGAAAGACTGGGATAGATTCAGCAAATTGTTTCACTCTGGAGTTCAGGTCTTCTGCCGTAATGAAGACGTCCTCGCTGACATTGGGCCACCACGGTGTTGCTAAAGGAAAAGAGGTTGAGCGGCCGCTACTCGAAAAGCCATTTCAGCTTTGATATGTCATGGCCTTATGAGGTTCTGTCGGATAAGCAGTTCTTTTTACAAACTGCACAACAGAGAGAGAAAGTACTTGCTGAGGACTTTGTTCGCTGGAGTGAAGCCGCTCGGGCACTAGGTTATTAAGTTTAGTATTTTGGCGGCAGTTCAGAAGAGAATGACACAAGAGGAGACGGCTCCGCAGCCAGATGTGAATGTCACCGAGAACAGAGAACTCTAATTGGCTTGAGGGACATTGCTTGTGTTTGTTTAGCGTGGATTCATTTCCAGCCTGGCCACCTCGCTGAAATAATCGTGATTAAATCAGTTGCTGCAGAGTCTTTAAAAGTCTTAAATGCACAGTTCTAGCTCTTACATAATTTTTCACGGGTCTTGTTTTGTTTTAGCTTATTTAAAATGTGTTTTTGTTGGTGTGACCATCATAAAAACCCTCCTCTCCTTCAGCCTTGCTAACTGAGAGTAGTTAGTTATACAGGAGTGATATCAGTTTCCATGACGTTCCATGAAGGCCAGGTACAAAACCTTCTTTAGATAAAGGACTGTTCTTGTGAGCCAGACTGATGTTTTCATAGAATTAAGCAAATCAATGAGTTAAATCGCTCATAATAACCACATGGGTTTGCCAGAAATTGAGAAAATGCTCCAAAATGTTAAAAAAGAATGTATACGTTATGGGTAGGGTTGCCAAAGTGAGGGAAAATGTACTTAAATACTCAAAAACATAAAGGTCCTGGTTAGGGTTGCCAGAGTTTGAGAAAACGTCTGTAAATCCTCAAAAACATAAAAGTCCATTTTAGCGCAGCTATAGTTTGAGAAAAGGCCCATAAATGTTCAAAATCTTAAAAGTGATTGTTAGGGTTGCCAGAATGTGAGAAAACGCTCGTGAACGCTCAAAATCTTAAACGTATGTTATTATTAAATAAAGTGGCAGTTAACCATGTCACCATAAAATTATTGTGGTATTTTGTGCTATCTATTAAAATAGCTCGAGCAATATGTCCATTAACTCCCCACAAGTGCCCCCAGACCCTCATCAACCCAATCAGGCTAGCAAACTTGACACAGCCTTGAATAGATGTGTGTTGTGTGGTGCGGTTATCTTTGAGGACTTTGTTCAGTTAAGAACTTTAAAAGCTTAAAGTTACAGATATTAAACCCAAAGGACAACAAGCTGTTAAAAGAAAACTAAGTAGATAAATGTGCTTGTACTTTTAATGAATACCTTTGCTGTTCTTTTGAAATTAAAAGCAGCCCCCATCCCCCCGTTCCTCACGTTGATGAAAAAAGCAGACGTTGGGATTCATCTTCATCGAGCCACACAGGAAGTTATTTTCTTCTGGGGAAATCTCTAATTGCAGGTAAACTTTTTCTCCTTCAAAGTGCTAACATTGTGTTTTTTTTCCACTGAGAAAACAGAACAATCAAGGAAAACTCAACCTACGCTAAATGTTCAGGGATCTTCAGGTACTTCAAGGAGAGGGAATTTAAGTGATGTGGATGCTCAACTTAGATAAGAGGTGAAAAAGACTTGAAAGGTCTCCTTTTTTACTTGTTTTGTCTCAAAGGATTTGTTTAAGCTTTCCATTGCAGGGTTTATTCTAGACTGTTACATATTCTCTCAATGAATCTGCTTGAAACATCATTGGCACTTTTCGTGGGTGCCCCACCTGTCATTTTCAGGCTCTGAAGTGTGCTCATCAGCGCCCTCTATGAGCCCTTTTGTGGTCTTCGGCGAAGCCCGCATCGATGCAGACTTCACGCACCCCTACAACTCATAATTCTTGGCGAATGACCAATTAGATGATTTGTGGGAGGAGCTCACTGAGGTAGGACGGTGAATCATAAACATGCATCAGAGAAAAGCAATATTTTTTGTTACTGTTTAACAGACATGTCGACAAAATGGGATTATACAGTTCTAAACAGTTTGTGTACCATGCACACTCCCCGAGAGCCATAATGAATGGTCAAACATCAGAAACACATTTTAAAACACTGCATTAACTATTTACCTTGATAATTTGAGATACTGAAGCATACAAACAGCTTTTAAAAAGAGCTGCCGATTACCCACAATGCATTGTAAGCTTGTGAATCTTCCAATAGTTTAATTTAAATGAGCCATGTTGCAAAACTTAAAACAGAAACATTGCTCGTCTTACTTGAAAAATTCAATTTCACAAACCCATAAAAAGGTCTAACTACAACTAACTAATCTTGATTAAGATACACTTATTGTAACATTTTATGTTAATAGAAATCTAGTTGATCAAAGAGGTACGATAATCAAGTTTACAGTGTAGCGATGGAGCTAGGCTGTATTTTGCAGACTTTAAAAGTAATTTTGTATAGATACTTTTGATGATTTCCAGCTATGCAAGGGGGCTTCACCCACTGACGCCACAGCCTTGTGGAAGCTTTTGTGTTTTTACTTTCCTGTCACATCCTTCAAAAGAAGATAGTGACAACACCTCCAGATGATGTTACAAAAACATATTTGCCTCAGCAACTCACCGCTCACCTCACCACATGGGCTATCAAACATGAAGATCAATCAAAGAGCACCGGATAGCACTTCAATAAAAAAAATTTACATTTTACAACATTAAATCGACTTAATCAAAAGATAAGACTCGGTTCACACATACGCGTTGACCCGAAGTGACTGTCTAGACAAATAATTGAGCAAAGCAGTTTGTTAAGCCTCACAAACAATTTCTACCTTCCAATCCAACGAGAAAAGTTAGATACAAAGCGTTTTGTTGAGATAAAAATGTTTGTAGTATACGGTCGAACTCCAGTTTATCAAGCGACACCTTGAAGGTCACTACTACAGTGCATTTGCCTCCCTCTCTCTCTCTTCCTCTTCATCTTCCTGTCTCTCATTCCATTTCCTCTGGAGCATTTTTCAGTTGTGCTCTGTTTTCTCTATGAGATAACGTGTGGTTTTCCCCCAGCTGTCTCCGCAGATTTAAATGCATGACTACCCATTCCAATCTCCCTATAGGGGACCAGAAGGAGTCTACTTTATTTCAGTGGGGTCTGCCGCCTCAGGCCGAGGAGCCTCTCCGGGGGACCTGGCGTTTAAACACCGTGCATCCCCGCGAGCTTCGGCTGGAGAGCAGATTTCACAAATCATCAAACAAATAATAACATATGTGTTGAGTCATGATATTCATTTTCTATTAGGTGTGCATTGATAGCGGAATCCAAATGTTCTAGGTGCTCTGATTATTCATAAAGCCTCTGTAGCTCTGTGCTGATTCTACATGCACAGTGTGTTCTTGGCACAACCACACTAGTAATGTAGCAGCATACAGAATAGTTGTTAGTTTTAAGAGTGTAAAGCAAAATAGATTTTCAAATTCGGAGGAAATTTCTCACAGTTGATGCCCCACTGGTTTATGGCCTAGGTTTATGTTGTGTATCTACTCAATTACTACATTTAAAGGGACAATATTTGTGTATAGTTGTGCCACAACTATGGAGCCCCCCCCCCCCCCCCCCCCAAAAAAAAAAAAAACTAAATCTGAATTTGGATTTTGTTGATTGATTGACTGAATTATTATGAAATATTATTAAATTTTATGAAACTGAATATTATCTGCCATTAAATTTTATTTCAATTTCTTAATTTGAATTTCATAATTTGAATTTAAGACCACTGAATTTTTAAAAAGGCATAATTATTTATAGATGTGTTTTACTTTAACTTTGTATTTACTTTGTATTTACTGCAGACATCCATTTTGTAAAATTTAAGTTTTCAAGACAAAAATTTGGAACATCAAATTCAATATTCTTTAAGTTAAACCGCAAAATTCTAATTGGGTTCAGGGGTCATCAACAGGGAAGAGTAGATGATTACAGAACAGTCGATGAAGATATAAGAGCATGCTAGTGATTTCTTAATAATGCTAGCTTAATGGTCGATTAATGCACAGATTAGCCAAAACGCTTCAATGACTGTTCTGTGATCATCCACTCCACCCTGGGAAATCAGGTTCTTACCTGATTTTTATAATAATGAAATTTATGTTTTGAATTTCTTATTCTTAAAATGTGAAACTTCATTTTTTATAAACTGCATATATGCAGTCATGGAATTTAAAACAAAAAATGTCTGAATTTTAAAGTGAAAGTGAGCCGTTGGCCTGATCTGGAGTGACCCATACTCAGAATTTGTGCTCTGTATGTAACCCATCCCAGTGTACACATACACACAGCAGTGAACAAACACACCGTGAACACTCACCCGGAGCAGTGGGAGCCATGGCTGCGGGACCCGGGGAGCAGTCGGGGGACTGGTGCTCGCTCGAGGGCTCCACAGCTGTGCTTGTTGAAGATGGAGAACAAGTGTTTCATCACTCACACCAACTTCAACTTTGGTGGATCTGGGAATACATCATAAAAATAAACATACATACATAAAAATCTATAAATAACTCGGCCTTTAAAAAAGGATGTTTTCTTACATTTCAGATTCAATAGTCAAATTATGAAATTCAAATGTAAAACATGTTTAAATGTCATATAATATTCAGATTTCTCAAATTACAATTGTCAATAATTAAAACCAACAAAATTGAAATTAAAATAGTTTTGTCAGATCTCTAGCTCAATACACAATTTAATTCGAGTGGCTTCGTTGAGTCTTTTCTGCAAAACTTGTTCAAAGCTAAACATGGTGAAAATCATGAGCTGTTTTCAAATAAAAGCATACTATGTCGCCATACAATTTCCTCACCCCTGAATATTGATTGACACTCACACGTTAGCTTACCATTCGTCAGTTCCTATTTACAATGTACTGCTCTATACAGATGGAGAAGATGATGCTATCACTCTGTGCACTTTTCCAACACGACAATGACCCAAAATCTAAAGGTCCTCATGCCTTTCTGAAGAAGAACAGGGTGAAAGTGATTGAATGGCAAAGTATATCTCCTGGTTTGATACCAATCGAACATCTGAGTGAATTCTGAAGCTGAGCATCACTCTCCATCCAGCCTCCAGGCTCTAAAACAAGTTACTCCTGAAGAATGGAAGAGAGATGTGGCAATCGTTCACCTAGAGGACTTGGTGCTGTCCTCTAAAATCACGGTGATCATACAAAATAAATACTAGATGTAGCCGTTTCTGCAGCGTTTCTGCTTTCCTCTGCGAAGTAAAACCTTTAAAGATTTGGTGATCAAAGTTAGATTATTAACCTTAATTTAATTTTCTGGAGTTAAATAAGTGTTCGATAAAACTCAGCCTTGGGAAAAGTTTGAAAATTGTTCTTCGTTCATTGTGCTACTGGTTCAATTCTTACTTTTTCAAAGGGGGTGTACTTACTTATGCTCAGTATAGAACACAGTGAGAGAGTTTATGTTTGTGCTCGCCTATCAGTACTTTCAATATTGTGCACTAAAAGTTGGATCTGATGCAGTCAATAAAGTCACAAGAGTGACTAGAAATGCATTGACGCAATGCATTCTGGATGATGTAGTTTCTTCTTCTGCTTATGCGTCCATCCATCCATTTTCATGTCGGCTTTCTTCCCTTTCGGGGTCGCCACAGCGGAATGAACCACCAACTCCTCTGGCACGGATGCATGCGACGGATGCCCTTCCAGCCGCAACCCATCGCTGGGAAACATTCACACTCATTCGCACTTTAACACTATGGACAATTGCTCTTACTCAATTCACTTATACCGCATGACTTTGGACTTGTGGGGAAACTGGAGCACCCGGAGAAAACCCACGCGATCACGAGGAGAACATGCACACTCCACACAGAAACCGACCCAGCCGAGGCTCGAACCAGCGACCTTCTTGCTGTAAGACGACCGTGCTACCCACTTCACCACCATGACCCTCCGCTTATGCGTGTCACATATTATTTGTAATATAAACAAACACACCAAAACAAAAATCAGAACTTATCATTAAGACCTGCAGTGTGAGTGTAGCTATCTGGGGTGGAAAACCCTTTTATTAAAACACACATTCTGTATTGACTTTTCTGCATTTCAAAATATGTACATCTGGCAACTTACGCCAATGCACCGGAGCCGCTGGAACCAATAAATAAATAATAAATAATCCTGCAAGGTGTCTGAAATCATGATCGATACTCTCCCGCATGCAGCTGCTGCTAATAATAGCGTGGGACGCTAAAGTGGCCAGATCTTCAAGATTAAATTCAATGTGTCTGCAGGCATTTGTTTTGCTTTCGCTTGCATTTGTATGTAATCAAATGGACAGGAAGTCCCAGTCGACTCATTTCCTTCTGTTGTTGTACTTAAAGAAGGTGCTCTCTGCTATGTATTTGTTTATGTGAGTGTGTGCTTGCACATGTTTTGCCATTTTCTGCTCATTATCTATAAGGGCTGTGCTGAAAGATCCACCTGAGTCTCACACAACCACTTTTGCATTTTTATTTTTTGTTGTTTGTGTAAATGGAGAGGAAACACAAGCTATCTGTGTTCCTCTGAGCACGGGAAAGCTTGGAAAATGAATGATCAAAGGAAACATGCTAAACTGCTGCAGTAAGTGGAGGAAGTTTATCAGTGGGCTTTGTATCGTATATATGTAGCAGTAAAAATGTTTTCATTTCAGGAGACTTTTGTTGAAAATTAAGTACATCGTTTTTTTCCTCCATAATACTGATAATTGCAATATCACTATTTATTATTAGTTATACTTTCAGCAGATGTTTTTATCCAAGGTCACTTAGATGGTATGCAATTAGTTACTAAGTGACACATGTGATTCATGACAGAGGTTGTCCCAGCTAATAAATCGAACATAGAGCGAAGGGGAAATTATTATTTTTTTTTGTGAAGTTCCGTAAACGCAATTTCAGGAGGAGCGATCAGATAATTAGCAAACAATCTACAGGTGTTTTCAATCCTTCTGCCCGCTCAAGAGATATAAAACCGTAACCACTCCACTTCCAATTCAACGATGAAATGCAAAATTCCCCCCCTCCACCCCTGTCTCCACATCTCAGGGGGGTTGGGTTCGGAGGGGGGTTCTCGCTTCTTGCACCGAGGCCCTCCGGCGGACAGCTCGCCCAGTATCTAAATCTCGCCACATACACTTGCGTTTTCTGAGCTAATTCTATGTAAGCGAACTGGTGAAAATTTGTTTAAGATTGTAAGTGCACCCGGAAGAGAAGAGTTTTTCGTTCCTTTAGGAAAGGTGTTAGTCGATTCTTGATTGGTTGTCATTCATCTTGTTCTTTTGTGTCATGAAGGAAGACACCCGTTCTATTAGTTTAGCAGTGTAGGGCAGCAGAGAGCATTTTCACCAGTGATGTGTCGAGTGTTGGGTTTTGTTTTTGTTTTTTAAAGAGGGGTCACTCTGGCTGCCTCAAAGGTGTGAGGGAAGATACCGGTGATGGTGGAGGTGTTGATGTGGGTGAGGCTGGGCTTGATGAAAGGTTATTTATCGGAATAATAATCACTAGGTTAAATTACAACTTTTTCATAGAATGTCTAGATTTTTGTGACTTCATTTGGTACCAGAGAATAATTGCAAAACGTTTTAAAAAGCAGTAAATGTAACTTGCACCTGAAGGTAACAGTAATTTGCACCTGAAGGTAACGTTTTGTTTGTTTGTTTAAGGACTTTATGTCTTTATTTTAAAAAAAAGAAATAAAAATTCTAAATAATAAACTAAAATTATCACTAAATTTAAATAATATGGTACTAAGATTTCTAGACGAATAGAGCATCATCACTTCTTTGTTAACATTTTTATCTTAATATTATTCCTCTAATTGCTGCTCTGTGCTATGATCCCTTTTTTTCTCCACATCATACACATAATTGCTGATTGCCTATACAAGCATTTTTGAGTTAGTTTTGGGGATTGTGAATTTCTAAACCATTAAAATACAAAAAGAAAAACTTTTTGTAAGCAGTTTAGGGGGCTTAGTTAGAGCTTTCTGAAATGTTTCGACCAAAAATCTGTCCAATGCAAGTTTAAGCTAATGTGATGACTCAATACAGCAAATAAATTGGCATTAGCATAATCAATTGTAGCTGCTTAATACCTCCAGCTCAACTCATGAGTTCTTATCATCATGATTATTTTCAAGAGTGCAGACATCATTTAGACCCGGAAAATGTGATAATTTTACGCCTTCTGTTATCTCTAGCAAGAGATATGGGCTGATGGTAAAGATAACGCTTAAAAAAATACTGAAGTATATATTGCAGAAAAAAATTACCTGAAAGTCCCACATATTTAATTGCCTAAAGCCATACATCTTTTTATTTTCCATTATTTAATCACACTGTTTTGTTATTGGCTGAGATGCGCATCTGCCTAAATCTCATTGGCTTGCTCATGCCACGCTTCTCCGTCATTGGTTCACAGGTCGCTGGGCCCATAGAGACGGCTGAAGGGGATTTTACCAAAACTCGGTGAAAGCTGCTGTTTACTTTACTAGATTCCCTCAGGTTTCTGTTTACTTCAGAAGCTACGAATCCCCGCAGTTAGTTTTTTTTAAATATATATTTGTCATGCCTCAGGCTAAGACAGAGGGGTTTTGCCACAGGAAGTTAAAAACATCTGAAACTAAAGTGAAAGAATATGTCTCTATTGGCCCACCTTATGGCAAGTGATGCTGAACATTACCAGTGTGATTAAATAATGGAAAATAAAAAGATGTATAGCTTTAGGCGATTAAATATGTTGGACTGTCAGGTCATTTTTTCTATAATATATCTCACACATATAGCATGTCATTTATTATGTGACATCTCTTTGCTGTTATTGATAATCAATAGTTTAATGCACACCATCTGCTTTGATGACAAGCAAGACTGAATGTGCTGATAATATAACGTTATATTTCCTTCTGATTGCATATATAAACTGTATTATTTTCCCCCAAATTCTCTCTCCGTCTAGTTTGCTTCCATCTCACCTTAAGTTTCTTTTTAAATAGACGTCACAAAACTCTCATGATAATACTTACTGTAACTTCAGGTGTGACTTTCTACACCTTAGTGATAATAAGCAGAAAACCTGGCAAAAAACACACTTTTTCAGAAGTACTTTAATCAAAGTATGTACCATTTATCTTTAATTAAATCTAAAACAAATATGCAGCATTCTGGGTAATTGAGTGGTTAGGTTGTGTTGATTTGCAAAAAAAACGTTAATCACAACAAACACTTTTTTAAAACCAGTTTTCCTGTTATTTACAAGTTTTACATTTCCAGAATAAGCATCAAAGGCATGCATATTTTTATGATCGGTCTGTAGTTGCACCGCCGGTGAACACCATGATTTCTGATCGGATCTAAAGAAGATGTATAGGCAGCCTCATGCTCATATATTCCTCCCTTGTGTAGCTTTTCAGGAGCACATCTTCATCTGCAAGGGTAATGTTTTGAAGTTCATGGATCCTCCCGAGGTACTGACAGCGGAGAAAAGAAGCTATGATGTGTTGAATATCTGACTGCTTCCTCTCTCCCTGCTGTGGCCATTACTCACCTCCGCAGTGATGATTGCAGAAGCTGCAGTGGCCACAAAAGGGACAGGCACTGAGACACGGTGTGAGTTACAGCTCAAAAACACACATTATGAATGATTACTGTCTCAGAATGGATCTCAGTGCCTGCTTACCATCTCCAATTTTTCCGTTTTTTTCTGCAATTTTTATTTCTGTGAAGCTGTAAGGAAGAAACAAAAAAATTTACTGTACACATGGAATTGCCAGAATTCCACAGAAAGTGCCAGAATTCATTCACTTAATACACCATTAATTAAGTACAAGTGAAAATTAATAAATGTGTCATTAACTATGGAATTTAATTAATTAATTAATTAATAGTGAAATAATGAAATGTGTTTTTAAACAAGCCATATATTTAATAAAATTGTAATTATATCATGAAATGAAATACAAATCTGACTAATTGAAAAATATTTAATTAAGGAATTGATTAATTAATGCAGGGTTCTGTGTTGTCTTGTAGCATGAATTTATTTTATCTGTAAAAATCAATCATCAAAATTGGTGGGTGGATACTATTACCTGATTGGCTGCTCATCCACTCAATCCAGGGACAAAGGATTCCAGAAAATAGATAGATGTGAAGTCAGTAAGGATGTTCTGATACTCTAGGTGGCGCCCATTTCTAATATTGTATTTGATGCAAAATTTGGCACGCCATCTTTGGAGATCAACCATAACTTCCAATCTGTCTTGGGAGCCGTGTAGGTCTCAGATGGTTGTTGATATCCACAAATCATGTGCTGAGATGGCTATATTCTGTGTTTTGGTCAGAGGGTATGGAAATAACTCCAATAAATTAAATGAATCGCTCAACTTGCTAGGTGCTAACCCAGGATCAGGCCTGGTGTCCTGCTTCAACATTCACCGCAAGTTCTACAAAGCCTCTCATCTACTCCCCTGAGAGCTCATTAATTAAGTAATTATTTAACTGTGGCATGTTCTATCCTCCCTAGAAGTACATGACTCCTAAAACAAGAAATCATCAAATCTAGACTTCCTATTATCAATGCTGCATCAGTTTTTCCATTTATTGTCCCCTTGCATTTTCATCCAAGATGTCGTATTTTAAACACCATTAACTTATATATGTATATAGATGGCCTATTTGGGTGGGTGTGTATTCTCATATGTCTAAAAGGATAGTTTTTATGTCATTTCTCTCGCTGTCTCTTTAGCCTGTTTTTCGCTTTGCCTTCTAGATGCAAAATAGGCTGTCAAATAACTCTAAGGGGAAAAAATCTAAGCGTGACAGCAGAATAATTGTCCTGTCTCTTATGGTCTTTCTTTTCAGTACTTTCTCAGTCAAACATCCTTGGGGTGTCATAAGCTTGTCTTTAATTTTTTCTCTGCTACTATTGTAGCAGATTGCTGTTTAAAAACTGCACCAATTGCATTGGATTTTATGGCGTTCCCCAAGGATCTGTTGGGGGTCCCTTTCTGTCTATAATTTACTTGTGTTAAAATGATCACAGATCTTCGTCCCAGCTTCAGACATCACAGAACTCATCACAGAACGTTGGCTATAAGTCTGAGGGGTTTGGTGCATTATTGCGGAAGCACTTTAAGAAGCCTAAAGTCCTGATCTGTTTGAATGTATCCAGATTTCTGAGAGAATGTCGCATTTATTGACACAAAGAGCTGTCGTATATATTGAAAAGTTGTGGTTTTTAAGAACAGCTAAGCACTGGATAACGTTGAATAACTTGTTGCCTATCAGTCCATTTATGTAGCAACATTTCCATGTCCGGAAACATGACAGATTGAGGAATTGAATTGGTTGATTGATATATCAGCCAAGGGGCTTCCTGGAGGCCTGGCTAAGCAAGACTACATAGATCCTTATGCATAGTTAATTTTCTTCTTTCTTTTGATCTGTATATAAAAGGTAACCTATAGATGTCTTTGTGAGACTAACCCTGAGGCTCATAATATCCTCAATAATTGGCTTGAGTCAGCCATGAGTGAGTCAATTTTCTTCGAAATGTTGAAAAACTAACCATACCAAACTCATCTGTACTCATTACAACGTCTCGGGGCAGAAGACTTGCATATATCCCTGAGATGTCAATTATGATTATCTTTATTTCATAAGGTACAAGAAGCATGAATCGGGGATTACGAGGAAGGCTGAAAGAGTGAGAGAGTGCCGACTCGGTGGCCTCTGAAGACTGCAGAGGTTTTAGGATGTATTATAAGCTGCGTCCCTTGCCACGGCTTTAATTGGCTCAGTTTCTCTTTTGTGTCAGATATCACAATACCATGAATTAAGGCCTGCTTTATTACCGCCCGCATCTCTGCTGCACGAACTCTCCCTGACTAATTGAAAAGTGGTTGAACAAGGAAAGCAATTTACTCACCTAGAAATTACTTTTCATGATAACAATGCTATTTTTCAAAGCCTGGCGCTCAGATTCGCAGTCCCACTTCTTAAGAGAGAACCATTATTTGTGTCGGAGGCAAGAGAAAAGCCTATTTGCATTCCATTACAAGTCCAATTGGAACTCTGCAATGAGGAAGAATTTTTTTTTGGGGGGGGGGGTGAAGAAATGGAAGATACATATTTCACACATCATATTGGCAAAATCTTGCACTTTGTGCCTAATTTACGCTGATGCTGTTTAACCGAGGAAATTCTGTGCAATGCTAATTTGATTTTTGCACAACATTCAACTGCAAGAAAGACTATGCATGTAATTGTGGAAGTCTTAGTGATATATATTGTATTTTTGCAGTATTTAGACTGATGCGTAAAGAAAAAAACTACCATAAACTAAGAAAAAAGGTAATATTTGACCCTTAAAATGTTCAGCATCAAATGTAAAGCATCTTTAGAACAGGTGAAAAGAAGGTTTAAAGGGGTCACGACTCGCATACTGGTCAAATAGAAATGAAAGGAGCAGATTTCTGAGCCAACTGATTTTCACATTCGTGAATCAAACATTTTAAGCAAATTTTGGTTCTTCAAGATAAGCACAGAGTACCCATGCTAAAGATAGCAGTTCTGTTCTCCAAGTCTTCTCATTTATCCAGCACAGACTCAAATTTGGCAATCATATCTTTCAAAAAATATTCTTTTCCACTGTTGAAGCTACTATGGCTCCAATTATATACTATAGTGAAGTGGCTTCAGAATCTACCACGACGAAGTTGCAGCAAAGTCTACTATGATGAAGTGGCCCCAGAATCTACCTCGGTGAAGTGGCCCCAGACTCTACTATGGTGAAGTGGCTCCAGACTCTACTATGGTTAAGTGGTCCCAGAATCTACCATGGCGAAGGGGCTCCAAAATCTACTTTGGTGAAGTGGATTCAGAATTTACTATGACAGACGCTACTATTGTGAAGTGGCTTCAGAAGCTACTATTGTGAAATGACTTCAGAATCTACTATAATGACATGGCTTCAGAGTCTACTATAGTAACGTGGCTTCAGAATCTACTATAGTAATGTGGCTTCAGAGTCTACTATAGTAATGTGGGTTCAGAATCTACTATAGTAATGTGGCTTCAGAATCTACTATAGTAACGTGGCTTCAGAATCTACTATAGTAACGTGGCTTCAGAATCTACTATAGTAATGTGGCTTCAGAATCTACTATAGTAACGTGGCTTCAGAATCTACTACAGTAACGTGGCTTCAGAATCTACTATCTTGACATGGCTTCAGAATCTACTATAGGAAAGTGGCTTCAAAATCTACCATGGAGATGTGGTGTCAGAAGCTGCTATGATAACATTGTTTCAGAAGCAACTATGGAGACTAAAGAGACATTCCCCTTGATTAAAGAAATAAACTATACATATAACCCACAACTGAACACAATGCTCAAACACATGCAATTCACATAAGCCTTGTGTGGCCTTTGGGTCAAATTAACCCGTTTCTAATTTTTACAAGAATAAAAATGTTACAAGTGTATATCCTTTTCTAGTAGGGACTGGTTGCAATAATTCAAGATATGTTCTCTATATTGTTTGAATTTGAGATAAGTCAGATACGTTTGTGTGTTATGGAGTAAAATTTTGATTTTTAATTGCTTTTAAAATGGGAATACCCCACAAAGGTTAATAATATAAAAAATACTCAACTGATAAAGATAACTATAATTGAATGAATAAGTAAAATGATGGTTAATAACTAAATGGACCCAACACTAGCCATGCATGATAAATGTGCATGATAAGTAGAAATACTGCGAGCAAATATACCATGCTGAAATCATCTTGTCAAAATGGCCTCAAGGAGATGATGCTGATGTAATATTACACGCTTGTGTTGATTGAGGTTTGAGTGTTTACACATTTGGGGTCGACTTGATTTCGACACCTCCATTCTCAAGTTCACATATGAAACATACCAAATATCAAATCTTGCCAAATTCCCCAAAAATACCAGGTGATGAAGTACTTTTTGGTTTGGGTACATCGATCTAAATCCTATTTATCGATGATCAGTTCTAGAAAAGACCAAGATATGTATAATATACAGGGTGTCAATTTTTCACCCAGAGCTTTATGACATTAGGATCAGACAGGTCAGAGAGGGAAAGGAATGAATTCATGAATGCATTAGTCTGTTTAAGCTCATTAAAGTGATGAGATGCTAATTTATGATGAGTGAAGTTTTATTTATAGTCCATGAGTGGTGTAAGCAGATCTCTTCAGACTTCTAAGTGAAAGCTGATGATTTTTCACCATCTCTTTGCAAGCAATAAGAAATTTAAGCCATGTAGCAAAACCCTGGACCCTTGCTCATCATGGTGCTTAAAGTTTAAAGCCCTCTGTGAACATGTGTTTGGAAAGTTCTAATTTAATTCCACCAGTGTGGACAGGAGAAGAATTGTATCCACCATGGACTCAAAAGGGTAAATAAAGAAAATAATTGGCTTTTTGTCCATTTTTGAAGCTGGGTTTCCAAATCCGACAGATTCTGGAGCATGTGGAAACTCTGAAATTAAAGTTCTATTACCAAAGGTTTATTCTATATATATATATATATATATATATGACACTATGCAAGTAAAAAAACTTGTATGTTGCAAGTCCAAAAAACTAGCAGTATGATTAAATTGCACTTTCAACTGGAAGAGGGATCTTAAAGGTCATTGAGAAGTCAACTGAAAGTTGAGCCAGCTTTTGTGTATTCATCCTTGGTTTTCCCAATGGGAACTGTACTCAAATATTGAATTCCACAAGGTCTTGCAACAAACTGAACCTTCACAATCCACTTGAAGGTTGTTTCATGAAATGGCCTTCAACATTCTCCACAATGTAATTTGTCTTCACTTCATATATTGGTTAGGTTAGCCACCTTTGCCAAACCACACATTGATGCATGAGGTCAAGAAAACTTTACATTTGCACAAGTCTAGTAGTGTACTCTCAAAGAACTGCCACTGAGGTGACCTTCCGCAAGATTGCCTCCGAACTGCTCTCTTAGGTTTCAATTGCAGTCCATGTTTCTAATAGTCTCTTCACCCTCTGTTGTTACTCCCCCCAAAGGTCTCCCATCCTTGTAGTTTAACTCCAACTCTAATAAAAGTTAACCATGAGGTTCAGGATTACTCCGCAGGTGTTCTGGGAGCGAGGTTTCCTAGACTCAATAAACTGGATTGGCTGCCACTCATCCGATGCTGGACATGAAATGAATCACATCAGAAGCGCCTGATTCAAACAATTCAGTTGAGTAGCAATGATTATCAGAAAGTGCCTGCATTCCTGCATTCTCCACCACATTTTCTGCACATATACTGTACAGCTAAAAATAGATCTGAAATCTTGTTGTTATTCAGTTGAAATATTAATTTCCATGTCATGTGTAGTCAATGTCTAAAGTTGTTTTCTTTTATAGTATTACATAAGTATCACCATTTATAAGGATGCCATGCTAATTGTAATGTCACTTTTTACAGGCGTCTTTCTTCATTTCCTCCAGTAAATGTATCACATTCTCTTCATTGCTTCTCCTGATCTAGCATTAGTACTCTTAGGATAGCTTAGCATCATTTTTTTTTTTCATTCAAATGAGGCCAGAAGCACTTTTGAACCAACTGAAGTACATTGATCAAGCAGTTTATACAACACAACAAGAATCTTTGATTGCAATTGTCTACAACATTTTTTTGTAATGTGTTCAAAAAAGTATGTTACTGAACAAGGTACCCTGACCGGCTGGGTTGAGGCCTGTTGGAAAAGACTAGGGCTAAATTTTCAACTTATATCTTTTGCCTTGTTTTTAAAAATACAAGAAATTCACTGTCGGATGATGTTTACTGTCAATGTTGAGGTGTATGGTCCAGATAATATCTTACATTTATCAGCCAAGTAATGTTAAGGATAGCTGAGATCAATTACCTGGCTCACTTTAGGCTGAGATTTGGCGCTGCTTTGGTTTAGTTCAGGCTATAAGGATGTGGACCACTTCTGGCCCGGCCCACATTAACCTACATATTATCTGTTGGTTTGGGCCACATGGGCGCCAGATGAAATTTCCTGTTGGGGTAATGTGTTCTTAATGCGTTCTCGTGATGTTGCACTGGAAACACAACATGAGGGCTGTCCTCTACTGCACATTTTTTTTTAACAGATTGCCATGATAATTCCCAAAAAGAAGATGCACCATAAAAATAAACATAATTAGTGGACAGTCTAAGTCTGTTGCTCTTGCCTCTTTGGCTAAAGGTAGATATGAACACAAATTGTATTTTTTTGTGTCCACTTTACTATCAATCGTGACATTTGTCTCATTCCAATAAGATGCTGTAAATTGCTGCAAGTGTTTCTCTGATGTTGACGAGATCTTTCTTTTTCTGCCATCAGGGACAGATTCATAATAAAAGTTTGTTCAGATATTTAATCAATAAAAAATGTTTTTCTCTGTGACCGGTTCTGATGTCCTGGGGCTCACCACCAGCCTTCATCAAAGACCCTACATTGAACAATTCTAGTTGTAAATAGAAAAAATATAGAATCTGCTACTTTGCAATGTGCAAAGAAGGGTTAACCTCATTCTCTTTTAATTGGGAAGGTCCCAGGGTATTTCTGCACACCTGTCATATGTGTATTGCTGTGCGGGAACCTTCTATGACTGTCTAGGACCATGTAACTCTTTAGAGTAACTCTTTTTTCCTTTTGGGACTGGAACTGACTCTAATATCTACACTTCTGCTAGTAAACCTTTAGAAATAGAGTTCTGCCTCAGAGAGTGTGTTTTAATCAGGTGTTCTGGGGAAGTGACAGTTACCGGGCATCTGCATTGTGACCCGCTGTCACATGTTATCGATAGCATGAAAATGCTACTGGTCTAATCCAATTCAATGATCAATGCTAAGCTAAGCTATGTTAAATGTGCCAAATGGTAAAATACAACTCTGGGGAGATAAAGAATGAGCCAACGAAAAGTTATGTTCCTTTAAGCGTTA
The DNA here is from genome assembly GCA_900490495.1 of Danionella dracula. Classification (NCBI taxonomy): domain Eukaryota; kingdom Metazoa; phylum Chordata; class Actinopteri; order Cypriniformes; family Danionidae; genus Danionella; species Danionella dracula. Next base: position 2,276,719 of record UELW01000034.1, read on the forward strand.
TCTCTTATTTGAGCCAAAGTGGACAGGTGTTTCGGCAGTGTTGGTCTCAAGTGTTGCCAAGAACAAATTGCACAAAGCTCTCTAACTTTGGCTCCTGAGTCCAGACTGATCAATCTTGCACATGAATGTTTTAAATCCATTCCAAAGAATCATTAAGCCCTGGCAAAGTGGCTCTGGACTAATTGCCCCTTATTACATACATATAAAATCCCAAGTCTGCTCATTGAAATTCAAGCGGCAGAATTCGTCATATTGTGTTGCAAATGGCTTTCTTTGAATAGAGATCCATGTGTGCTTTTCAGATGAAGGATATTAAGTGAAACGTTCGTCCAATTCACACGCTGCTTACTAAATTCCAGTCTGAAGCTTGGATCAAATGGTTGATGTTAATGTGTTCCTCGTGACTATTAAATAGAATTTGTACATGCTTTGGAACAAGTTGTTCTTTCAAGATAAATTTAATTACAGACCTTTTTAAACGAAAAGTCTTAAATCCTCACATAAGACGAAAATTCCCAAGGTGTCCTCCTTTGTTGCTTCGTTTTAACCGCTAGAGTGCTTGAGCATTGAACTGTGTCCAGAACAACATTCTGTTTTAACCTTCCGACATGAAAGTATTGAAGCATGGGGCTTACTGCGGCGTCCATATTTATGAGGTTGGCAATGGTAGAATTTCAAAGTCAGGAAGGAACATGTATGTTAATGGTTACACAATTTCCACAAAATGTATATTTAGTAAATATAGAACATTTTACAGCATGTTTGTGTCTGAGAGAAACACTTTTAATTCATTGAGTCCTAAAGCCTTGAGACTGAATTTCTATAGTGCCTGAATTTCTGCATGTGTTTACAGTGTATCACATAATGAAGTCTGCGTTCGTTCTTTGGCACAGAGTTCTCCAAGGATTGAAAGAGCGAGTGGCTGAAGTCAATGTCCAGAGTTTGCCACAGATGACCAGAAAGCACACATATACAAAGACATCACAGCCGCTGTTGATGTCTTATTTATAGTGCTGTCGCTGTATATTATTAAGTGAAATGTGCATCCAGACTCACATTCACACAAACTTAGTCATGCAAATCAAACCATAGATTCCTTTTTTCTATGCTTTTTGAAATATCAATACAATATTTGAATTATAATGCAAATTTATGCCATACTTCTCTGTCTGGTGTCTCAAGCAATTTAGGAGCCTTTCTTCTATAGTGTTTATTTCATTTACAGAAAAAAATGGCAAATAGGTTGTCACGAGGCCTCAAGGTAATATCATTATAATTGGCCTTCGTCATTGTTCTCTTTCAATATTTAGTTTTCTTATGTCATCATAAGTTCTTCGTTCTCTTATAGTACTTTGAAGATGACAGTATTTTATGTATTATTTATTTTTATTTTTTTGCTATTTGCCTTTGGAGTTTTTGAGAGATTTAAAGCACAAAACAAAATATTCATTAATGCTCAGGCTGAAAGGAAGTGTGCCAATCCATTAGTGATGATTCGCAAATGAATTTTTCTGTTTAACTGAATCTTCTTACTGAACTATTTTAACCAATCCAACAATTTTAATGGAAAGAACCAATTAGTTTTTTTTCTGGAACTGTCAGATTTCAGAATTGATGAGCTGATACTCATCTACTAAACATTCAAGAAAGCGAGGATTAGACATAACTAACATGAGTGGTGAAATTGGTAAAAAATTATATATATATATATATATATATATATATATATATATATATATATATATATATATATATATATATATATATATATATATATATGTCTTTAAAAGCAGCATAGTGAGATAAAGTTAGTTGATAGTTACTTAAGATAATTGATAGAGTTATTGGTCTAAGGTGGGTTTTGGGATGACTTCAAATGACCACATTTTATCCTAGAGATATCGTTCTGGTAGTTCTTCTATACTATGCCTGAAATGTGTGTATTTTTCGTAATTGTACAGCAAGTAAAACAAAAATGATGGGAGTAGACAAGTTGTCATGCTCAACTGATTTGTTCAAATAAATAAATTAGTTGTGTAATCTAACTAGCAAGCTCTCATTTTACACTTTGTAAGAACCACATACTGCTGTTTTAATACTAGCCACTAGAGGCAGTAGGGCCACATATAAATGTTTCCTCAATTAGAGAGTAAGAAGGTTGGTAATGGGGCCAAATCTTTTGACGGCGGTGTAGAGCACTCATGACTTTTTGTTTGACTTTATCTTGACAAACTGTGAACTCTGAATCGTATTTTTATTTTATGTTCATATAAGTTGGAAAGTAAAATTCGTTACAAGCATAATCTTTCCAATTTAGAAAGCTACTTACCTAATATATGCTAAATCCCAATTCGCACACTATCCACACTTTTATGAGCGCGAATTGAAAATTAGGGTGTACCAAACCATAGTCTACATAAAAAAAAGTGTCCAAACGGGGCCCGAATGTGTACTATTTCCCGGTTAGATTTTGAAGTGTCGATCCATGAACGCTCAACCGGATAATATTACCCACAATCCACTGCGCTCGGGCAGAGGAAGTTTTCTCTGGAACCCACACAAACGAGCTCCCTCTGTAATACGACTCATTTTAAATGAACTAATATCAATATAGAGAACGTTATATTTATTATTAGAATATTTTTTAGTGAAGGAATGGAATAGAAGGAGTTAAGTTCGCGCTCATGTCGTGTGTAATGACGTGATCACAATTACTTCCGTCACGTGACATTTTTGCCAGATCGTGCACACTCTCGTCTCACACATGAAAGTAAATATACATTTTCTTCTGAAAATAAGTATCTACTTTGAGGAAGTAGTTTATAGTGTTCGGATTGGGACGCAGCAACAGTCAATGCTTCTTAATCTTTGATTGAGGAAGCATTCATAGGATGCTCTACTGCCCTTAGTGGCTTGGATCAAAACAGCAATGAATGTTTCCTACACACTTATTTACATTATTTATTACATATCTCTAACTTCACCCTTTTTATTTTTGGATAGCTACATTTAAACATTCATAACAGCAGTAGTTTATTTAAAGGTGTTTGCAACACTTACATTTTATGAAATTTGCTTCACTTGAAAACAGCCCCAAAACTGGTCCTTGGGGAACATATGAAACGCTTTTGAGATTTTTATTAATATTTATTTAAAAATATTTTGTTCAGCTTTTTTGGTATGCAATATCATTAAAATAGTACAAACTATTATTCATTATATATTATTCATTATTTAATGATTTAACTTCTTTATTTTCTCAATATAGCCATCACCAAAAGAAAACCCAGCAAGTCCTTAAGCGGCGATTGGCTTCATCTCTGTCTGCTGAGGATCTTTCGTCTCTATGTGTCGCGCTCCACCCCAGGAGGCTTTTCCTTCACCTCGCCGCTCCTCTGCAATTAAGGCTGACAGGACAGCTTGCTCTATTCCGCTGATGCCAGTACTTATCAAGAGTGAGAGAGAGGGGGAGAGGGAGTTCAGGTATGTTCAACTATCAGTCAAGGTCTTTCCCAACCTCCCACCCTGTCTCTGTTCACACTAGCCTGTCTGTAGCTTAATGTTTGGCGTTAGGATCCACAAATAAGAGATTTGGCTATTGTAAATACATCAAAAAAAGTATTAAAATAAGGCAATCCAACACTACACAAGTTAACACCCTATGGCGTTTATTTTCTTTCAGTTTCTTTCTTTTTTTACTTTCATCACACCTGATTGCTGCACACCTGCTCACACTCATCAAGTAAGAAAGTACTTAACCTGGACCTGCTTGACAAAGTTAAGGAGTCAAAAATGTCCACAGAAGCTTGCCTTATTAGCCAAAACTAACAGAGTGAGAATGAGAGTCTATCAGAGTCTAGTCAGAAAACGTAGTAACACCATTTTGAAGGTTTTGGCACTTCACCCATAGTGAGGGCCCATCTATCCATTCATCTTCATGTCGGCTTTCTTCCCTTTCGGGGTCGCCACAGCAGAATGAACCGCCAACTCTCTGGCATATGTTTTACGCAACGGATGCCCTTCCAGCTGCAACCCATCGCTGGGAAACATTCACACACACACTCATTCACACTTTAACACTATGGGCAATCGTTCTTACTCAATTCACTTATACCACATGTCTTTGGACTTGTGGGGGAAAGCGGAGCACCCGGAGTAAACCCACGTGATCACGGGGAGAACATGCAAACTCCACACAAAAATCAACCCAGCCGAGGCTCGAACCAGCGACCTTCTTGCTGTGAGACAACCGTGCTACCCACTGCGCAACCGTGACGCTCATAGTGAGGGCCATTTTCTTCAAATGAAGACAGCATGAATTGGTTGTCTACATTTCCAGGTGTGGCCAGATGTCCAAAATTACTCAAAAAGGGCCCAATGTTGAATTATTGCAAAAGACCACACAATAACGTTCAAAGAGCTGCAGGCCTTACTTGCCTCAATTAAGGTGAGTGTTCAGGATGTTCCAGCATTAGAAAGAAACATTTAACCCGAAAAAAGAGAAAACATCTGAAACTGCTACTGCACTCTCATTCTCCTTCAAAGTGAAAAAATGCAGTCAAATTTTAAAGTACCCTTATTGTGATTTGGAAAATTTCATTGTTTGGTTTTGAGAACAGGTTGACAGGCATCCAAGGTCAAAAATCATTTTGATGTCTTTTAATGTACATTTCACGAGTGCTCATTCAAGAAATTAGGCACAGACACGCAACCATACTTGGCGGGATCTAGGATTCTAGAGAGAGGGCAAGCTGTCCGAGAGAGGGCTCCGAGTCCTACAGACCTAGACAACTCCAATTACCAATTAAACGTCTGAGGGATACAGTAGGCTAAAGGCTTATATAGAGAAGATGATGAAATTAATTTAGTGTACTGCCCCTTTTTTTTAACTCCTTGAACCAACGGCATCACTTAATTTCACCAGATCTTTCGGTTTTCGATCTTCAGTGAATATTCTGTATCTCCTATATGATTTGTTTATTGACTCGTTCATACTAAGACCCACCTTTGCATGACTTGACCGGACCTGTCGCATAGCTTTCAAACATGATCCTTCAGAAGCTTGTCTTGCTGGGGTCCGACCACCAAGAGCCCACAAAGATTATAAAATATATTGATCTGTTTTGTTTGTGTCAGGATCTGCCAAGTATCTGGTTTGTAGATCTTTGTCGCCAGCGGTCAGATCACTGACAGTCCTTCCCTCAGTTTTGGTTTTACCTTGTTTTCGGTTATCTCTCTTATTTTGTTTTGCCACCTCCAGACACATGGCTCAGGTCATGTGACTGAGGTTGGCCATCTTTGATTTGCTTTGTTTGTTTTTGCACATGGTCTAGTTTTGTTCCTCCCTTTCCCCGCTCTTCTCATTTGCTAGTTAGAGCTTTCAGTTAGTACACCTGTACTTTCCCTCGTTATGTTTGATTGTTTCCCTTAATAAGCTTCCCTCAGTTTTCTTTTGGTTGTGGTTCATTACCCCTTACTGGTGTGTTGCTCTTATTTGTCTTTGGCTCTTCTGCTGTAATTTTGTCTTCCTGTTTAACCCAATTTTTAGTTTGTATATTATATGTTGTTTTTCCTCTCATGGGTTTTGCTTTGTTTGCCCTATCTTTCCAACACTTCTTACTTGTTACTTAAATGAATTATTATTTAAAGAGAAAGACTGTCATGCATTTGGGGTCCGCATTCTTCTTTTGGCCTCCGCTCATGACAGTTTGTTGATTAAGCAATATATCAAACTAACAGCTATATACATCCTTTTTTTGTCACATAAATGTATGTAATTGATTTATTTTTAGTCAATTCATGGCTTCAATGAAACATGCACACTTAATCAATTGGCAGACGCTGTTATCCAAACACATTGAGGACGAGGCTAACAAAAAGCTACTTTCAACAGTCGCTAAGTTTTGTGTTTGTAAAGGCCGCTACACATCTATTCGCTTCTCTGCGGGGTGCATTTCACAAGCTAGTGTTAAAAGTGGATGCAGTAACGCTCCTTGCCATTGGTTGGCGCTCATGTGTAGTGATGTGTCGTTTGTCAAAAGAACAAATCTGACTCCTTAGTAATCAAACTCTTTGGTGCCTGCGGATTACAACGGTAATAATCAGAAGACACTGATAAGCACGTTTATTTAATTTTTGATCAGACTTTTTCCCGATATGAATGATACAAATAAATCGAAGTGAATCATTTTTTTAAGTAAACAAGAGTCAAAAGAACGAAGCACCAGTTTGAGCGAAACTTCCCATAACTACTCAGTCACCACTCAGGGGACAACAGCCACACGCCGGCTGTGTTACAACCTTTGAGGGCTTTATTGAACAACCCTTGAGGAGCATCACTGCATCCACATTAAACAGAAGAGGTTTGAAGATTGCGAAATGCACCCTGCAGAGGAGCTATCGAAACGATCTCAATCTGGATAGGTGTGCAGAGACGTTTAGAGTGATCTCATGCCGTTTGATGTGAGTAGAGATATTCCTTTAGGTATTTTCCAGTTATTTAGTTCAGGTTTTCTATTGTTTTCCTCGTAGAAGGATTTGCTTGGTTTGCCCTATTGTTCCATGGAATTGTTATTCGTTTCAATTGATGGAGATATGATTATTTTTAATGCGTTTGGGGTCCCCATTTCTCTCTTGGCCAGCGCGGCCTGACAGGAAGAGATTCAGAAAAGCTGCTGTCTACCAGAACATCCTGAGGGAGAACGTTTAAAGGACATCTCAAAAGATGATGCGAACTCCTTGAGAGAATGATCCAGAACACTGATTATTTCTGATCTGATGGAGATTTGACCTTATAACAGCGGTTCAAGCTAGAAAATACATCATTACGAGTGAATCCCAAAGATTTTGCAAAGAAGAGTAGATTGCATGAATGATTGCAGTTATATTTCGGAACAAACACTTTTTTAACACAGGGTTCAGTTGGTTGATTTTTTTGTATCATTTTGTGTACTTATTACATGCTTGTGTCATAGTTGAATTTTATTAAGATGTGTTTGATGATCTGAAATGTTACAGGAAAACAAATCTGAACAGACAAACACGTCATATCAATGTACCGTCAAATACTTTGTTGATTTATAAAGGAAAGAAAAGAAAAGCGTATTATGATTAGTAACCATGGAGAATCTATTGTTATGGTAACGTTATGTAATAATAGCTTTATTCATATGTGATTTTCAAGAGGTAAACTTTGAAATCATTTAAGCTTTTAATTTTTTATATTTGATTTGCTCCAATACATTCCTAAATTGCACGCCATTGATTTCATTAAAGATGGCGCTGTGCATTCTGGGATTGTCTTCTTGGTGAATGATACATGTGATGTTTTCTTCAGCCCTGTCAGAGGATCTGCTACCTGTTCGGTTCCCAGTGGTATAAATACCTTCAGCTTGACACGTTCCATATCACCGAGGCAGTTTTCTCACGTCATTCATTCTGTCTCCCACACTCGGCTGTCTCAATCTGTCCTGTCCTTCCCAGAATGCCACCTGTCCCTGCTGCTCCACATCTTGGAAATCTTTGTTTTAGTGGCTTTCCATCAAGCACCGAAAGTCATATCGCCTTCCCAGCAATCCCCCATCCATTATTTACATAGCCTCTTGTAAACAGACGTTTTATGAAATAGAAATGAATCCTTTCGTAACATCCATTATCAAACCATTTGCACTTTTTCCAGTTGTAACAGCAAGGCTGAACTTTTCTCCAAGAACTCCTGAACTTTAGTTACCACTGGGGATTTTAAAACATTTATTTGTAAGAGATGAAAATTTCACAGTAAGAGCATTTATATCCGATGAGGAAAAAATGTCTAATTGTTTTGAGAGTATGTGTTCATAGGTATGCTTCAGTGTTATACTGCCCTCTAGTGCACATATCTGTTAGAGGTTTAATCAGTGGAACAAAAATATTTACAGAAAAACTTAATGAACCCTTTTCCTAATGAAAGTAATTACATTTTTTATGAAAAAGACTGACTTCTATTTTTTATACTTAAATTCTCTCCATTTTAACATTTGAATAAAATTACGGTGTGGAAATGACCTCTTTAGGGTAAATTAAAAAGAACCACCTACCCAAAATCCCTCAGATCAAATTCCATGGTAAACATTTAAAACTTGCATAATGCAAGAAAATAAAATGATATCAACATAAAAGCAAATAAAATAAGGTATGAATTGACAGCAGTGCACAATAGTCAAACTTCATCGAATTCCAGATTGTTGTTGAGAAATCCAGAAAGGTAATGCACAGATTTTTTTGACATTTAAATGTAAAGTGTTCCAAATTGTAGGAACTGCAACTGCAAAAGTTCTAATCCCAGAATTTCCTCTGCATTCTAGAGACATTCAGAATTTCTGAGAGATAGGGAAGAGCTAGACCCTTCAAAGTTTTACAAATAAATAACAAAAATTGTATGTAGAGCACCCAATCTAGCTGTAACTGTTTAGCAGTTAATGTTTTTAGATCACCACATTTCGCACCTTTATTCTTTCATTTGTTTCCCCTTTTGGAATGAAAAATGCTAAAGTATCTAAAAATATGCACATCGCGATGCTTGGATAATTAACCATCAATATAATAATTCACCTTTAGTTTATTTCTGGATGATTTGTGCATCATGTAATAATTCTGCTTAGAAGATGGCTTCGATCTGACAAAGGTCTAAAAATGTAAATATAGTAAACTAAACAAACTTACCTTGACAAATCCCACAGTTTTGAAAACTTTTAGGCACAGAAGTTTTTTTTTTTTTTTTCTGTTATACCATTTTAGTTTAGTTTCACTGTGTTATGTTTAACTATGTTTGCTTTATGTGCAGCATTTGTGCATCGTTCAGACAAGCTGTTCTTAAGATTCTCACAACAACGTGTTCTTATAGCTCCTAAATAAATAAATAATAATTTGAAGACATTTTCACGGTTCAGTGTAATAATCCACAAGAGATTGTTTATATTGTCAGATAACAATTCTAATTAAATACAGCATAGATAAATGGCAGCTGTGTTGTTTTTGTGGCACACACAGTCATTTCAGGATTTAATTTAATGATTACATTTTGTTTACCACAGTGCAGTGGGAGGGCACATTTCTCTGTTTTACTCATTACTTGCTTGGTTTGAGATGGTAATTAGACAAATGGTTAAACCACACTTTAATTTCTTAAAAAATAACATTAGTGATGACATGGAGAGACCTGAAATCTCCTTCAAACAAGCTGAAATGTTTGTAAAACACCAAATGTATTTTTAAAATGACAGTCTTGCAGCAAATGTACCATTATTTAGCAGTAAAAAACTAAATATCAATTTATCTAAAAGTTCCATTATCAGTTCCATTATCTTTGTGTATTTATGTTCATGCAAATAAACATTAAACCACTATGTTAGGATTCGTATGTGTGTGAATATTTATCCATTTTACAATTAAAATGTTTATTAAACAAAATAAGATTCCTTAATTTAGCTTAAACAATCAATTTACTGTGAACCTTTTAGGATTTTAAGGAGTTTTGCATGAATTGGTTATAAAGTGTGCTCTGATCTTCAAACTAACAACTACATAAAAACTAAGTCAGAGTAAGAATACACAAAAATATATATCTTTTGATGTTTTTATTGAAGATAACATGCAAAAATTCATAGTGCAGGGTGGAAAAACCTTTGCACTTAATAACTGATTGACTCTCCTTCAGCAGCAAAGTGTTTCCTGTAGATCCAAATCAAACAATCTGAAGTAATGTTGGACCACTCCTCTTCACAAAAATGTTTCAGTGTAGCAATATTCTCGGGATGTCTGTGCTCTCTTTAAGTCATACCACAGCGTTTCATTCGGGTTGAGGTCAGGACTACGACTGGACCACTCCAGAAGGCGTATTTTGTTATGTTTAAGTCATTCTTTGTTGATTTACTGGTATGCTTTGGGTCATTATCCTGTTGCATCACCCATCCTCATCGAAGCTTCAGTTGGCACATAGATGGTCTTACATTTACAGCAAAATGTCTTGATAAACTCTGGAATTCATTTTGTCCATCAATGACAACAATCTGTCCAGGCCAGAGGCACCAAAGCAGCCCCAAACCATGATGCCACCTCCTCCATGTTATACAGTGGGATGAGATTTTGGTGTTGGTGTGCTGTGCCCCATACAACTTTATTTTGTTTTCATCTGTTCACAAAATATTTTTCCGGTAAAGCTGTGGAACATCCAGGTGCTCTTTAGCAAACTTCAATATTCTTTTTGTACAGCAATGGTTTCCTCCGTGGTGACACATTATTTAATATTTTCCTTATTAGATGTGTGAACAGAAATGTTAGCATGTGCCAGAGATTTCTGTAACTCTTTAGCCGACTTTTTAGGATTCTTCTGAAATTCATAAAGCACTCTACACTCTACACTCTGTGCTCTTGCAGTCATCTCCACAGGACGACCACACCTTGGAGGAGTATCTACAGAACCTTCTCCATTCGTAGACATTCTGTCTCTCCGTGGACACTTGAACATCCAGATTTTTGGAGATACTTTGTAACCCTTTCCAACTTGATACAAGTCAACAATTCTTGATCGTAGGTCTTCTGAGAGCTCTTTTCTGTGAGGCATGGTTCACTTCAGGCAGAACTTCTTGAAACCAGCAAACCCAAAGCTGAGGTGTGTTTTTAAAGGGTAGGACAGCTACACATTCAATATTGAACTCAAGATGGACTGACTTCTGGCATTTGGAGAAGTCATTAGTCGTTGCACATTATCTTCGATGAATGTAATGACATGTAATTTTTGTGTATTATTATTTTAAGCGGAATTTGTTTTTCTATAGTTGTGAGTTTCATGAAGATCAGGGCACATTTTATGACCAATTCGTGCAAAACTCCTGTATGTGATCTTTAAGTGAAAATAACATTTTCCCCAAACCCATTTATTAAGGAAATAATAATAAAACAATCATCAAATGTGTAAATGGTCATTGTTTTTTTATTATTATTAATTAGCACGAAATTAGCACAATTTCCCATTATGGCAGTGTAAATGACCCCTTTTGAACCAAGATAAAGGTTTAAGGGCCAGTCAAACTAGCTTTTAAGTTCTGCATACCTGTGCGGCAGAGAAGACCCCGCCCACTAGACAGCGTGTTTATAAAATATACCAAATTCTTAATATAAACCACAGGGTTCACTCTAATGTATTTGACATAACCAAAAAAGATTCCAGTAAGCGAATGCTGTCACCTCGAAAATTCGATGCTTTGTAGTCGCATCATGTGATGCTCTATCGCAGGCCAAGTTGAATTCAGCTGAACTTACACAATTCAATTAAAGTCAGTTGTTTTATTTTATAGTGTGACACCAAAGCCGTTTGTTTGAGGACATGAAAAAAAGATGTGTAACATATTAAACAAATATAATCAAACAAGTAGAAAAGGTTTCAACCAACGCACGCAGACAATCTTAAGGACTCAGTTTCCCAATAAAAAGTGGTAGCTGGAAAGACGACCAACAGAAACCATCAAAACGTTTTGATATCTGAAGGAGTGTTGTACTTAGATTGTTGAATGCATCTGGTAGAAAAAAGCTCCAGAGTATTAACAAACCCAGGCAATACTGCCACTTGCTGGCGAGGAAGTCACCTCCACCCAACCGAACAGGTCACCCCAAGCAAGTTTCGTGTGAGTGAGTTCCTCTCTATGGACTGCCAAACTTGGAAGACGGTGAGTGTTTATGCATGAAAATGTGTTTGTGAGTAATGCCTTGCTCCCCTTGCAGTAAACCACCAAAAAATTCCCTGACTCCTTCCAGGACTTTAACAGCTCCCTGCAGAAGCACAGCCAAACTTCTTCTTGAGTCAGACGAAGGACCACACACCCTGATCAATCCAGAAATGCCAGTAAAGACTGATCGACAGGAAATGAACTCGGCTATAACTCTGTGAAGCCCCAGCAGGATCTAGCCGAACCGTAAATCTGCCACTGCATTGGATCTTCTCATCCGTAGAACTTTAAATGAAATTTATGAGTAAAACATTGAGATGAGAATGTGCTGTTCTGTTTAGCAGAAAGCCCGTAGTGCAGCGTTAGCAACTATTGATGAGATGTTTAACCAATCATCGTTCAGCTTGATTGTGATATGTTCTATTCTACAATGCTTGATTCCTGTCTTATGTTACAAGACTTGCTATTTCTGCTTGGGACAAATAAGCCATCAAGTAAGCTACCCTACAAATTCTGCAACACAAAGTCTCTAGATACAGAAGTACTTCTCTGGAGAAAATGAGGAATAATCGATAAAATTTTGTGGGGGGTTTTTCAGTTCAACTGATTGGCTGTGGGTTAGTAGATGAAACTCCCTTCATCTGTCCAACCTAAGGTCCCCTTTTAGTGGCTTTCCGTTTTGTTTAATGGTAACATTTAAGATGTTTTGTGCAAGGACTTTATATGATCACCTTTTTCTAATTCAAACTTGAATATATATCAACTGATGTCAAAAACGATGCCATTCATTCGTCCCAGATACTTACTATTTCTAAGTTCCACTTCACTCCCGGAAGGTTTGTGGTTCTTGGATCTTATTTTCTGAGAGAAGAACATTTGGATGTTATGTTCAAATGCAAGAAAGCAGAAGTAGGTTTTGCGAAAGGCTTAAAGCGATAGGTCTGGCGGAGAATTGCCTCGGGCTTGTGTTCAAGGACTGAAATAGTTTGTTGTGCATGTCTGCTGGTTCAACGATCAATGCAGCTCTTCAAAATAAACAGCTACAGGAGATATCAAACCGATCTGAGACTCACAATACGTTGGTGTACTGCTCATCAGTCAGGTGAATGCAAGTTTAAAGGGGGCAAACTAGGTCTGCATGTGTGGGGCTGCTTTTGAGAGGTGGGAACGTGATCAGGATTGAGGTTTTTGCAAGGGATTAAAGTGATGAGCAAGGAAACTGGGATACGCATTAGGCCTAAGAAAAAAGGCTGATGTCAGACAGAAGGTCAAAGCTGAAGTTCAGACAAGTGGGAAGTTCAGACAAATGGAAGAGATGAATCTGAGGAGATGTTACGTGAAAAAGAGAGGAATAAAGAAGGTTGTGCATGATTGACGCGTAGAGGTGAAGGTGATTGAGAAACTGACAGTCAAAGAGACTGGGAAATTGAGGTGAAAATTGGAATGGGGAGAGGTGCTGATAGGGTGCCGAACAAGAAGCGAAACCCATCTTACTAAAATGTGAGTGATTGGGAAAATCATTGCCATCATTTCATTTGTGTTGGCAGTCGAATCGAGTGCTCTGTAAGGTCTTCAGAGTGCTTTTTCATACATTTCTACACTAGGAGTTTTTGGTTGCCCGATTAACTTTCTGAGAACTTTGAATCATTTCTTTATGAAAGATGATCTCGTATACAACGTTGAGATGCATTCCTAGGTTGGTTAGTTTATGCATTTAGCGGATGCTTTTATCCAAAGTGACTTACAATAGAGAATATACTATTTGTTTAAAAGGAAATTAAGTTGACAGAGAGGGTTTCTCAGAGGACTTGACTCATATGAAAGAATAGAATAGAATTTTTTTAATTTTATCATTTGAAATTATTTAAAAATGTACATTTTATCCTGTTGAGAGTTCCAACGTTATCCATGTGTCATGCCTTGTTTTCTCCAGCTCTCTTGTGTGGTGGTATCCATCTGCTGACAGACATTTTCTTAGTTATTGTTAGTTACGTAAGTGACTTAGTGACGTAGTGACGTTTTCTATAATCTTGTTAACATTAGATCAGTAAAGTCATTAAAAATAGATTTGGTGAAGGTGATATTTTTTCAGCAGAAGGGATCCATTTCTTTTTAGCTGTGACCAGAAAGGGGTAAAAATGAAAATAAGTCCCTACTAACCTTTGAAGACATAGCTGACTTTCGCGAGAGGATGATACACACATGTCTGAATCGGTTTACAGGAGACAAATAAACTCCAAATTAGCTTCCAATGTATTACCTGGTGGTTGTGGATTTTTGATTGTTTTGCAGAGTTGTTCGTTGAACAGATTTTGCAAATCGCAATCCATGTCTTTTGCACAAACCATATTAATATATTAACAGCGAAGGGTTTATTAAGTGTTTACAGTAGAGAGGCATAAATACATGTGTTACTACTTTCTTTATTGGGTTTGGGAAATTATTCAGCATTGAGAGAGAAAGTTCTGTTGTCGAATTTCCTGACTTTCTTTAAGCCAAATTCAGACTGCACGACTTTCAATGTTATTCCGCCACAGATATGTTTACACTGTATGGCTATCTAGGGTAGCACGCTTATTTATTTTTTTAAGAGATTTTCCCACTCTGTTTAAAAACAAAAACAAAGACTTCCCCATTAATCAGAGACCCAATCAGTTCTTCTTCAAAACTGGTGCTCTTTGCGTCTGACAGGTGAGCCGTGCATGCTCTGTGATTAAATATGTAATTTAATATGTTACGTGTGCATGTAATCCTATACATTTCAGAGGATATGCTTCAACACAATGAACTGAAATGCAAACCCATGCTCTGTTCACAATTAGCCTTTGAGCTCTCTTGGCAAAAGGAGCCAAATCCATGACAAACTCTGCCTATAACAAAAATATGTGCAGTTACGATGTCCACACAAAAAAGATATACCTGCCATTTAAAAAAACTTTACCTTTGCTGCATTTTCGTAAAACACCTAGTTAAACCGTGTGAGCAACACAGCAAATTCGAAATAACTCGGTACGTTACACAAGTCCTCAGTCACTATTGTGTTTTTATTGCATGACAGATCAGTGTCAGGAGGTCTCAGAGTAGCCTACAGGTCCAGATGTTTAGCAAGCCAAATATTGGAAACTTGTCTGGGATTCTCTCAAACAGCATTTCTGAATGTTCACACTGTGTGATTGTCACTCCTCTCATCACTGATTCGCCTGTGATTTCAGACATCTGTCTATTATTTCTTAAAACCTGTCTGTGATTGAGAGTCGGCGCTAAAGTCATGAACTCGGCCTAAGATGAAACCAGAAGAAACATGCTACTAATAGTGCTTTAACTAATTACAATACATAGTGCCTAAAAAGTTTATGTCATACTTTTGTCAAATACAATATATTTTTAGCCTAATTTCATAATATTAAAAAGTAACTCCAATTATAATTTCCAAATTTAGGTTGGCATCGTTTGACCCTTCCATGGTAGCTACATCAACATTGGTTTCGATATTTTGAAACTCTGGGGAAATATTTTGTTCGATGATATGTTGCTTGATAGTTTAATTTAATGTAGGTCAGCATAGATTTATTGTTTTCTTTTATGCCTTTAGGGATAGGAATAATTTATAATGTTAGCAAAATCGATGAATACTAATTTTATTGCTTGCATTAAACACCAACACAATATTGAAGTCTGCTATAGGTGAGGGTTCTGGGACCAGGAAGCAACTTGGACCCAGAGAACACAAAAGTGCCGAAGGGGTGGATGGAGGGATAACTTGCACAATGTTGAGGCTGTCCCTTAAGTGACGTCTTATATACTGAGTATTTAATAGGTAGGTGGGATCATATGATAAGAACTTATGTTTATTCAATGATTGAACTAATTTATTCATTGAAAAATTCACTCAACAATTATGTTTGATGTGTATTTGAAAAAATAAATTTACAGTGCCTTCTAAGTTACTACAGTAGCATTAGCAAAACCAACTGTCTTGCATTTTTAAATTGGAACTAATGTGTTGCTAATATATTAGCACTTAGGACTTAATCTCTGGCTTGTGCTAAATTGGCACATCTGTCTTTCTCCCACTTTCATGCACGAATGCAAGAAATGACACGCTAACATGAAAGCATATTACAGCTGTCTAATGAACACAGCTGCTTGCCTCATTCACACCCCATCTTGTTTCTGAAAGTCCTTTTTGTCATCAAACTCAAATTTAATAGCCCTAAACCCATCTTCGAGTCAGCAGAGGACCATCTGTTATAGTGCACAGCACTGAGGCTAGAGGTGTTATGATGATTTGCATCTTGGACATGAATCTGTGTTCGTAGTGCAGAGATGGATAGCAGATAGCAGTTTCGGGAGAAATAACTTTTTATTTGATTGTGTTTTGTTGAGATTTAATTTTTTTTTTAGACTGCATGAGTCTTGGCTTAGTTTAAACTTTCTAGCAAAGATAATTTCTTGAACAAAAATAGCTTTTAAAGGGGCAATTTTTCAAAAGTGCTTTCAGAGAGCAGGGTTGGGCAAACTGTTCCAGAATTTTCTCTTCCAAAACAAAATTATAGCTAATCAGCAGAAAATTTCAAAATTTAGACAGGGCTTTCTTGGTCTTGTGGCATCTGTTTTGGGGATTTCAAACGTCAACACTGGCTCTCTGAGAAATGTGCTTTCCAACCATAGTTTTTTGACTAACTAGTTTTATTTTATGGGAGTATTTTTATTCAAAGTTTTCAACCATAAAGGTAAAATAGATTTATGTCGACCTAATACATGTATTTTCTGGAAGCTGAGTCAGAAGAAAGCCTTTTCCAAGTGCATCCAATTTTTACAAAAAAAAAAATATATATATATGTGTGTGTGTGTGTGTATATAATTTATATAAAATATATACAAAATATATAATTTATAATTTTAAGTTGATCTTGAGTAAAGCTTGTGTGAAGAAAGGACATATAACCTTCCCCCTGACTTAATCTTTTAGGGTCAAGGGCCACCTGGAGGGTTTAGAAGCAACTCAATAAATGTCAACTCTTATCTGTCAGAGTGTGTGAGTATTCTCACCAACTGTTCTTGCTCTTAGATGAAATCCTGAGAGCTTTTTTAGAGGCTAACATGACCGTACAACTCACGTCATGTATGCAAAACCTGTTCACTGCTCTGATCTGCTTACATTGCATTGGGGATCTATGTTTGCTAAAAAGTTTGCAATTCTATATATATGTGTGTGTGTGTGCGCGTGTGTCTATGTATATTACTCATCAATTGTGAAACTCTGGTTTGCTCCATTAAGTGTTCAGTAATTTAGGAGTGGGTGGTTGAGGAAAAAGAGAGACTGTAGAGAAAATAAACTCTAAACACAGTCCAGTGACGTGTTGGAAATGAATGCAGAGTGCCAGCGTTCATTGCCACTGCAGCCAAATCAAATCAATCGTCCGTAGGAAATGAAGGAGAATGAATTCAGTCGCTCCATCTAACACTCAGTCTAGTCCATTTTCAAGATGAGATTCAAAAGCTGACCTCTGTACTGAAAGGAATGAGATTTTGGAGCGTTTGGAAGGAATAAATGAAGCAGATTTGGCAGAAAACCAAGATTGACACATCTAATTGTGGATAGAGGTCTGCCTCAGTTACAAAACCGCATGCACTCCAGCTCATAGATTCCACGGTTACAAACTTGGCCCTATTAGTCTGAAACTTCTTATTTATGAAGCAATTCCAACCTAGACTTTGTGCCTGTTTCTTAATAGACTTTCATTGGATTCACAGCGTTGCTCTTGATTTCTAGGGTTCACCAAGTGCAATCTGGAGTCCTAACAGCTTGGAGAGACTTTTCTTAAAGAATCTCCGCTCGAATTGTGTTTCCACAAAAATGTGAGTCGCAGTTGCTAGCCACAGACAGCCAGAGAGAGACTTTTCACTTCATGAGAAACAGAAGCTGGTTTTTCAGTGGTGGTTTGAAGGCTAAAAGTGGCCTGAGAAGAAAAATGGATGAGACGAGGTGAGAGTTTCCACACGAGAAGTGAGTTGAAATTAGATGTGACAAAACAAACTGAGATGAAAAGAGATCAAGCAAAATGAGGCAGGTGGGAAAAACAGAAGACGAGAGAGAGCTGGCGAAAGCAGTGGGAGGTGGAGAAGATGAGATACAAACAGCAACGGGTTCAACAGAACACTCGTAGGTAACAGGAAAAGAAGTAGGTGAGTGGCAGTGACTATGTAAATGTTCGAGAACATAATGAATTCCAAAGATGCAGAAGGGATTTTGTAACTAGAGACTAATCACGAGAAGTCTGCGAGAGAAAGCTACATAGATGAGCTAAGGCAAAACAGACTAAATGAGAAACGGGAGACAAAGAAGGTGAGAGAAAATGAAGCTGTAAAGTAGAGCTCATCACTCAATTCGACAAGGGAGGATGATATTTAATAAGCACCAGATGATCAGCGCCCGAGATTGGCCAAGATTGAGCAAATTCTTGCAAGAATGAGAGGTAAGCCCTTTCTCTCTGTTAGACCTCCAACAAGAACTGGCCAGCCCATGCTCCCTGGAGCCTTTTGGATGTAGACGGTCTCTCCTGAAGTCACCACCTGAGAATGTCTGAGACCATGGCCTACACGGCAGCTTGCGTGCGAAGGAATCAACCGAGTGTGTGTTTGTGTGTCTGCACTGGACTCAGAGGCCCTAGCCTGTACCTATGCCAGATAGAGAAGTACAGCAAGAGCGAGAGAACTACCCCTTCCAACCAAACCACAGAGCCACAGACTCTGGCAGTGGCTTCCCGCCAACAGCAAAAGGGGAAGGAGGGTGAAACTTGTGTTAACCAATGGACCAAGGCAGAAAAACAGACTGTGGACGAATGGGGAATGGAAAGGTGTTTGGGGTTTGAGTGGGTGTGTTGTTCTGGGCAATGTGTTTACAAGCACAGTAAAACCTAATGTTTTGGGATTCCATCCAAAGTGAAAATGTACTAACAATCAAGCTTGAGGAGTTACAACCCATACTCTCATTTTCTGTGGGTGATATCTTGAAAATTGTTGTAAACTTCAAAATAGTTACACTTAAAAAATCTGTAGTTATCTATCACTAGTCATCGTTTAGCCTCTATACCCTGACACTTTCAGTCCAGATTTAGCGAACAAAAAACCTTTTAGCCTAGGTCAAACTTTACAGAGTTTTAGCTCAATTGGTTCTTGGGTAACATCTTGCACCTACTTAGCCTCATGCCGCTTGAAAGCTATTTTGGCTTTGATTAAGTAAGCATAAAAAGTCTTTCAGCTGGTATTATGAGCCTAAAGCCCTATTTCCCATGCAACGTATCAATGTGACACATCTTTAACACGTGTGGGCCAAATGTGCTTTCTATCTCTAATGTTGTTTGTGTTGTTTTTTGCATGTGTGTGTCTCATCTACAGAAGATTTGAACTCAAATGGGTTTGAAACGTAACAATTTTAAGTGAACTCCCAAGTGCACAATCCAGCTCTTCATATAAAACAAAAACATGTGACAAAATATGTATTTAAAAAACATGTGTACATTTATCTCCAAGCATCATCATCACGTCACCAGGAAGTGTACAATCGCAAACTATATAGGGTTGGTTATAATATTAATTAATTGCATATTTGTAGAAGATACACAAGATTGCTTTCAAAGCCAATTCATCTTTACTTACACATTCGTGAATAACACATTTTACAGAATTCTGGATTTTTCTGCTGCCCCCATCAAAACATCCTAATGTGTCCTGGGCCCCAATGGTATTATTTCAAAGCTCTACATCTGTCATATTTATTACATTATCTTATTTAGGCTACATTCAGACTGTGACCCAAATCCAACTTTTTTTTTGTTTTGTTTTGTTTTTTTGCACAAATGCAACCTGTATATGATATTTTCATCACAGACTAAACAGCTCAATTCTGATTTTTCAAATATAATCCAGGTCACTTTCATATATGGTCCTGAATCCGATGCATATCCGTTTTTTTCCCATGCCACTGATTTTGGGTTCTTGTACTGAAATAGTTACAGGAAGAGCCGAGAGATGCATTTGAAGCTTAATACGGTTGTTATCAGAGCACTTTTAACTACTCTTCCGGGAGTTTACTCTGATCAGATTTATATCCACCAATTCTCAACCGTGTTTACGAACAAGCGCTTCAATGTTTACTTCGGTTTTCAGTCCATTCTGGGAGACGTAGTTTTCTCTCTTGCACATGCGTGTCAAATTGGAGCATTCATTCATGCAGACGACGGATAGCAGGAGCAATTTATTTGTAATGCGACCGAACGCTCCAAAAAAGCTATTTCACAAAAAAAGTTTGATTTGGACGTTAAGAGCTGCAGTCTGAATGTAGCCATATATTACTTTTTTAAGGTACAGTGGCATGAAAATATTTTGTTTTGTTATATGCATGATACACAAATAAAGTGTTAAAGATCTTTAGTGTGCATCTCTACATCGTTGCCTATGTAAGGCTAAAATTGTGGGAACCCGGTTCAGACGAACTGTTAAGGTTTGGCTCTGGGCACAGTTGTCTCTGGGACACTTAAACCAAATGAGTTCAGCTCTAAAGACTGGAGTTAAAATAAAAGAGGGGAAAATAGCAGGTTTTGAAAGCAGATGCTAAACACAGGGTTTCAAATCACTTTGGATGACCGAGCGAGACAGAACTCTTTCACATTTATTTCTGCTGGGTTTTGTCTTCCAGCTGATGGGATGAGGACCTCTTTAAGGAAAAGTGCCAACACAAATATTCCAGTTTGGTGGAAATTTTGTTCAAATGCCTGCTTGTGAGTCTAAAATCCGCTTGTAATGTGCACATTTTTCAAAATCAACATCTCAATTTTTGCTTAAAGCCCAATGTAGGCCTTTGGAAGTGGAAATAAAAGAATCTCTGTAACGATTATTATTAAATCAAGGCCTGTTCAAAGCAAAGCAGATGGAGTAAAATATAAAGGAAAATATTTGAGGGAAATTTTCAAAGGTAAGAAAGGAACTGAAGATAAGATTTTGATCTTTTATGGATTGTGACGTTAGAATCTATTTTTAATACAGTTCATATTTTTAATCAGATTACACCACATTGCACCACCTCTCCTTATTTTTCTTGCTATTTGGTGAATTTATTTTCTCATCTTACCGTTGACTAATGAGATAGGTTTCCATCACAAAGATGACCTCACTTTTACGAGAACTTCATGAGGAAAACACTGTGTTCAATCTTACCTGGCTGAACAATGCTTGTCAGTCCCACACCTTGAGAATACAAACTTTGCAGCAGTCCTCTAAATTAAACAAACTCAGCCTCTACAAACAAATCCTGAAAGGTCATTCAGTATTGAAATACTCTTTTCATTACCGTACAGTCCATCAGCCCATACAGACTGTTCTCGTAAACCCTTGTGTGTAGCCAAACTTACAATTTATTACAATTTATTTACAATTTATCACAAAACAGACTAAAGGTTGTGGTCGGGGTGTTTGTACCTCGTAACACAGTCCACGCAATAACCAATCTCTCTCGAAACCGCACGACTCAAATGTAAACATGTGGAGGCGTCAAGTTTTGAGGCATTGAAGAGGATTGACGGAGAGGATCGGACTCTGAGGAGCAGCGAAAAGAAATCATTTGAAACCCTATCCCTGGAAAGTCTACAAACAAAAGCAACTCTTTTTCTCTGACAGCAGACATAACTCCTGATTGCTCCACAACTCAGCAATCCCTCATTTAGAAGAAAAGGCGAGCAGTGGGAAAGATTTGGCTTTAGAAAGGTTTATTTCACGCCTACGCAGATGTAGAGCGCTGTTATTCATCCATTGGAGAAAAATCTATCACAATTTCTGTAGTGTTTTATAGGGTTCTGTGGGTTGCCAGGGACATTATACATGGTTGCTACGGTGGGGAGTCAAGGAATGGCAACAAATATCTAAAAACATTCTGAGCTTTTGTGGTAAACAGCTAGAAAATTAGTGAAGTTTGGTAAACTTAAGCTATGTCCTATTACTTTGTTTTGAACCATTAACAAGTTGAAAACTCAAACAGAAATGTTTATCTGATTAAAAACATCTAAAATCGAGGAAAATGAATTGCTGATTCCAAAATAGCATGAATCCATTTTTATGTTTAATTTTGATTTTATGCATGTACAAGGTATACAAAGTTTGTAGTGTGTCAAACAAGAGAGTTTTTATTGCACTTTTTTGTGCTTTAGCATAATAATCCATGATTTTGACCGATGATATAGCGTCTATTGTTGCTGTGTTTTGTTCTTGTTAAAAAGTCTGTGTTGGGTTTTAATTAAAATAGTGAGCTTAGCTATTTAGCAAAAGTTGCTATAGTGATTTTATTTTGTTGATTTGTTGCCAGGGTGTAAGGTTTATGCTTTTGAGCTTAGTTAAGACAGTATTTTTTATACATCTTAATACTATAAGTAAGGGATTTGTTTAAACCATGAATTTAAGTATGAGCAATAATGTGAAGTGCTTGTCGTTAATAAAGATTAAAGTTTAATCACCTGTGTCTGGGTTTTTACCTTCTTTTCTCACAGTGAGAAAAGATACACTTAACATTCCTTAACCTCTAACATCTGTCGCATATTACAGAAACATAGTGCCTGGCTTTAGAGATTTAAATCACTTGAAGCAGCTGTACAGTATATAAGCCTTAGCATGTGTCTGCACATCAATTTATAATTTGTATTCCCTCCCATAACTCAAATTAAACTGCTAACAAAACCTTGAAAGATTTGACATCACAAACATCAGGCAAGTGTCCAACACAGCTGTTTTCCAAATCTCATAAGCCATCTCAAAGCTTTTTAGTCCTGCATACTTATTATCACTGTTAATCCAGCAAATGTCACTTCTCTATCCTCATTAATTACTTGAATCTGACGCATATGGAACACACACTGCTAGTCAGAAAGTTGGAGTCACTTTGGCAATTAAATTTTTTCCACCAACACATTCTTTCAGGGTTCATCAGGATTTCTGAGTACAGAGCTGTTTGCTTTCTGAACCCCATTGAGTTGTTCTTGGAATTGCTTAATTAATTACATCATTTGAACAGAATATAAACATAAGTTCTGCTAAGATGTAGTTGTTTTTAAGGGTTTATTGTGTAAACACATATCCCCATCCTTTTACACTAATTTGCTATAATTTACTAACCTCAACTAAACATAATTGTGTTTTTGAATGATCATTTTCATTAAACTGATTCAAAACTTTTTAGTAGTGTTAGCATAGGGCAACTTTTTTGTACTGTTATTTATTGTAAAGCTCAATGATGCCAAAGATTAAATATTGTTGTTGTGTTTTAACAAAAGCATACATCTTTACTATAACTTATATGTCTAGTTTTAATTTATTTGGCCACACTCATAAATGTGGTGTTTGTGTTTACTTGCTAACCAAATTAGCATGTTAACTTGCTAATTCACCTTCAGTTAATGTGATTTGTGTAGCATTAAAAACAGCTCTATAGGGACCAGCATTTAACCCTATTTTGCTATAATTAATAATCTAAATAACTAATAAATCTAAACTAAACTAAACAATTTGAACGAAAACTTTGGTCAAAGTGATTCCAAACTTTTTAGTTAGCATAGTTTGAGGTTTTTGGAGTGTTTTAGTAAGCTTAACAATTAAAAAGTTTGAATATTGTTTTGTTTTTTTAAACACAGGTCTACATTTTTATTTTAACTTATATAATGTTGTCTAATAGAAAATGATTTGTACACATTCATAAATGTGACGCTTGTATAGACTTACTCAGCAAATTAGCATGCTAGCTTGCCAATTCACCTTCAGAAAGTGTGATTTGCGTAGCATTTAAAAATTTTTTTTTTTATTTTAAATTTCACAACAAGAAAAAAATCCCGTTAAGTCATATTAAAATATAAACGTCATCCCAAATAAGAACGTCTCCAGCAAAAACGTACGTGTAGGTTCTATGTTTAACCGGTAGATGGCACTGTTCAATCTAGTCTGTTCAGTATATCCTACGCCCAGTTGCTACGTTTGGCTGATTAGCAAGCTATTTTTATTTCCTCAGGCTGAAGATGAAGTGGATTTCTAGAAACATTTCATAACCCTAACCCACATATATTAATCAACTTGAGGTAAATAGTTTTTCTATAGCATACATTGTGCAGAAAGCGTTACGAAGTACATTGGGCCTGATGATAAAAGTAGTGTCCTTTTAAAACGACAGTTCAGTTTTTCTCTCACATAAATTACTAAGTGCTACATCTTCTAATTATCTTGTGCCTTCTTGCTTTTTTCTTTTCTTAACGTGTCAGATGACGTGCGTTTATCTAAGAGAGATTTATTGGGCTTGGCGTGCTATCAGGTGTCTTGATCTGTAAAGCAAGTGCTCTGTTGAGATTTCTCCATTAAGTGCTTGGCATGACGCTGCACGCTCAAACAAGTGTTCACAGTTCTCGACTTCTTTTTATTTAACAGAGAACACTGCTTCAATTAAAATGTTTATACTAACACTAATGAGATGGAAGGCAAACGTTTGCTTGATTGACGGTTGCTTATAAAGCTATGCTACTTCCTGTTGAAAACCGAAGCGTTTCGTTTTCTTTACACATCTTTTGTTAACCGCCAAGTTTTATCTGACACAACTCCAGACTTAAGAAAAGTCAAAGAGCTGTGTAAATAGCTCTCGGTATCGCCCACACGTTTATCTTAGTACTGAATAAAGCCTTTCTTTGCCATTGTGACTGCAGGAATATTGTGTTTTTGTTACTTTGTTACTTTCACTATTCCTGTGAATCTTTCGAAATGTAAAGAGTTGTGATTTTCTGAATGCCTTATTTAGAGTATTTTTTTACACAATTCAGGACACATGTTGGTTTTAGGACAGCCCGTGTTTTAGTGTGTTGAAGTTTTGTTTGCTAACTTTCGTTCCACGTTAGTTCTGAATCCTAAGAGCTATTTTTTCATTTACATTTATGCATTTGGCAGACGCTTTTGTCCAAAGCGACTTACATTAGGGGAGAGACAATATGCAATCTGCTACACCGTCAAAGTTTTTATTTTTATTTTTTATTGTTCAAGTACTCTGACTCGACTGATGAAATCCATATTATGCAACATTAATATCGGTAGTGATCGAGTGTTCAGCATCAGTCATCATTTTGGGCATCATGTTACCGACCTGTGTGGATTGCGTCTCATTTTCCCCTTTCAGAGTTTCTTTTATGTTGCACAATGGGATTGAGAAATGTGTATTACCAACACGCTCTTTTTTTCTCACATAATTTTAATTTGAAGGTACTGACTCAAGTGTTTTGCAGCAACTTCCAGCTTGATGCTATCCCTCTTGGTGCGTGATAGGAATTGACCAAACTAGTGATGTCGTTCATGAACGATTCGTTCTTTTTGAACGACTCTTTAAAGTGACTCCGTAGGAACGAATCGTGTTGAAGAGGGATTCGTTCAGTGGCGCGTGTAACGCGCTCATCACTAATGACAAAAGAACTAAAAGGAGCCGGAGGACTCGGGGAAAGAATGAATCTTTTCTGGTTCCGGCTCAAACTGCATTTGGTTATTATTAGAGAGTGTCACGTGACAGAAGAACTAAAGGAGCCGGAGGACTCGGGGAAAGAACAAATCTTGTAGGTTTCCGCTCATATTGTGTTGGTAAATATTAGGGAGCGTCACGTGACAGAAGGCCCTGGGGCCGGACTGAACTCGTTACCATCAGAGAGAAGAAATGTGAGGAACGATGAGACTTTAACCTAAACACAGATCAGAGCTGAGCTGAATCAGACTAAAAGACCCAGGTAGGCTTAATTAAAATATGTTTTTTGTCTTCTAGCATTATAGTTTTGTCTTATTTGTAGTGTGATTCGGGTTTTTGTAGATACTTAATGTGTTAGGGAAGAAACACACAACATTTTATTGGTAATTTACTAAAATGAACGAAATGGGCGAAATGACTCGAAAAAAGATTTGTTCATTTTGCTGAACGGGATTCAAAGATCCGAATCAATGAAATGATCCGAACTTCCCATCACTAGACCCAAACTGCAGCTACTCGAGCTAGTAATTCAGATTGCTAGCTTTGATACTCATGAACACTCTGAGGGAGGTGAATTATTAAAAAATTTGTGTAAGATAAAATGTAAGTTGGGAGCCAATCAGACTTCATGATGGCCATGTCCCGTCTCTCGTATTTTCGAGTAGCTGACTTCAAGAAGTGGCGTGTTCTAATTCCTTCCAATGTTAAGCTGAATAATGTTGGAGCTAAAAAACATGTTTACCCTCCTAGCTACATAGGGTTTGTTCATTCAGATTGTTAGTGTTGATAAAAACTGTCGCAGAAAAGATTTAAGCGGCATCTGAAATGTAAAAAAAAAAAAAATTAAATCCTTAATAAAACCATAAACATTGTTTGACTGATCATGATTGCTGGCAATATTCGGCACATTTTCGCTGAAAAAAAAAATTAAACTCAAAAACTTTTCAGCGTGATTGTGGTGTAATGTCTTTAAGTGACGCCTTAATTTATTTGGCTTCATCCTGTCCGCTGCCAAAATTTTTAGACTCAGTAAGCACACCTGTCTCTCCTCGTCTCCCACCGCAGTCACAGTGAAGCCAAGCGCTACATATGCGTCATATTTCCTCATCTTAGCTTTGGGTAGACTTTCGTTTGTCTCTTTATCGCCTTCTCTCTCCTCCTGTCTTCTACACTTCATACTCTGCCAATGAGAGCACCACTGCCCCCTAATGTGGTGGAATGGTATTGCACTTTATTCTAGAACAGTAAAAAAAAAAACTAAATAGAAAAATAAAAAAGCATGTTCCCTGAGGTCAAACGCGCCCCACTATTTGAGAACCACTGGTTTAGGGTGAGATGTT
This sequence comes from Danionella dracula, assembly GCA_900490495.1. Lineage (NCBI taxonomy): Eukaryota > Metazoa > Chordata > Actinopteri > Cypriniformes > Danionidae > Danionella > Danionella dracula. The sequence goes on from UELW01000034.1 coordinate 2,303,289, forward strand.
GCTAAAGACAGGGGTCACGGTGGCGCAGTGGGTAGCACGGTCGTAGCACGGGGTAGCAAGGTCGCTGGTTCGAGCCTCGGCTGGGTCAGTTGGTATCTCTGTGTGGAGTTCTCATGTTCTCCTCGTGATCGTGTGAGTTTACACCGGGTGCTCCGGTTTCCCCACAAGAACAAAGACATGTGGTATAAGTGAATTGAGTAAGAACGATCGCCCATAGTGTTAAAGTGTGAATGAGTGTGTGTGAATGTTTACCAACGATGGGTTGCAGCTGGAAGGGCATCCCCCGCGTAAAACATATGCCAGTGAGTTGGCGGTTCATTCCGCTGTGGCGACCCCGAAAGGGAAGAAAACCGACATGAAGATGAATGAATGAATGTTGCTGAAGACAATTGTTTTTGAGGATGCGTCTGCACTCCATCTTTGTTGCTCTAGAATAATACCTTCCAATGCTCTCAATGCCTCTAGCTTTCTCATTATCGTTGTTTAGATGTAGTCTGCCCATGTTGTGTTAAATGTTGTGCGGTGTACAGCATCATGACGTGTAGTTACAATTTCAGAGAGGTGTTGTTAGTGCACATAGGCTTGAAGCTGAGGTAAAAACTAGGCTTAAACATTCTGACATTTTACATCTAACCAGCTACTCTAGTAGTACTCCACTGCCATATCTCCTCAGGGCTTAGTGCAACGATTGCCTGTTTCTATTATGTTTTCCCACCTAGCTAAATGTCATTTGGGGGTACGTAATGAATGTCGGTTGATTTATTTGTAATGAATCCAAACAGACTCTATGGTAACTCCCCTTTCAAGAACAGCACACATTTTCCTGCAGAGACTTTCACTCGCAGCCTCTGTTTTAAATATACCTTTCTGTGACTGCATTCAAATGGGTTCCTGGAAGACGAGCCCTGCGGTGCAGTCTTTTGCCAAATCAGCCACAAGTACAGAAAAGCTGAAGGCTCGCTATTAAACAAGGTGTCTTTGTGGTCAGCAGTTCTGATAATAATTAAAAACTGCTGCAATTACAGAGAAACGGTTACATCATTGTGTAAAGTTAGACAGTGTTGTGAATGTAACGGCTCCCATTACTTCAGCTCTCACACAGCAAGCGTGGGAAACGGCGTTGCGTTTGCACTAAAGTTTATTTACGTAATGCAACATTTACCACTGATTTCATTTGTACAGGATTAGCAAGACAAGCCAATCAACCTTATAATGAAAGTCAAGTGCTACTTGCATTTCATTGAATTACAGCTGCATGGAGGCGTTTTTAAATGCAATTTAAATCAAAAGAACATTCCTAGGTTAAGTAACAGATTACACCACAGTCGAACGTTGGCGATTGCCACTTTGCTAATGATTGCTAGTCATCTGCTGACATGCTTTCGATAGAATGTATTGGCCAGATGATTTCTGAGTTTGCCTCATTTGTCATGAGATATTTAGTTTGTCATAAAATAGGAACGACTCTGGAGGAAGGGGTACAGAACATAGCAACCAGCCGCATTTATTAAGAAACCCAAACACGATATATACACACATTAGAGCGTTCTAAGAGAGCTAGGTCAGTGCATCCTGCGCCCCCCGCACAACTATAAATATTATTATTTGTCTTTAAATCTGTTATAAGTACACCTCTGCATAACACAGTGTCGCTATTAATGTATAAGAGAAAAAAGAAAGAAATATGGACCAACTTACAACAAAGAATACCTTTGTTAACTGTAGCAGAAAAGATTTAAGGTGCATCTGACATGTAAAAAAATATTAAATCCTTAATAAAACTATAAACATTATTTGACTGATCGTGATTTCTGGGAATATTCAGCACATTTTCGCTGAAAAACTCAAGCAGCTTTTCAGTGTGATTGGGGTGTAATGTCTAAGTGATGCCTTCATTTATTTGGCTTCATGCTGTCCGCTGTCAACATTTTTAGACTCAATAAGCACACCTGTCTCTCCTCGTCTCCAACCGAAGTCACAGTGAAGCCAAGCGCTACATACGCGTCATATTTTCTCGTCTTAGCTTTCGGGAGACATTCGTTTGTCTCTATCTCCTTCTCTCTCCGTCTGTCTTCTACACTTCGTGTCTACACGTCATACTCTGCCAATGAGAGCGCCACTGCCCCCTAATGCAGTGGAGTGGTATTGCACTTTATTCTAGAACAGTAAAAAAAATAGTAAAATAAAAAAGCATGTTCCCCGAGGTCAAACGCGCCCCCCCCACTATTTGAGAACCACTGGGCTAGGTATTCCCGGCGCTAACGCATCCGCAAGAGTAGACGAAAGATTAAGAGGGTGAGCGTTTCTGGAGCTTTATCTGTTGTATGCAGTCGATGAACTTCATCTCTGAGAAAGACGACCCGCCCTCCTAAGTCCTTTCCATCTCTCTCTCCTCTCGTTCGCCCGCTCAAGCACACATATGTAATCACCTATACACATTCACTCAATCTTTAAATGTTATATATATATATATATATATATATATATATATATATATATATATATATATATATATATATATATATATATATATATGTGTGTGTTTTTTTTTTTTTTTTTTTTTTTCCCTACCCTATAACCAAGGCCAGCAAGAAACTGTAGGTGCAGAATTCCACTTGGACTGTTTAGGGATGAGTTTAATATTGAGGTTTAATGAGTTTAATGTTGCTTAGGGGTGAAATCAGAAGACGAGTAGATCAGCTTTAACACTCAGTTCTTGAACCTTGAATTATTTTTTTCTCCCATGCTTTTAAGACCCTTCCACTTGAAACCGTCTGGTCCTGCCAATGACGTGTGGTGGATTTTTCTGGCTGTTCGTAGCGTAATCAAGCTACTCAACTAATCACAACCACTCTGAGATTTGTTGCCAATTTAATCCAGGAATCCCTGGTTCAAGAAATAATTAGTATTCATAAATAAATGCTTGAGTCATAAGTAATATGCAAATGGAATTAGAACTAAATGCATGAATAAATAAATAATGAATTAATATATACTTAAATAACACACGTTAAAATACTTAAATAACACACATTGAATGCATTCATATGTATATAATAAAATAAATGAATAGTAATAATATGTTCATAATAATAAATAAAAATAGTATCTTGCAAGTATAAACAATGCAAGAATAATTGAACATTACATTATTGGATTTATGCTTAAATCAATCAAATGCATGAATTAATGTATTAGTGAATAAATAAATGCTTGAATAAAATATAAATAAACATATTAATAAAAGTAGAAATGAATGCACCAATAATTTTTTTTTACAATTCTTTAACAAATAAATATTAATGGAATACATTATTTAGTAAATTAATACATAAATGATGATATACAATTATAGATAATTTTGTATATAAATATAAAGTAAAAATAAAGGTATAAATAAAAGTTAAAAATATTAATAATTATGAATAAAAATATAAATAAATGCATGCATGGATAATTATTTAACTAATTAATGGATATAAGCTTAACTAAATAAAATGCATTAATAAATACATTTATAAACAAGTAAATTCTGAACTTGACATTAAATATTAATGTACAAAAGTTGTTTCTAAATCATTTGATTAAATTTCCCTCTTTAATTTATTTATGCATGTGTATGTGCCAACTATGTAAATCATGTGAAAATACAAGTTATTATTCACAGATTTGATGAAAAAAATACACAAATTGCATGTAATTAGTATTTTATTTAAATTGACATTTATTTATAGATATATTTATTAATTGATTTAAAATCTATATATTCTATATATTAAATCTATTTATAGACATTTATAAGCCATATATTGATTATCTATTTATTTTCGTTTCATTACTTCTTGATTTATTTTGTTCATGAATTTGTTTCTATATTTTGATTCTCCGTAAGGCTCTGGGTTCAGGTAAAAAGAAACGTTTTTTCTTTGAAAGGAGAAGATTTATTCTGAAGATTTTCTGAAAATAACGTTACAAGTGAATTCTGCTCTTCTTCAGCCTCTGTTTCTCCTCTAGCTGCTCGCCTGCTCTTTCAAACACTAAACTGACTAATGGCCACAGAGTAAACTGTGGAGGGAGGTCCGTGCTGCTCCGTACGGGCCGGAAAAATACTTTGTCATTGTGGGTGAACATACGCAAACCTCATGAAACTAATGAGCCATGCTCGGAAGCTTCCCACACGCGCTGGCCAGGAGCCTTGTTACTCCTCTCTCTTCTAGAGGAAAGAGGTTGCATTGACATTAAATCACTGAAAGTTCATTAAAGTTAAAAGTAGGGTCAGCATATGTTTTTTAATTGTGAAATTATGTACAAACATTTTTACAGTATACACCTGTTCTCATACGTTTACATACCATGGCAATTTTTTCAGAAGAAAATAATGATAATGCAAAAAAAAAAAATTTCCACTCGATTAGTGGTGATGATTTTTAAATCATGATGATTACAGGAAGTTTCCAAATGACTGATCAAATGTTTACTATTCAGACGGGACCAGTTTACATTTACATTTATGCATTTGGCAGATGCTTTTGTCCAAATTGAAGGTGAGAAAATATGCAATTTGTTACACCGTCAAAGTATATCTCAGCTTCTCATAATAAAAGTTGTATCAACTGATCAATAAACCATAGCAGGAAGAAAATAAATGAAAAATAAAGACAGAAGAGGTAAAAAAGAAAGAGTTTTTTTTTTATAGTAGGTGTTCCCTGAAGAGAAGAGTTTTCAGTTGCTTTTTGAAAGCCGTTAGTGTTGCAGCTTTCCTGACTGGATCAGAAGTTTTTTCCAGCAGCCAGTTTATTAAACAACGATTAAGTAAAATTCTTCTCAGACGATGTCCGTCATGTGCTAATTTGGACCAAACTAGCTTGAGTGTCTGAGTTTGACTTGTGGGTGATAACACCACGTGATCAGAATGTGTGAACTGTGTTTGGTCATACAACCTAACAACGGAGCATCCATTCCGGACAAAATTGCAAATTAATTGTAATACTATGATTAACTTTATTTTAATATTAATATACATCATTATAACGTTCTGTGATTGAGTGCTGAAATCAAAATGATCTTACCTAAACCTGATAACATCTTATTATTTTTGTCTGTTTAAATCTTGGAAGGGTTTCATCCTTATTTATTGCTTTAGGCTAAAACGCTTGTAGCAATATGGTAAACTTGAATTCTGGAAAGCCAGGGATTGTTCGGCGAGTTCACAGTGATCACATCACCCAAGAAATGCGTGTTTTCCAATCTCAAACATTCACATTTGGAGGATGTACCCAGATGCTCTCGGAGGAGCACAGAGTTTACTGAAACTCAGATGCTCTTTTCTTCTGGAGGAACGCAGTTCACGCATTCGTATTGCATGGTTTTATCAAACGCCCACAAGTCAAACTCAGACTCTTGTATCTCTGTAAAAGTCATTGACTTTTTAGTCTCGTGTGAAACATTGTCTGATAATAACTTTGTTTGGAAAACTACTCCCATCCATATAAGGCTATACACCGGGGATTTTTGGCCTGACGTAAAAGGTAAAGGTAACCATCCTCATCAATGTGTGTGCATAAAAGTGTCTGGGCTCCTGATAGACCCTTGCCTCTTTCATCCAGTGATGTGCTGACATCTCTGAATTCTGACCGATGCAGAAGGCGAAAGCGCTGTCAAAGGATCTACAGGAACGGTATAAAACAGGAAAGGGATATAAAAAGATATCCAAGGAACTGAGAATGCCAATCAGCAGAGAAGTGGAAAGTGAGGAATTCTGTTGAAACCAAACCATGGTCAGGTAGACCAACAAAATTGTGTTGCAACTGCCAAAAAAGGTAAGGACTGCCAAAAAAACCCCACAAATAACTTCAGCTAAAATACAGAATTACCCAGACAAATCTGTCATGGCTGTTTCAAGGAGCGCAGTGAGCAGACACTTGAAGAAAAATGGGTTCCATGGTCGAGTTGCCAGAAGAAGCCATTGTTACGCCACAAAGACGCCTGTTTACAATACACCTAACAGCTCCGAGACAAGCCTCAAACTTCTGGGACAACATGCTTTGGAGCGATGAGACCGAAATGTAACTTTTTGGCCACAACCATAAACTTAATATTTGTAGAGGAGTCAACAAGACCTCTGATGATCAGAACGCAGTGGAAGGTTACTGATGATCTCCAAAGGCACAGGAAGCTTGGTTAAAATCGATGATAAGATGAATGCAGAATGTCATCAAAAGATAATAGAGGAACGTTTGCTCTCATCAACCCGCAAGCTGTGCATTTGGCATTACTGGTCATTCCTACACAATGATCCGCTTGTCATTGTTTACACCAGAACAAAGTGAAGGTTCTGGAGTGGCCTTTTCAGTCTTCTGACCTTAATATCATTGATCCACTCTGGGGAGAACTCAGACGTGCCATTTGTACAAGACAGCCCAAGAATTTATTAGAGTAGGAGGCTTTTTGCCAAGAAAAGTGGGCTATTTTACCTACAGAGAAGATGAAGAACCTCATCGACAACTTCCTCAAGAGACTTCAGGCTATCATTTCAGTCAAAGGGGGGAAAACAACATATTAAGATCCGGGGTATGTTAGTCTCAGCCTCGGACCTCACGCCAACATTCTGATGGGTTTGGTGCTTTTTTTTATGGCAGGCACTTCAAGAATCCTTAAGTTGGGATCTGAATGGTTTAATTTTTCCAGATTTCCAGGAGAACTTTGTTTGAAAACAATCAAGAAAAATGATATTACTAGCTTTGTGCCACCTTCATTCCTTTATAGAAGATTGTTGTTCTACTCTTGTAACTTAGTAATTGAAAGTCACAGAAGATGATACCGCTAACTTGTTGCATGTCGACCAGTTGTTGTGGTGACATTTTTTCACTACGCTATGCTAAACGTTTTGCGATTCACTGTTTGACATGCCAGTCAAACGATGTCCTTCGTTGTTCTTAGCTAAAGAAAGCTGTCAAAAACACCAGAACTTGCCTGAAGCTCTGGCTATGCGAGATTTTTGGAAACTTTCTACCATGATTTAAAAAGAGTAAAACATTTTTTGACAATAAATGGCTTCCCCCAACCACTAACCATGAGTGAAAAAATGCTTTTGCCTTATTTACATTTTCAGAAAAATTGGCAACAAATCCGAATTTTGCCAGGTTAAAGTATTAGCACAACTCTAATGCTACATCTAAAAAATCCTTTTGCATAACATGCGTCCCGCCTTGCCTTGTTTGTGGAAGGGCTGTAAATAAGGGCATCGTTTTACTCGAACCTGTTGAACTGTTCCTTAAGGTGTGTTTGCGGTTGCTGTAGTTCGGTTGTATAAACAGTAGTCTAAGCACAAGAGAGCTGGTGATGATATCAAAGTGTTAAACGTGAACTAAGATTCCAGCACACTCACAAAATGAGCCAGCGATTAGAAGGCAGGGAAATCGTCTGTGGGTAAGACAGCCCTGAGGCATATCCTATCTGCTTACCTATGCTGACAGATGTCACCTACAGCTTCATGCACGGAAGTATCTCACTGGAAGAGCCAGCTTGTAAACTAACGTGCAACTTTTGTTTATGCAAAACCTCTAGCCATATTGTCTGGAAAAAACTTGGTAGCCAACCTTGCTCTCTTGCAAAGGCACCGCTTCTGTCAATTCTGTGTTTCCTGAATTATTGTTTTGGTTTCTAATACAGATTGTCATTGTGTTTTCTGAATTATTATTTTGATTTGTAATACAGTAAGTCATTGTGTTTTCTGAATTATTGTTTTGTTTCTAATACAGTATGCCATTGGGTTTTCTGAATTATTATATTGGTTTCTACTAAGACTCGGGTCTACTTGGCGAGAGTGACACCAGTTGACGAACCGACCCTACTTACCGGCATAACAGGCCTTAGTAGAGGGAGCTCTGGCAAGAGAGAGAGTTTGAACCACACACCGTGGCATTACCCGGGGCATTACCTCTGATTTGCCAGACATGGAGATTCCAGAGATCTGGACGCGGGTGCTTGTGCCCACATCCCTGGGTCAGAAGGTCTGACTTGCCGGGGAACTGGCCATGGAGGGACTGTCATGAGGGAGCAGATTTCTACGAACCAAGGTCGGTTGGGGCAATAAGGTGCCACCACTATGACCTCTGCCTCGCCCTCCCTGATCTTGCACAGGAGGGTTGCAAGGAGGCTCACTGGGGGAAACACATATAGGCATTTTTTTCCTGGGCCAGCAATCCACCAGTGCATCTATCCCGAGAGGAGCCTGGGACAGAGCGTAGAACAGCCGGCACTGAGCACTCTCTGGGGCAGCGAACAGGTCTACCTGCGCTATACCAAGCGTTCACAGATCTGCTGGACTGCCAGGGGATGGAGTTGCCATTCTCCTGACTGGGGTTTCCACCGAGACAGTGCATAGACAATGCACATCTGAATCAACCTGCCGGGGATATGGACTGCAACTAGGGACAGACCCCAATGCTGACTCCAGAGGAGCAGTCTGCGGGCGAGAGCCGACAAACGGGGTGAACGTATCCCTCCTTGTCGATTGGTATATGCCACCACCGCCGTATTGTCCATACTGACCAACACCTGATGTCCCTGCAGAATTCTCCTGAAGTGCTTTACTGCTAGGAACACTGCACATAGCTCTAGGCAATTAATGTTCCAGGAAGCATGTTTCTCGGTCCAAAACCCTGAGACTTTGTGCTTCTGGCATACAGCACCCTACCCAGTCCTTGAAGCGTTGGTAGCTTCTACTACGCGCCTGGCAGGTTCTCCCAGGGGGACACCAGCACGGAGGAACCGAATATCTTTCCAAAGATGCAGGTGGAGGCGGCAACGAGGTGTCACGTTCACCTTCAGTCACCCTGGACCATGCTCGCGACAGAACTCGGAACTTGAGCCAAAGCTGGAGTGGTCTCATATGTAATAAGCCGAGCGGAGTAACCACTGCTGCGGAAGACATATGCCCCAGGAGCCTCTGGAAGTTCTTCAGAGGGACCACTAATCTCATGCAGACTCTGCGTGCTGCCTTCAGCAGGCTCAGGGTACTCTCTAGAGAGAGACGTGCTCGCATGTTCAACGAGTCTAGCTCCATACCCAGAAAAGATATGCTCTGGCCAGAGGTTAGACGGCTTTTTTCTGAGTTGATCCGAAGCCCCAGACTGTTGAGGTGGCATAAGACCCTGTCTCTGTGACGAATCAACTGGGACCACGTCTGGGCCAGTATCAGCCAGTTGTCCAAGTAAGCCAGGATTCGAACCCCTTCTCTTATTAATGGTACTAAAGCCGCCTTAATCACATTTGTGAAGGTGCGAGGGGACAGAGACAAGCCGTAGGGGAGGACGCAGTACTGATATACTCGACCTTCGACGCCAAACCAAAGAAAAGGTCTGTGCTGAGGGAGTATACTCACGTGAAAATACCCATCCTTCAGATCTATTGTGGCGAACCAATCCCCTGTATAGATTGAGTGGACCGTGCATCTGAGGGATATCATCCTGAATGGAAGTCTCAGAAGATGAGCGTTCCGACGACGCAGGTCGAGGATTGGACGCAACCCGCCTGTGCGCTTGGAAAGTAGAAAGTATGGGCTGTAAAACCCTCTTTCTCTGTCGGCAGGAAGGACCGGCTCAATTGCACCTTTGCGTAGAAGGGAATCGATCTCCTCGCGCAGGTGGCTGAGACAGAGGTCATTAGAACCCCATTGAACCTTGGCGGCTTGGCAGCAAACTGCAGTCAATAGCCGTGCCGGATAGTGCGTACGAGACAAGGGGAAATATTGGGAAGTTCCCACCAAGCTTCCTGAAACTCCACTAATGGCGTCATACGCACTTCGCCGATAGTTTCCATAGCGGGGCCGCAACTAGCGGACTTAGCGGTGGGGTCTGAAGGGATCCTAGGTGGAGACTTACATGGACGTCCAGGCTTGACCTCGGAGCAGCATCCGGTTCCAGCCGAGTAGGTCCCACTCGAGGCTGACTCCGACACGGAAGCTGAGAGCCATCCGGACTGCACTGCATCAGATGCACGCCCTTGAATGTGCCTCTGAGTTGAGAACTGCATTCGGATCTGCAATGCAAGCCTCCTGGCTGCGCACATAACCCAGGTTTTGCATATTTAATGAAAAACTGAGATCTGACCTGTGGGTCCGCTGCTTGGTGGTGGTGGCAACTGAAAGTACTCCAACCTCGCCTTAAGTGCACTGCCGGACAGAAGTGTGTAATCCACACATTCTTATCCATCAACCGCTGCCTCAGCATGTCTATGCCCAAGACAACTGAGGCAATGATTGTGGCTATCAGTCTATGCAATCGATCCACCGCATCCAACAGACTTGCACGGTCGCGACATGTTTGGAACACGCTACAAACAGTCGACCGGCAAAACAAGTGCTCTATTATTAAAAAGTAGTCTTACTTGTTGGTGTAAAACGGTGAAAGTGCTGGAGTCTGGTGTGTGTAGGGCAACATTGTGTTTTCTGAATTATTGTTTTGGTTTCTAATACTGTAGGTCATTGTGTTTTCTGAATTATTATATTGGTTTCTAATTTGTCGTGGTGTGTGGGATTTACATTCTATTAAGTGTTTACATTCTCACATGAAAGTTTTTTAAATGGTTCCATTGACCGTTTTATAAATTCTGTATGAATGTAATATGCTACTCAATCAAAGATGCCAAACATTCTTTGACACAATGAAACTACTTTTACGTCCTTCATTGTCTAGGCCAGGGAGGACATAGACAAGTTTTAAAGTTTAAAGAAAGTAAAAATTAAGAGAATAAATGATTTGCACCAGGAGGTGATTTCACCTGATTTAAATAAATTTAACTCCACTTCAAGGTAAATATATTGTAAAGATTCAAAGTCCAACACACGTTTTTTATGTGGACAAAAAGTTTACAATTTTATTATCGACAAAGAAACTAAACCAACGCAGGTCAACAAGGCGGTCTTAACAAAGAAAAATATGAACAATGGAAAATGACTAAAAACATCATTATATCCTTGAATTTGGAGTACTGAATTAATTCGATACTGAGTTTTACGAGGGTTTGGCTGCAAGAATGTGTCCTCAATTTGAATCCAGCTTTAGGTTTTTTTTTGCATAAACTTAAACAAACATGTAATGGGAAGTTTCCTGTTGCTTAAAAAATCTCTCTAGGTTAAATTTTACAATTATAAAGTCTAGTATGGGTGGCTTACAGGTAGAAGTGTTTATTACAATCTTTGGCCATCTAGAAAATTTAAAAGATTAGCCTATTTAAACAGAAAGTGATTTATGTACTTTTATTTACAAGAAATAGTTTTATTTTTAATGCTCCAGAAAGTTGTCAGATTTTTTTTTGTTGTCAGAATTTTGTGTTTAGCGCTAGACTTGTTGAAGTGAATTCTACTATATGTTGTGGGTTTATATCTTTTTGCTTATAGCTGCGTTTAAAGTGAGTGAAAGAAGTATTTCTGTTTTTAACTTTAGCCCACGGACAAAGAAGTTTAGATTTATTTCCACATTGAGATAAAAACACAACATTCAAAAGCTAAATGCATCTTTATTTTGTAGCTTTGAAACCTGAAAGAGGAATCTAGCAAATCCCAGCAGAGAATGTGGAGGATGCTGAACAGTGAGGGGAACAGGGTTACATGGCTTGTTTAGCAGAGCACAAACATTTAAGTACATTCGTAGACATTGTTTACAATAAATACAGCCTTTTGAAGGTTATGAAGGGTGCAGTGATGTTCTAGAGGGGTCTAATATTTATTATAAATGATTTTAAAGGAGCACAATATGGAAAAATTTTGTTAAACTTCAGAGTTTATTGTGAAAACAGACACATTTCACAATAATGGTTTCTAGAGCAGTTACAAAATCGGCGAGAAAAGTTATTTGAGTAAATCAGTGTTGTTTAGTAACAAATACTCTCAGAGAATTCAAGATTATCCTGGAAAAGTTTTATGATATTAATAAATGTGTCTTTTATTACTTGAATTGAAGTCTTGAGAGCTTTGGTGCAGGCTTTAACACAGTTAATCTTCTGCATTGTAACTACGCCATTATGTTATAAAATATATTATTCATAATATTAACATAGCATAAAATACTTGAAATGACATTGTATGATATATAATCTAATTTATATTTGTACAGTGTGATTTACTGCCTAAAGAAGAATACATGCTGTTTCACGGGTACCTGGGAATTTTTGGTTAGGGCGCATAAAATGTGAATCAGCTCTTCCATTAACGCGTCCCACAAATTGTCAGGCTGAAATAATAATAAAAAAGAATCTAAAACATAATAAAGATGACCATTTTCATGTCTGAAATGTCTAGATTACATGTACAGTAAAGGTTTTCTTTTTATTACAGTTCATGTGCCCTACAAAGCCAAGTACATGTTCATGTTTACAACAGTGTACTAATTCTAAAGCTCTACCATACATTAATGGACCTAATAGAAACATATCATTTTATTTAAGACTAGGAAACCTTAAAAGTAATTTAGTATACTCTTTTTATGTCCATGGGTTTTTTTATTTTATTTAGTAATGCAAAGAGCCTTTCAACCATTGCTTCCTTTTGCTTTTATTTTACAAAATTTAAACAATGTGGAGTTAATAACTATATGTTTTCTCAACGTTTGGTGTTATTCGATCGCAAAAGCAGTGTTTGTATTATATTTCTAGCAGTCCACCTTAAGAGCGTATCTATATTTATGATTTCCTGAATACTTCTCCAACCAATCACAAAGCCCTCTCCCTACCTGCCTTTAAGGGTGACGCTTATGATTGGAGCGGGCTTTGGGCGGGCAGCCAATCAGCAGTCTGTTCCCTCACTCCGGAGCCACTAGAGAATGACAGGTCGAAAAAAAATAGAAAAGGAAGAAGGAAAATTTGTTCAGCTCACGCCATCGCCATTCGCTCGTGAGGCTGAAAGTTTGAGGAACTTTTACGCCTGGTTTCTGGGTAAAGAGCAGCCGCTCTCGGGGATTACACCTGGGTTGGAGTTATCTGAGCGGAACCAGCAGCCGTTCGACCTCATTTTCTGAAGAAAACTCGAGCGTGTAGATGTTTGTCGTGATTCGAACTCTTCTCGGAGATACCAGATAGCCATGTCGGGTGGTATCGGTATATACGCGGTGAAGAAACGGAAGAAGCCCGTTCAGAAAATGTAAGTTTTGTTTGTTTGTTTGTTTGGGTTCCTCATGTTCATGTTCAAGTTCAAAGCGCGCTCCCGTCGGGTGCATCAAGGTTGTTGATATAATGTAACAAAAAGACACGTCTGGGTGACGTCGCGTCGGTAGAGCAGCGTAACGTTATTTTTAAGTGTGTTTTAGGTTAATAAAAGTGCTTAAATCTTGTGTAACATCTGTAAACTTGATGTTGGGTTAGACATGTGACATAATAGACGCTGTCACTTAGTTTACAAACTGTAAGTGTTGGGTTTTGTAGCAAAACAGGATATTATTGCAACGTTCTGTGGACTAACTAAAAAAGTGAACCTAATATATTTTAAAAGGGTTTTTTTGCAACGCAAGCGGGGTTTACTGTTGTTTTTTTTTGAGGTTCTTTTGCTTCCCATTGGGTCTCTTAAATGCGTTATAACTATTAAAAGCACATTTAGAAAGTGTTTTTTCTGTTGCGTAAATGTCTGAAATGGCTTGTGTGAGTTGTTAAGGGTTGGTGAAGCAAAGCGCATTGTGGGAGAATGACTGAGCGTTGATTTTGTTGCCTGTGACCCAGTTCTGTCTCCGCCTCTGGTTTGGTGCGAATGCTCGGGTCCTGCTTGGAAATAGTACTCTTATATTAATCATAATCAAGTTGAGAGTTGGCGGCGCTCTCACGCGATGCTTCCACGAGGGAGGGGGTGAGCCGGGGGGAGTATGTTATTGTAATCTGATATAGCCTTTTTTCACTTCGTGAGAACGCAGAGATTTAAAAAAAATATTATTATTATTTTTTAGCTTTTTTTCACTTGCTCCCCCCTCCTCAAATTAACATATTTTTTAAGTCACGCTAACTCTTGCGCAACTGGTGGAGCTGGCTGAAAAGAACAAAAAAAACTTGGGTTCGGGAGATTATTGTGCTGTAGCGGGGATCGGTTAAGGGATCTGTTAATATTCCTTTGATTGAGGTGCTTTAAAAAGTTCTTGTTCTAATAAGACTGATTTATGTCGAGCTACTGGGTTTATGGCGCGTGTAAGCGATTGGACGCTAGTCGTGTGTTTGCTGGATGAAAACTTGAATGAGCTGTCTTAACACAGAATCTAATGTCTATTTGTGATGTTTATTCGTGATCAGGATTGGCACTAAATTGCATATTTTATATGTATGTATGTGTGTATATATATATATATATATATATATATATATATATATATATATATATATATATATGTGTATGTATGTATATGTATAGTCTGTGTGTAGTACTAGATCTCGAGAAGATCCCTCTGATTTGTTACAGTTTAAAAGGCACCTATTGCGTCATTTTAATCTTTAATGAACATGTTTTTAAAAGCATACTTTTGGGGGTGTTTTAAGTTTAACAGTTTCCTTTCTGTCTCTCCTCGCTTCTATATCTCTCCCCCCCCCCCTCTATATCTTTCTCTTGCTATCTCTTCTACCCTTTTCTCTCTCTTTTTCTATATCACTCACTCACTCACTCACGCACTCACTCCCCTTTATATCTTTCTCTTGCTTTCTCTTCTATCCTTTTCTCTCTCTTTCTATATTTCTCTCACTACTTTTCCCCCCCTTTCACTCACTCACTCACTCACTCACCCTTTCTCTCTCTCTTCTCTCCCCCTCTATATCTTTCTCTTACTATCTCTTCTACCCTTTTCTCTCTCTCTTTTTCTATATCACTCACTCACGCACTCACTCCCCTTTATATCTTTCTCTTGCTTTCTCTTCTATCCTTTTCTCTCTCTTTCTATATTTCTCTCACTACTGTGTCCTTCCCCCCCTTTCACTCACTCACTCACTCACTCACTCACTCACCTTTCATCTTACTATCTACTCTCCTTACTTTACTCTTACTCTCTCCCCCTCTATATCTTTCTCTTACTATCTCTTCTACCCTTTTCTCTCTCTCTTTTTTTCTGATTTTTCTCTCATTCCCCCCTCTTTCTCACTCATTCACTTATTCACTCTCACTCACTCACTCACTCACTCACTCACTCACTCACTCACTCACTCACTCACTCACCCTTTCTCTCTCTTACACTCTCTCTCTCTTCCCCCCTCTATATCTTTCTCTTACTATCTCTTCTACCCTTTTCTCTCTCTCTTTTTTCTGATTTTCTCTCATTCCCCCTCTTTCTCACTCATTCACTTATTCACTCACTCACTCACTCACTCACCCTTTCTCTCTCTTACTCTCTCTCTCTCTTCCCCCCTCTATATATTTCTCTTGCTGTCTCTTCTACCCTCTTTCTCTCTCTCTTTTTCTATATTTCTCTCTCCTTCCCCCCCTCTTTCACTCACTCACTCTCACTCACCCTTTCTCTCTCTCTTACTCTCCCCACCCTCTATATCTTTCTCTTACTATCTCTTCTACCCTTTTCTCTCTCTCTCTTTTTCTATATTTCTCTCACTCCTTTATCCTCTCTTTCTCACTCACTCACTCATTTTAGTTCTTACACTTTTAAGTTTATTAAGGGAATCACTGAAGTTGATGAAGACAAGGGTTTGTGACTTTGCGGCTGTTGCTGAACCTGATATTTTTGGACGGTGGTGTAAAGCGCTGTACGTGTTGACAGCCCTGTCGAGCCCACCTACTGGGTAATGTGTTTATTATGGCCATCATTGGCACAGAGACGAGCGTCCTTTACGTGGAGTGTCCACACATCGGATTGGGTTATTGCAGGAGCAGAAACTGCAGTGTGTGTGTTTTACTGTGCTGATAAACGTTAAGCAAGTCAGTAGGGTGCCGAGTCGCTGGAGTGGCTAAAGACACAAAGAAGGTATTGAGAGGAGGTGTAACAGGACTCCAGGCTTCACACCACAAGAGCTCGAAGTTTGGAATGCTGTTGAACAGTACAATCTCTCTCTCTCTCTCTCTCTCTCTCTCTCTCTCACTGTCTCTCGTTTTCCAAAAGAACCTTGTCTAGATTTCCTCCTAATCTATGCAAAAATAAAAACATAAGAGCAAGGAATGAACTGGTTAACCTCAGGCTTGAGCTGAAAACTTGCAGATGGAATGTTTCTGCATTTCACGTCTTTCTGTAGAGCGGATATGCTCTGCAGATCACACTCGTATGCTTTTTTTTTTTGCTCAAAAGGGACTTCTAGTGGCACACATTGTACTATATTGGGAAAGCCTAAAGCGGTCATGAACTGGATGATTTAAAATGGGAATGTCAATTCAGTTTCGTAAACATTTAATTTTAAATGGTGATTAAATATTAATTGAGTTACGACAGAATGAAGTAGACTATCACATTTCATCTAGCTATAAATGAAAGAATCACTCGTGATGTGAGCAGGACTTCTTGGTCAGAAAAGTTGAATCTCTCTAAGAGCAAGTATGAATTAAAACCTGCATAAGTAAAAATATTAATGTAGCGGTGTAATGAAAACGTATTCAGTCTTTATCACGCAGCTACTGCTTACTTTCCCTCCTGATGCATGATAGGAAGTGATCGGACTTGTGATGCCTCAACAGACCCCTTTAGGCTGGGGCTGGAAGTGAACAGAATTTAATTTAGCACCCTTGTTAAATAACATGGACAATTTTACTGCTGAGAATTTGTGTTTAAATCCAGATTCCTCTGGGTTGGACTAAGTTTAACATGCAATTTTAGTAAGGCGGAATTGATCGAAGCATGTGTTACTTTTGGTATTTTTTAAGGTTAACCCCCGCACTGTGTCCTTAAATGGGTTGCGTCGTGTAAACCCGCCTTTGCAGACATTTTAGTGTTTGTTTAGACATTTAGTTTTAGTGTTTGTTCATCAAAAACATGCCTCTAGTCAAATCTTCATGCATGTTTGTATAGTTCTTTTTTCATTTGTTGGGAGCTCAAAACAGCTTGATGACATTAGCCACGCCCACTAACCAACCCATATGATGAAGAACATCTCAATCTCATCTCAATGAACAATGTCTGCGCTGACCAACCTGGAAGTAAACCGTAGTATAACTTCATTGCTAAACAATTAAACAAGAGTTTGGTTGAATGTCCCGGGTTTTTTGATGCTAAAAGATTAATATATTTATCAGAAATGGGTGGAAGCCACACACAGCAGGGGGCGTGGTAGAAGGGAGGAACAGGAGGTACATGGCTTGTTTGGTGAATTACAACCATTTGAGAAGATTTAAAGAGACATTATATGTCTCCATAAACCTCTTTAAACGCTATCAAAGTAGCACTCGCCGTTCGTTTCAAGGCTTTACCAGCTTGGAAAATGAGCCTGGAACATTAACGCTCATTAAGGCTCTAATTACAACATAATTTCAAAACCGATGCAAGAATAAATACAGATGGTCTGGCTTGTTCATCGCTCACATGACATTCCGCCTCAAGCCCTTTGCAGTTTGTTTTCTTCACAAAGCGCCGTAGAAAAGCTGTTTACGACGTTGTGTCTTGTTCCTGGTATGAGTGTTAGTGGACATGGATACTGGGCTTTGAAATGATACAGCTCTGGAAGAAAAGTGGGTCATCCCTGGTGCAGAAAGGCCCTCCCTTGGAGACTAGGGTTACAGGTTGTCTGTCACTTGAAATACCCTCAAGTCTCGCCTCGAGGACTGAATGAGGAGAGTGTAGAGTTTTGCAAATCATTTCTGAAGTCCTTGGTGATGAGCGCTTAAAGTCCGAGCGGGCCGTTTGGGGGGCCATCTTTTATTTTTAAAATCATACAAATAAAACTTGATTTCGTAAATCCACTGCGTCGGCCAGCCAGCGCCAACATATCATATTTTGAAGGGCGATCCTTCACCTGCAGATGGTTTCTCAGTCTAGATTTTTCTGATGTCTTCCGGTTTAAAAGATAAACTAATGAAGATCTCTTTCAGTGCACTTTCGCAAACAGGGAGTCTTTCCTCTCTTTGAACTGCTTCACATCATCAACATCCGGATTTCTGCTTTTGTGATCTGAGAATTAATTGAGAAAACCATTTACAAAGCCTCATTTTACAGTGGGAAAAGCAAAGAAATGACCGGAAGACGGTCAAGGCGAGAGATCTTGAAGGCATCTCTGGATCCCTCTATTGCTAGAATAGATGCAGCATCATAAACATCCATCTGAATTCAGGGCAATCCTCAGCAAATCTCTCTTGAAGAGCAACTTTGGGCTGTGTGCTTAGTTTAAGTAGTCCTCCTGCAGCTTGAGCTTTGAGTGCAATGGTTCCTGATGCAGAACAAATATCTGGCAGGTCCGTTTTAGTTGCTTTAATCACAATAATGTTGTTAATCAAGAACTGTGTGACAAGCTTTCCCTTTTAGATTCGAGAGTGGAGAATTTACAGCGAAAAAAAAAATGCATTTCATTATTCTTTGTTTGATTCTTTTAACCAATGAATGAAAGCTCAACTATAATAATAACTTTTGTTATAATAAGTCATTTTTTAAATCATAAATAGAGCTCACTGCAGACATTATCTATCCTCTCTTCTTTCTCAGTGTCTCTCTCATATCTATCTATCTCCATCTATTTCTATTTTTCTTTCTTGCTCTTTTTCTTCTCACTTCCTCTCACTTTCTCTTCTCTCTCTTGCTGCCTTTCTCTCTCTGGCTTCCTATCTATATTGTTTCTCCTCTCTCTCTCCTTTACCCTTTTCTCTCTCTCATTTCTCACTAATGCTCCCTCTCTCCATTCTTTATCACTTTTTCTTCCTCTATCTCTCTTTTATCTCTTTTTGCTTCCTTTCTCTCTCTCCCTCTCTAGTCTCTCATTCCTTTTCTCACAATTCTTTCTCTTGATCCCATTCTCATTTCTTACTTGCTCCCTTTCTCTCTTTCTTTTTTTACTCATGCTTCCTGTCTCTCTTTTCTCACTGTCATTTCTCACTCACAACCCCCCCCCCCCCCCCCCCTCTCTCTCTCTCTCTCCTTACCTATCGTCTGCCACGGTGAGGGACTGGCAACCTGTTCTGAGTGATCCTGATCCAGTTTGAACTGGGTTACGTAAAACGTTCACCCCAAAGAGTATTTATTGAAAAGTTTTGAAAATAAACAACTCTCTTTTGTTGTAGATTATGGTTTGAGAACGATGTAAATCCCCTAAAGGTTACCAAACAGGAAAGCTTTCCCATTTTTATTGTACAAAGGCGCTTGTAGTGTTCCGCAGCGACTGGCGCTGTGTGAAGCACTGAATGTTTGCTATTCGAGCCAATTTTAGTTCTTTTCTTTTTTTTCTCCTTAAAGTCAGGTTTTTGATTCAAAACAGATGTGGCTGAGCCTCAGCTGAGGTTATCGGCTGGAAAACAAGCGCCGCTGGCTCCATTGTGCCTTTTTTCTGATCAAAGATCTGTTTTCATGTTTCCATGCAAGGCAATGTTGATTATCAGAGCATCCTGACATTTCATTGCAGTGAAAAAAAAGAACGCTTAAGTTAATAGATTAACTTTGCAGGCTTCCAAAAACATTGAACACCCAGAATAAATCAGTGGCTAACTTTGAAAGAGACAGAAAATGCTAAATTATTTAGTATTCATATTCAGTTCTGGGGTTTGCTTGTTATAAACCTTATTTTTGCCAGTGAGATTCTTTCTACGGGACTTTGAAAGTGTGTCTTTTAAAAAAGCTGGAGCTAAGTTACAGATTACAAGAGATCATGAGTTCTAAAAGATACATCAAACTCTGACCAGTCAATGCCACTCCTTCATGCAAACAAGGTTTGCTTTTGATTTGAAGGAGTGACACCTAGTGGTGAAAACCTTCATCTTGTATGCTCCAAGTACCGCTTTGCGTGGTTAGTGTTAAGACTGACACAACTCATCAAAAATTAGTTTGTGTGCACAGGATTTGGATTGATTTGAGAATGGTGATACTAGCAGAAGAATGTTTTGGGGGTAACTGATTGGCTATTTTTGAGTTTTTGGGGCAGAGTATCCCTGTAAGTAAAATTTTTTTGGCCAAACAAGTCCAAGTGAAGGGTTCATCGGGAGAGTTTCTGCAGGTTTTAGAAGGATAAATATAAGACTTTTAAGACCATTAGGAATCAACGTTAAGACCTATATCTTGCCATCAAAAACATATACAACTCTTTGCATAAGAAACAGTATGCTTCAAATACATTGTTCTAAACCTTACCAATCACTTTTCTGGTTTTTAGCATTTATGCACATTTTCTCAATCTCTGGCAAACCCAACAGTATCTTTTATTCTTTTGAGCATTTATGCACGTTTTCTTAAACTCTGGCAACCCTAAACATTATAACTCCTGGTGCTAATGTGCTGATAAACTAAACAAAAGTTGCCTGTCATTAGTTTTGTTTTTGTGAGCCAGGAAATAGCAAACTTTAAATCTACAACTCTTGTCAGTTCCAATGCATTTCTTCTAAAATTGTCCAGGCCAAAAAAAATCTCAATTTTTGAGACTGAAATAGTTGTTGGTAAAGAAAGTATTGTCTTTGTGAGATTTTTTTTACCAGACATTTTTCCAGGAAGGACTGGCGAGCTTCAAAGCTGAGATTCAAAGCTTCTGATTGGCTAATATAACTTCAGGGTTGAGGTGTTGGCTTCAGGATAGAAGCGTTTTTCTGTGGATAGATTTTTCTAACAACCCATGCTCGTATGTGCAACGTTTTTTTTTTGGTAAAAGGGTAAAAAAAAAACTAGTTTAGTGTTTAATATTTTCATACTCACACTAAAGCCTTTTTTTGTTGACCAAATGCACATTACTTTTTGGTTAAATTAATTCTAGTAATTCTTTCTTTATCCAGTCTTTTTTGAGAGCATTTTTCCAAAGGAACAAATAGTTCCTTGCTGTTATACAAAGAAATGCTGTTTGCACAACTAATTAATGATACTTTGTTACATTTCCAACTAAAGTGAGGTATATTCATGTTATTAGATTTTGCTTATAACATGCAATTAATCGTGATCAATCACAACAACTCGGGTGATTAACACGATTAAGATGTTTTGTTTTTACTAAATAATGATAATAATATTCAAAATATTTTAATTGTTTTCTGAAGAATTGTTTTCTTGAGTTCATTATATGTATAATCATACGTTTTACCAATTGATGTAATTCATCAAAAAAAAAAACTTGAAATGAAGAGATGAATAATCGATCAAGTGAATAATCGTTGGTTGCCGCTCTGCTACGTTTTTTTAATTACTCAAAAGAAGTGGTTCCCTTTTTCAGAAATAAATAATTTCTTTGTTACAAAACTCTTATTTGACATCATAAAGCAAAAACTCTGAATGCTGTATTGCAGGAATGCACCGCAGGCTTTTGGGCCAAAAGCATTCAGTTTGTTCTGTTTCCATGTCCTCAGTAAACCTTTCAAGTAACGCAATGCATTGTGCAGAAGCAGGCTGTTGTGCAAGAATAGCAGCAAAGACTCAAACTTTTCAGTGGAGGGTTTTTCAGCTATATTGCTCGTTTGGAAAGGACGGATAAGGAAAAGGTTGCGTGGGTTGTATGGGTATGCACAAAACGAGGGAGTTAAATGTGCCAAATATTCACAAGCACTGAGAGAACAAAGCAAACTGTCTTAAGGTGCTTCTCTGTGTATTTTTGGTGGCATAAGAAACCTTGTTGCATGCTGAGACCTGCTGGAAGAAAACAGTGATGATGTCATTCCTCCAGTGATTGGCTCGACTTGCACACAAGAGGACATGAAAGAATCAGATTTTAGATGTCCCTCTGGATGGTGTCAGCAGTAAACAGAAAAGCCAGCCTTAGCAACTGCAGAAATATTGGTCATCCAAACAATAGGAGGGCATTGTAGATGATCACGTGATCGGATCTAATTGAGAGGGAAAGCTGGAGCTCCGATTCACATCATCAGACTTTCAAAACAACTTTGGTCTGCAGATAAGAAGAAAAGACTCAGCGTGTTTGTGTTGGAAACGTCGTTAGAAGAAAATTGTTGTTAGGAAGTTACTGTTGGTCTGGTTTCCAGCAGGGTTCGTTTACATCTTGACTGGGAAACCTCAGAAAGGGCGTGGTGAGACAATCGGTCAGTGAGGACCATTGCGTCAGGAGTTTCGACCGTCGTCTGTTAAATGCATGTGGTGAAAACACCTATATTTTTACTAGGAGCTACAAAGGTCTTGCTTATCTAGCTTTTCTTACTCTCTTAAAAGAAAAGGGATTATTTTCTCTTCAAAACGATTGAATGCGCAAGTTTAAATATAATACGCTTAAAATTATGTTTTACAACAAATGTATATTTATTGCGCAAAAATAAAAAATAAATTAAGACATCCGAATAAAAATTGCAAAAGCATTATTAATGCTTAAGAGTTGACTAAACTAGCACGTCACATCATTATTTTGTTTGCTCTCACAATTTCAGTTTGTGCGCTTGCGTTCTTTGACCTAGCACTCTCAATTCATTACTTTTGTTTCCATTTCTTGTGATTCTACTCTCATGTAAATGAAGGCTGGCTTTAGCACCGCCATTGGTCCAGCAGCTCTGATTGTCACTTCTCGTCTAGACATTAATTCCCAGAGAGGAAGTGTAATGCCAGTGAAGTGAAGGTTCCAATATGAGCTCAATAATTGAGAGCTCATTTCAATCTGCGTATTTCATATAGGTAACAAGCTACACCACTCTTTGTGCTCGAGCTATTTTTCCTCACACTGGCAGCCATCTTTAACAAACAATCCTGTTCCTACATTACCCGGTGCATGCAACTAAGTCCTTCTCAAGCCCTCGTCTGTAAGTGCATGTCCGACCACACCTCGGCTGAAGTGTTGTACCACCCTTCACTAAAGCTCTCCCCCTTAGAGGTTTGGGACACCCCTTCCCCTCATTTGAACATGTAAAATGGAGGGTGACGAGCAAGGGGTAGGGCATAGTAAGAGAAATAGAGCTCCCTAGGCCTCCCTAAGTCTCTTCCTCATAATAATGACGACCGCTTAACAACACTAGACAGCAATATTTTTAACAGCAACCTTTCCCTAACCCCAAATGGAAAGTAACGAGTCTTCAGATTAGTTTGTTTCACATTGTGTGGATCATTTTGTGCGTCCCGATTTGTTGTTTTCTCATCCGAGACTTTTTCAACTCTAAACTTTAGGCTTGTATTTTTATACTAAGCTTAAGTGTGATGCTTGCATTTCACACATTGCCAGCAATGGATAGATGTCCGGCCCTTAAACTAAATAATTCAGGCCTTTGTGACCCTTAAAAATAGACTCCACTTTGTTTATTTAAACATAAAGGAGCAAAAGGAACAAAATTTAGATTGAAGTGTAGGGTAGAGTGGACAGCTTGTCAGGTTTGAACAGATATCATCGTAGATATCCATTCAATTGAATTGCATCCTAGGTGAAACATCAAGGAACCAAAAATTCTGAGGTCCTTCGTGTTGTGCTTAAAAGCTGGAGCGGCTGAACCAAAGTGGAAGGAAGGGGCCAACCGTACTCTTTTGTTCCCGCAGGCTCTTTTAGGTTAGTTTTATTTTCTTTCTGGGAAAACATAATTAGGGTCCGGCTCGGAAAGCTAGAGTTACCTCTCCCACTCTTCTGCACTGGCAAGCAATGAAAAGGCTGAGTTTCAGCCTGATTCCGCCAGCTCCGATAATGGGTTTCATTACGGCAGATATTTATAATACTTTACATTCTTCTGATTTTCTAAAAGTGCATCTTCAAAGCTTCAGACAAACCTGAGGAAGCTCATCATTAAATAGCCAAAATCATCAGATCAAAGAATGTTGATAATGGTTGTCCAGAGATTCTGTAAAAAGTACCTTCAACTCAGAATGAAATAAAAAAGCTGTTTTCGTTCAGCCGTATCGATACGAAGATGATTTATTGATCTCTATATCAAGCCATGTAACGTAACGCTACTTTTCTTCTCTCCAGACCCAAACCACCACCACCTGATGGCATCAAATCCAACCCCTCCAAGCGGCACAGAGACCGGCTAAATGGTGAACTGGACAAGCTGACCAACCTTCTACCATTCTCAGAGGATGTCCGTGCGCGCTTGGACAAGCTATCTGTTCTTCGACTCAGCGTTGGATACCTGAAGGTCAAGAGCTTCTTCAATGGTGAGATCATTGCGAACTAAATGTTTTTATCATTAAAAGCTTAATTATTTCTATTTCACAAACACACAAGCGGAATTTGGGTGGGTGCGTGCGCATATATGCTTTTGTTCTACTGCAGTCTCTTCAACCGTGCCACCATGGAAGATAAAATTTTAGTCTTAGTTTTGGATTTCATTTTTTGCCACGCTTTGGTTAACAAAAATCAAAAAACTTTTTGCCACCATAAAAGAAAAGGTTTTGTCTAGTTTTAATCAAGGTAGATTAATATTTTGATTAAAAATACAATTTTAAAAGCTTATTTAACTGTTTAAATATTAGCAATATCGTATTTAAATTTGTTTTATGAGTTTATGCTCATTTTCGCTGGGAGTGCAGCTCATGCTCTGCTTAGTGTGTACGCTTTATATTCTGAATGACCGATTACAGCCACGAATCATGAAAAGCAAAAAGGACATGCATTTTGAACGTGTAACCGTCGTATAGCCATTAACATTTTTGTTCACTCTCGTTTTCATTAACCAAAATTTGCGCGCTTCTCATTAGGTTTTTGTCAAAGCAAAGATGCTCATCATCATGAGAAAATGGTTCTTCAGCTAAATAATTTAGTTGTCGTCATCGTTGACGAAAACAACACTGCATTGCAATGCATACAAAATGATTAGTAAATGCCTAATACTATTGCACTACATATTAATTTGTTTGTAGGCCACAAAATATTACAAAGAAAATGTGCTTTCAAGTGTGCACTCTTCGTTCTGTGTCCCAAACATAAGAAAAGTATTTTAATGTATTTTTAAAACCAATATCTGAACTCTTCCTCTCAATTCAAGCTAACAAAACTTTTCCAAAATGAAAAATAGTTAGGAAGTTTCAGCCTTCCAAAGTCCTTTTATTTGCTTTAGAGCTCTAGTTTGGGTTGTGAATATTGGCTTTATGGACGTATTGAGCATGAGATTACTTGTAGGTTACGTCAAAAATAGGCAAAACGATGTTCATCATTTGATAAGAGAAATGATAAGAGAAAGGCCAGTAAATCTGTGAAGTTTTTTAACATAGCAGTCAATGGAATCTTGCTAAATTGTGGATTCAGCCTCTAGAGGTTAGACACTGCAGTTCAGTCACTTCCTATTTCTCTTCAAGGGAGAAAACAGGTAGTCACCTGCCAGTCACGACACATTTGTGAGGGAAAAAAAAACAGATAAACAGGGATAAACAAGAATGTCAGTCTTCAACATAAAAGCAGAAAGATGCGTTTGATGTGTTCCTAAATAGCTTTTTGTGTATTGCTAACTACTTGTTAACAATTCACAAACATGTGCCTGTCATTGGGGTGGTGCGTCTTTATGAGCTTTTTCTGATAGCCAGGGGCCCCTAATTACTTTTACTCATGGGCTATAGAGTATAAAACAAACTAGGATTAAAAATACGACCCTGAAAAATATTTATTTTCATGGATTTTGACATTTGTACCGTCATATTATTTTATTATTTAGATTCTGAACAAATATTAAAACAATTTATGAGCTGCTTAACACTAGATAAGAATAAATATTGACTCATTTAAATGTCCATAAATATAGTTAGCTAATAATGTCAGTGTAACTCAACACTAACTGTCTGCTAGAATATTAAGCAGATGGTCTGGCTGATAGTTTTGCCAGACTTTCTTCAGCATGTGGCAATTATTTCTATGCAATTAGAAGCTTGTGTATAGAAAATGATGTGTAAATAAATTATGTTTGAGTGTGTCAGTAACTGAAGAGACTATCCATATGTCCATCCATCCATCCATCTTCTCCCGCTTATCCGGGGCCGGGTCGCGGGGGCAGCAGTCTAAGCAGGGATGCCCAGACTTCCCTCTCCACAGACACTTCTTCCAACTCCCCGGGAGGGATCCCGAGGCGTTCCCAGGCCAGCTGGGAGACATAGTCCCTCCAGCGCGTCCTGGGTCTTCCCCGGGGCCTCCTCCCAGTGGGACATGCCCGGAACACCTCCCCTGGGAGGCGTCCAGGAGGCATCCGGAACAGATGCCCAAGCCACCTCAGCTGACTCCTCTCGATGTGGAGGAGCAGAGGCTCTACTCCGAGCTCCCCCCGGGTGACGGAGCTTCTCACCCTATCTCTAAGGGAGCGCCCAGCCACCCGGCGGAGGAAGCTCATTTCGGCCGCTTGTATCCGGGATCTTGTCCTTTCGGTCATGACCCAGAGCTCATGACCATAGGTGAGAGTAGGGACGTAGATCGACCGGTAAATCGAGAGCTTCGCCTTTCGGCTCAGCTCCCTTTTCACCACAACAGACCGATACAGCGACCGCATCACTGCAGATGCTGCACCGATCCGCCTGTCGATCTCGCGCTCCATCCTCCCCTCACTCGTGAACAGGACCCCGAGATACTTGAACTCCTCCACCTGAGGCAGGAGCACTCCACTGACCTGGAGAGGGCAGGCCACCTTTTCCCGGTCGAGAACCATGGCCTCAGACTTGGAGGTGCTGATCCTCATCCCAGCCGCTTCACACTCGGCTGCAAACCGCCCCAACGCACGCTGCAGGTCCAGGCCCGAAGAAGCCAACAGGACAACATCATCCGCAAACAGCAGCGATGAAATCCTGAGGTCCCCGAACCGGACCCCCTCCGGCCCCCGGCTGCGCCTTGAGATTCTGTCCATAAAAACTATGAACAGAACTGGTGATAAAGGGCAGCCCTGCCGGAGGCCAACGCGCACTGGGAACAGGTCTGACTTTGTGCCGGCAATGCGGACCAAGCTCCTGCTCTGGTTGTACAGGGACCGGACAGCCCTTAGCAGAGTGCCCCGGACCCCATACTCCCAGAGCACCTCCCACAGGACACCACGAGGGACACGGTCGAACGCCTTCTCCAAATCCACAAAGCACATGTGGACCGGTTGGGCGAACTCCCATGACCCCTCGAGGACCCTGCAGAGGGTATAGAGCTGGTCCAGTGTTCCACGACCAGGTCGAAACCCGCATTGTTCCTCCTGCATCCAAGGTTCGACTAGCGGCCGAACTCTCCTCTCCAGTACCCTGGCATAGACTTTCCCCGGGAGGCTGAGGAGTGTGATCCCCCGGTAGTTGGAACACATCCTCCGGTCCCCCTTCTTGTAAAGAGGGACCACCACTCCGGTCTGCCATTCCAGAGGCACTGTCCCTGACCGCCACGCGATGCTGCAGAGACGTGTCAGCCAGGACAGTCCCACAGCATCTAGGCACCTGAGGTACTCAGGGCGGATCTCATCCACCCCCGGTGCCTTGCCACTGAGGAGCTTACCAACCACCTCAGTAACTTCGGCTTGGGTGATAGACGAATCCACCTCAACTACCCCAGCCTCTGCCTCCTCGACAGAGGACGTGACAGTGGGATTGAGAAGATCCTCAAAGTATTTCTTCCACCGCCCGACCACATCCCTGGTCGAGGTCAACAGCTCTCCACCTCTACTGTAAACAGTGTTGGTGGGGCACTGCTTTCCCCTCCTGAGGCGCCGGACAGTTTGCCAGAATTTCTTTGAGGACGACCGATAGTCTTCCTCCATGGCCTCCCCGAACTCCTCCCAGGTCCGAGTTTTTGCCTCTAACACAGCATTGGCTGCTGCGCGCTTGGCCTGCCGGTACCGGTCGGCTGTGTCCGAAGTCCCACAAGCCAACCAGGCCTGATAGGACTCCTTTTTCAGCTTGACGGCATCCCTTACTTCCGGTGTCCACCACCGGGTTCTGGGATTGCCGCCACGACAGGCACCAGAGACCTTACGGCCACAGCTTCGCACTGCGGCATTGACAATAGAGGTGGAAAACATGGTCCACTCTGACTCCATGTCTCCAGCCTCCCCCGGTATCTGGTGGAAGCTCTCCCGGAGGTGGGAGTTAAAGCTCACTCTGACAGGGGGCTCGGCCAGACGTTCCCAACAGACCCTCAGCGTACGTTTGGGTCTGCCAGGTCTTTCCGGCCTCCTCCCCAGCCAGCGGATCCAACTCACCACCAGGTAGTGATCGGTTGATAGCTCAGCCCCTCTCTTCACCCGAGTGTCCAAAACACATGGTCGAAGGTCAGATGATACGACAACGAAGTCAATCATCGACCTTCGGCCTAAGGTGTCCTGGTGCCACGTGCACCGGTGGACACCCTTGTGCTTGAACATGGTGTTCGTTATGGACAAACCGTGACGGGCACAGAAGTCCAATAACAGAACACCACTCGGGTTCAGGTCGGGGAGGCCATTCCTCCCAATCACACCCCTCCAGGTGACGCTGTCATCCCCCACGTGCGCATTGAAGTCCCCCAGGAGAACGATGGGGTCCCCGGTTGGAGCACTTTCCAGCACCCCTCCCAGGGACTCCAAGAAGGCCGGGTACTCTGCACTTCTGTTCGGCCCGTAGACCGTAACAACAGTGAGAGACCTGCCCCCAACCCAAAGGCGGAGGGAAGCGACCCTCTCGCTCACTGGGGAGAACTCCAACACATGGCGGCTGAGCTGGGGGGCTATGAGCAGGCCCACACCAGCATGCCGCCTTTCACCGCGGGGGACGCCAGAGTAGTGAAGAGACCAGCCCCTCTCGAGGAGCTGGGTTCCAGAGCCCAGGCTGTGCGTGGAGGTGAGCCCGACAATCTCTAGCCGGTAGCGCTCCACCTCCCGCACAAGCTCAGGCTCCTTTCCCCCTAGCGAGGTTACATTCCATGTCCCCAGAGCTAGCTTCTGTGTCCATGGATTGGGCCGCCGAGGTCCCCACCTTCGGCTGCCGCCCAGATCACAAAGCACCGGCCCCTTACGGTCCCTCCTGCGGGTGGTGGGTCCACTGGAGGGTGATCCCACATGGCCTTTTCGGGCTGGGCCCGGCCGGGTCCCATGGGAAAAGACCCGGCCACCAGACGCTCGCCTGCGAGCCCCAACCCCAGGCCTGGCTCCAGGGTGGGGCCCCGGTGACGCCAATCCGGGCGACGTAGCGGAATCTGTTGTTGTCATCATTCAGGGCTTCTGAACCGCTCTTAGTCTGACCCGTCACCTAGGACCTGTTTGCCTTGGGAGACCCTACCAGGGGCAGCAAGCCCCCGACAACATAGCTCCTAGGATCCTTCGAGCACGCTAACCCCTCCACCACGTTAAGGTGGCGGTTCTAGGAGGGTACTTGTAAATTATTTAGCTATTTGATATCTCTCTCTCTCTCTCTCTCTATCTATCTATCTATATATCTCTATATATATATTTAGTTATATAAAAGAAATAAATTATATATATATTTTTTTTTAAACATCAGTTTACCAGGTTCATCAAGATTGGGGGCTAGTAGGGAACAATAGAAGGAAGGAAAAAAATAAAACAAAAGAAAGAATAGCAGATATGTTTTTAATTATAAGTGTAAGAGTTTTTAGTTCCCCAACCCAACAGAGCTATACACCATGAGAAAATAGCATAGGACAGAATACATAAACCCCATAGAAATTATGGCTCTTGGCCTCTTACAGATTATTTTATTAACAAATACATTTCTTGTTCAGCTTTTAGTCTGCTTTGTTTTGTTCTGTGTTTGGAAGAACATATTAATGTAGACTCTACCACTCTTGGTTGATTTGATCAGAGTTTTTACGTACGTACTTCCCTGATAACTTCGTGTGCTGACAGCGTTTTCCAGCAGGTTCATGTCACATGAATGATGTGCTAGATCTCAGCTGACATGTTTACTAGCACTGTGCGGAGATCACATGATGGTCTTGTTTAGGGTCTTTAAGTCGCTTAACCTTCTCCTATTATAAGATCATAATTCGGCATTGTTTCACTTTCAATTTTGTTGTTGCAGGATAAAACTGTAGAGGAATCAAAGTGAAAGAGAAGTTCCAAATCGTGTTTTTTGTTTTGTTTTTTTTCTCTCCAATTAAAAGGACAGGGAGGTTTTCTATTAGTGTTTTCCCTTTGGTTCACAGCTTTTGGCCTTTTTTTATTCCTTTGAACTCATTAAAAATCCAAAAAACGTAGAAATTTCTGTAATAGTAATAGTTTTTTCTTTAAAAGTACACATATTTTTCTAATTTCTATCAACTTTTTAAATCTCTTATTCACTCTCTACATAATGTAGCCGGTAATTTATAACATAATAATGCATTTTCTAAAGAAGAGAGAATCTTAATAAATCACACTAATATGGTAGACATGTTACCTAAACCTGACTTAAAAACAATTAGAACACTCACATTCAACCCATAATATGTAAATCAACTTTTTCAAAAAGCTCAATGGCTGTAAAATACTAATATCTTGCATTTAAACAAGTTTGAGCACTTTTCTAAGTATGCTAATATTTTTAACATATGTCTAAGGCTTTTTACATTCAAATTGTTATCTTCTTGGCTAGCTGTCTTTTACAGTAAGAAAATCTTGGTATATGATCAAAAAACACCTTTTCTGAAGTAACAAGCTAACTTTTCAGAGAGTTGAACGCAGTAGGGATAAACTAAAGGAACATTAGCTAGTTCTATCAACATTTCATGGGGTCATTTCACAAAGTTTGATTTCACAATGCTGATTGCTGCTTTCTTTTTTGAGAACTTACTGTAAATGAAACTGCACACATCAACTTCTCTTCTCAAAGCCACTCCCAGATCGGACCTCCATATCTAGGACTCTCTTATCTTTTAAACACATTTAACTTTACTGAGAAAATGTGGTAACAATGATATGTATGAAGGGAATGACATTCTGAATAGACAAATTAAGTTTTGTAGAATGTGCCGGATGTTATCTTGGCAGCATCAGAGAGCAACACTCAAGGCTCCTCACCTTCTTCTGACCACCATGAACCTGCTACTCAAAAACTCAGCTTAGCGAAAAGAAAAATTGTTATTTGTAAATTCTAAAGACTACAATTCCATTTCCTCACAGGAGTCAAACACCTTGTTCATTCTCCTCCAAACCAAGCTTGCTAGCTTAGCCTAGCTTCCTTTCATCATTCTGCAGAATCAATTGAGATTAAGTATTAGGGCATGCTTGAAGATCAAGCGTAAGTGAGACGCAAGAGCAGATGGTCCAAAACCGAGAGAGGTTATTTTGAGCACGGCTGCATGGAGTTCTTGTCTTAACGCTCTGGAAAGCTGATGAGATCAAATGGAGCTCGGCCGTGTGGGTTTGTTTGCATGCATCACCCATAGCTACCACAAGTGTGAAGCTGAGAAATGAGGGTGACAAAGTTTAGTAGGGCCGACATAAATAAACCACGTCTGACAGGAAACACAAGGCAAGTATTTCCCAGGGTCTTTCTGGGAGTACCAGGCAGCACACTGAAGTTTGTCCAGGTTGCAGGTGTAGCTGGAACTAGGAATTCTTGACCCTGAACTGTAAAAATTCTGTTATTTTGAAGTACTGCGTGTTGTATTAAACATTAAAGCACATCACGTTTAATTGTCTTTTTAATCATTTTGAAATTTCGTAATTAAAATAACACCTATTATGAATCTTTGCGAGGTGTTTGGCCATAAATATGTGTATGAACAGTGTGAACAGAGATTAGTGCTTTAAGTTCATCAAGTTGTTTTTGCTAAATTTAAATATTGAGGTGTTTTAGGTTGAATTTCTTATGACATTACAAACCACAGTCCTCCACTGCCCCCACCCATTACTTATGAATGATGGGTGTGTTGGTTGTCCAAGCAATTGTTAAAGAATCAACAAAACATGAGAAGATCTGTCAAAAATCAGATTTTAAAAATCGTATTGTTTAAATGGTACGTTTTAGCGCATTTATGTTTATATCAGGAAACCGCTGCGTCATAAAATCCATCTTTAAGAGAGTTCTTAAACCGCCTCAGAAAGGGAAGCTTGGGACCTTGTATCAGGAAGTCAGGGGAAACTAATAGTATTTATAAAAACGAATAGTTTTTAAGACTCTATGTGAGGAACACGCCCAACAGCTTGTACGAAACTCGGAAACTTAACTTGGCATGTTTGGAAGACCAATAAGATTGATATCACATGTTAAAACAGACAGAATAAGTCCTTCCTAAAGAACACCTGCATTTCAAAAACAATTACAAAAAAGATAGATTTTTTTTTTTACTAATTGACTATGTAGATGTAAGACATTGACTTATTTTAGGATGATATTAAAAAAAAAACATACATTGCTTCCTTAGGTATCCTGCACCATAATCAATTAAAGAATTCACCAAAAATATACAATTTGAATACACCAGGAGAAGGACGACCCTTGTTTGTAATTACAATAATAACGCCTTCAATTTCTATAGTGCTTTTCCAGATGCTCAAAGATGCTTTATTCCTTCACTCCACGTTGACAGCTGAGGCTTTAACCCCACTATGTTAGTCACACACATCCATAAAGGACAATGTGGGTGAAGTGGCTTCTCCAAGATCAAAAAGGCATAATTGAACCCCCATCCCTCTAGTTGTAGGACGACCAACTTCGCCACTTAGCATGCTGCTGTTTTACTACATAAACCAGCAGTCAATTAAAGGATGAACGTTGTGTGTATACCCATCTGTCCAGCTGGTGTTAAAAAAAAAGCATCTCTCCACCTGACATGTTTCTGCACAGAACCATGAAGTCTGCATGGTGTCAAAAAAGATGAGAGGAAATCAGAAGAAAATATAAAAGGTGGGAATCCTAATGGGTTATTTCTGCTGTTGAATCCATGTAATATCACATTAATTGAATGAATGTTTATCTTGACCGCTTTTTCTGTAAATAATTTCCAACATTCAGGCTTCAACTGCTCTGGCCTGAGCCATTTTTGCATCCCTGTGAACGTTGTTCATTAGATCAAAGATACGACTACAGTAACTCGTTTATCAGCTCGTCTATTTTCATCGCTAGCGTTGAGAGGCATGCTCAGGGCAACAGATTCCTCTTCGTCTGGCTTCTACTAGGTCAAAGACTGCCTGAACAAAGAATAGATTCTCTGTCCATTACCCTCATATCATTCAGGGCAACAGAGACAGAGGAAGAATATAGAAGGTTTCGCTGAAAGGAACCACAAGATTCGGTCCCACGGTGAGATTCACAAGTGGGACATTGTGCCTCCTGAGTTTCAAGCATGCCGCAAAGTTGTGGCATCATTGTGTGTTGATGAGGTCAGGTCTGGTGAAGTCATTCGATTAGAATGGGCCCTGTCTCGAGCCCATGTCATTGGCCTTGTTCAAAGTTAACCTTCCAAAGGAATCATTTAGCTACAACATAGTAGGACAAAAAGAAAACCCGAAAAGAACATCTTGTTGCTCCTCTGTCTTTCTTTGTTTAA
The DNA here is from genome assembly GCA_900490495.1 of Danionella dracula. Taxonomy (NCBI): domain Eukaryota; kingdom Metazoa; phylum Chordata; class Actinopteri; order Cypriniformes; family Danionidae; genus Danionella; species Danionella dracula. Next base: position 2,336,691 of record UELW01000034.1, read on the forward strand.
ACAAGCTTTTTGAATTTTCTCCTTTCAAAGCTTTTCACCTCACTCTTGTTCTTGCTGCAAGGCTCTCTCTCTCTACTGTTTTCAGCATCTTATCAGAGCAGAGATCGCCTTGTTCCTGACGGTAAATAGATGGCAGAGTGAGGGTGGTAGGACTGAGGGAGAGAAGAGTTTATTGCTCTAAACCCTGAGGCGCTCCTGCACGCTATGAGGGCACTGCAGGTAGTTTAAGCGCTCCAGAGCATTCAGGGTCTATCTCATAAAAAAGCTTTTAAGCAAAGCTGCAACCAAACAAATTTCTTCAAATGAGCCTTTTCTGTGTATTTATGGGCCAAGTAATGGCCTGTTCATACCTCTTCCTCACTCTGCACGAGTTGTCTTGATCTTAGCTAGAGTTTGCAGACCATTTTTATTAATGTTAATTGGGGGAGCATGATAACAATCGGGTTGAAAACAGGAAATTTTCATGTCATACCGATAAGTGCGATATCCTGACATTTTTTCCCCAATAACAATTTTTGGTCGCTTGGTAGTGCACCGCTAGAATGGAGACATGCAATGGTTCTACGTTCAATTGACCGCGTGCAGCATCGAGGGGCAGCGTATACAGAGAACGTGGTGTGAGTGCTGTGGCATTTCATTAAACTTTCCCAAGAGGACAGTTCAGTGGTTACTTTGCAATAAATACTCGAAGCAATATTGACGATGAGGGAAGGTAGTGCTGACTTCAACACCTAAAACATAATGTTTACTTCAATAGAGGGTTGAAATCTAACAAGCCTGCACCTAAGTAGTCAACGTGACTCATAAATATCCCTGAGGCTCTTGGCAAAACTAGAGATGACTGAGTTACTCTACGTTTGTTAAGGACCGAGGCTTTTCTCGTCTGAATATTGAGTTTGAACAAAGATTTAAGATGCTACTTTTGAAAGTGAAAGTGAGCAGTTGGCCAGAGTGACCATACCTGGATTTTGTGCTGTGCACAAACCCATCCCAGTGTACACACACAGCAGTGAACAAACACACCGTGAACACTCACCTGGAGCAGTGGGAGCCATGGGTGCGGGGCCCGGGGAGCAGTCAGGGAACTGGTGCTTGCTCGAGGGCTCCACAGCTGTGCTTGTTGAAGATGGAGAGCAAGTGTTTCATCACTCACACCACCTTCAACTCGGTCGATCTGGGGATCGAACCAGTGTCGTTATGATCACAAATGGATCTCCTTATCCATCAGATCACAAATGCATTCAAACGCTGACTTATAACAACCTTGAAACACTTGAAGGCACCCACTAACGGCACGATTTTCAAAGTAGGCATGTCACAGACATGACTGATTGGCATCAGGAGCTTTGACATTGCATGACTTTACAAAAAAACGTCAGGAACTTGTCTAGAGCAAACCACATCTCTCACCAGAACACGAGAAGTGGTGAGATATCAGCATAGTCACATGTACGAACTGGAGTCACGCGAGATTGGGATAATCAACAGTAATGCTAGCAAGTAGGAAGCTCTTTGTTCAAAGTGTAAGTGCGCTCATTTGCAGCAAAAATAAGAAAAAGCAAAAGAGATTATGGATGTAAAATGGTTAGGGAGACGTGAGGGGGAAGGATTGTGTTCTGCAGGGAAGTCGTTATTGATTTTGTGGTTACCTTCATAACTCCTCCCATAGCTCCCCTCTTCCCTGGACGCTCCTCTTTCATTGGCTGTTTTCAGTCAGAATACTCTTCACGCGGCATGATTCTCAATCGCCGGCAGGTCCAGATATCTTGCTGCCAACTTGGCAGATATCTTGCTGGGGTCGTTGACTCGTTTGCGATTTACTCAAGTCACTTTTTCACACGTACACACTTTGTGATTGTGATTGTCACACTTTGCGAGCACCAACTTGTTTGAGATTTTGGGTTCAAGTTAACAACGTCTCAAAAACCTGTTGATGACTCAAAATCAGGGGTAAAATCATGCGGTCTGAACTACGGTTAAGTTCACCATGAAAAGAGCCGTTATGTCTGCACTGTAAGCATGATGAGCCTGACTGCGCAGTGGATTAATACAGACTTTAAACTCTACCAAGTGCTGCTGCCGTCCCTGGAGCTTCCAGGTGTGCATTTAAGCCATCTACAACCACAACTATTTTGTAGTTTGTTTTTTTCTTCTACTCCTTATGATGGATGCACTGGCATAAAAGGCAAACCCACATCATTACAATCTCATCAACTGTATTCTGACCTCCAACGCTAATGTTGTTTTAACCACAAAGGCAACAGCAAGGTTTTGTTTTTTGTCCCAGTGCTTATTATCCGTCTCCTATTATTCTCGTCAGCAAAGTTTGCCTTCCCTCTCTTTTGTCGATGAGACAAGACAGATGATCTTTCAGAGCAGAGATTTTTGTGTTTGCTTGAGTCCGCAGAGGCTAACAGCAGAAGTTCTGGAACAGTGAGAGCAAAGAAGAGACTCCCTCTCTTGTGTTTCTACCGCTATTACATCTCTGAATCTGAGCGTCTGCCTTTCTTTTTCAGCCTTTGATGTCAACGTTTAGTCATCGGTCTCGCCACAGAACAACAATCCCAGCAGGGGCCTCAATTCTCAGCTTATGCTATTACTTTGATGTAGTCTTTCAAAAGCGAATGCATCCATCTTGTCTTTGCAGCAATACAGGTCAGATTAAACTTGGTAATTATATTCTTATGAGGAATTTAAAGGTGGGGGCGTGTGTGTGTCTGTCTGTGTGTGTGCGCACGATCTTTTAAAAACAATATTTGAGACCAGGAACTGTCCCGACCACCAACAGAGACTTGTAGTCAATAGTTTGCAACGTTCCAACTACAAAAACATTACTCCATAAAGTGACCAAACGCTTCACTGTAAAACATTATACCGACACCATTTTCAGCTCATCTTATCTTGTTCTCTTAGCAAACATGCTCAGTTGATTTTGTTGGAAACAATCATTAAATTTTAAATATCACTAAAGTGCCTTAACCGGGACAGTTCTATTCCTCTTTTCACAAGTTGACCCTATCTGCTACCAAACAGTCAATGTACCAGGAATTTTATCGTTTTTCTTAGTAAAATATATATATTTTTTAATGAAAATCGGGAGAATTGGCATTTGGGTCTCCTTCAGCTTTTAAATCACTTGTCACTCTGCATCTATTTGAGACTTTGTTTCCTTGCATTTATTCAAACTCCCTTACAATACCACAATGCCATTTTTTTTGTGTACTTGGCCAAACATTGCTTATCTGACTTCAGACTTTTAACTGGTGTAAAAACATGAGCACATTACACCAATTATGTGCATATTAGCATTATTGGCTTCTTGTTTATATTCACAATTGTTTTAAAAAATATTTTATTTGTTTGTAAATGTTTGCATGGTCTTGGCTGAACTACTTCAGCCATATGATCCCTCGTGTTCTCTCAGGAACAACTATAAGTAAAAGCTCTGCTAACCTAAGAGCGGAAGCTTAGAGGCGATTGCGCTGCCAGTGCACATCAGGTAGTCCGACTCAGTCAGTTTGTAAATCATAATTTAAGACACATTTTCACCCACTCATGTTTGTCAGCTGGAGGGATTGGCTTTTATTGTTTTTTAACTTTTGAGTATAGAACTTTATTTATAAATTGCTTTAAAAAGTACAATTTTGACAAGTTGCATAGTTTCATTAGGTAATGCTTGTTCAGCTAATCAATCAATCAATCAATCAATTTCAAAGCAGCTTCACAAAGTCCTCGTGAGGATCAGGTAGTGTGTTCAGCTGATGCATTTTCTTTTTTTTTTTTTTTTATCTTGGTTCACGTAACCCCTGTGACCAAGCTGCACTCTAATGCAAACCCAGTCGCCTGCTGATGCGATAAATTCAATTTAATTTTCTCTTAACTTTCACACAAATATGACAAAATTTTTCAGCGAATCACAATCTATTGTTTGAAAAGAACTTTATTCTTTTGAAGACATTCTGAAGTGGTCAATGAAAAACAAGCTCAGGGCTGCTCCTCCACACTTGTGGTGGCGATAGCATCAACTACCATGCCTGTCAGCAACAGGGACCTTCTATGATCAGCTCAATCAAAACCAAGAGCTGGCTACTCCAGTAGAGACAGGCCCAAGAATGATGGAGCCAGCATAACTTCTGACTTGCTTTAGAGATCATTAGTCGAAGGAATGCTCTTTTTTTAAGAAGCTGGCTCATTCGCCATCCTCTACCAGAGATGATATAGCTGAGCGTAGATAATTGAATCCAATTAGACCAGAAACTTTCTACAAATTGACTCGGAATAAAAATATCCAGATTTTAAATGGTCTTAGACCCTTGAAAATACTTTTAATGTTTAGGTTTGAAGGTGTTTTATATCACAAAGTGCTTGAAAACACACTCTTTGCTTTGAAAAATGGAAATGGTCCCAAAATAAGTCTTTAAGGCATCAAGTTTTCCTGTAAAAGTGAAGACTTGGATAGCAAAATTTACAAAAATACTTAAAAAATATATTCTTTTTTTGGCTTGTTATTGACCTCAAATCGATAGAGGTCACCTGTTTGATGGTTTTGTGAAATCCTGAGGTGGATTCATATTTTTTTTTAAAATCCGGGCTCTGGATTTGCTATCACATGTGTCAGAACGCGTGCACGGTTTGATCGCTTGGCATGCTAACCAGGGGAAACCTGTTAAACGTGTTGCTCAATTTCCTCTGTGTACACAGGAAGCACTCTTTGTTCTGAAAGAGAAGGTGAGCGCGCTGAAGTCTTTGAGGTCTTAAGCAATCTTCATTTGCTTAGCAAACCAGCTCTAAACAGTACAATGGCAGCCCCAGAGTGAACACTAAGTGATGTAGCACTGTGGACTGCTTGATCTTCGTGTCGCCGAAAAGAAAAAGGCTCGTCAGTGTGTGAGGCAGACTGCCATACATCTGGAGTCGTCAATCCACACGTTTTTTTTTTCCCTTCTCATATCACCTGCTGGCTACCTTTCCACTTATCTGTCTGTGATTTCCCCTTCAGATAGAGTCCGGTTGCTTGCACAAAAAGCGGATAATTCTGGAAATTTAACTGCAGGTTATTTTTCTGCAGCCCTTTAAGGTTGTTTAACTGCAGCCCTTGTTTATTTACATGCAAGTCATTAAACTGGCCTCACGAAAGTTTGAGATTTTAGAGATGGACAGATTCTCTCAAAATCCGCATTAGAAATCAAATATGCTTAGCCGATAAGCTAATGAATTGCATGTAAAATTGTATAGGTGTATGTTAAAAATATTAGCGTTTAGAGGGTTTTTGTTGGTATTAAGTTGATTTTTTTTTTAATTAAGAGATCTCTTTTCAAGTCATTGTTCGTTGATTTATTTAGAATGTGTATTCAAACCCACATCTGAGTCTGGGGACAGATATTAATAAAGAAACACTCTCTTTCATTCTTGCTTATTTAGGAAGCCATAGGAAAGCCTAAGGGCGACTCTGAAAACAGTACATGAAAAACCACCTCCGTCTCTATTTAGAGGTGCGTGCTCGTGCTGTTGAATAGCAGTGTTTTTTTGAAGGAAAATACAATCTTTTGCATGTCTCAGCAGGTGTTTCATCACAAAATGAGACTTCTAGATTGCCAGTTAAGGTGCTGTAAGGTTAAAATCAAAGTATTGTTCTTTAAAAACGCTTTTTATTCATGTTTTTCTTTTACTAAAACCATAGCTTCGTAGCGGATGTGCTCATAAAAAGCTGCTTGTATTGGATCTGGGACACAATGAGACGGAAAGGAAGAGGAGGTCTTTGGAGGGGCTCATCAGTGTTACCTAGCTCTTTGGATGAGGAAAAAGATGTTTCCTGATAGTCTTCCACTCTGGCTCAGAGCTGAAATCTGACACGAAATATGATTTTTTCTAAAGCTCTAAATTGTAAGATGTGACACTTGTGTTTTGTGTAGAAGAGCTTCCTCACCTTTTAAGAGTTTAAGCGCTGTTGCTCACTTCCTGTGTCACTAGATATCATTGATCATTGATTGACATGCACAGTTCTGTTAGATGTTCTAATTCTCTTTGCGTTCTTCATGCTTATATCATAGACTCTAGTCTAGGGACCGAGCTTTAGGGTGCGTAGCTCTCACTGAAACCTACACATGATTAAGCTACAGATGAAGGCTTCTGAACATCACTCTGATGTTTGCTGCATTCATTTCTTTGCACAGTGACAGGAGCTCAACGGTCTAAAACAGGTGTCTCCAAATCCAGTCCTGGAGGGCCGCAGCCCTCCACACTTTAGTTGCAGCCTTGATTTTGTATGCATTCATACAAAGAGGACCCTAATTAGTGCAACAGGTGTGGTTCATGATGGTTAAACCAAATAATTGCAGGGCTGTGACCCTCCAGGACCGGATTTGGGGATCCCTGCTCTAAAGCTAGAGGTGTTCAAACTTTTTCCAGAGAGAGCACAATTTTTTTTAAGTGGAGACGATAAAGCTAAAATTATACATAAATGCACACTTTTACTGTGAACTACCTTTGAGTAAATTCTTTTAAATAAATTACCTTTTATTTTCAAGACACACAGATCTTAAACAATTCTACAATGAGTTATCTGACATTAATGAAAGGCAGAATTATGTCTTCAAACGATGCGCTCAACTAGCAACTATGAACATAACAATCAAAAGTGAAAATTGAAGTGCTTGACTAGGAAATATTCTTTTCGTTTGACAAATGTTTTTTGAAAACCTCATTTAATAAACATGAACAGTTAAAGGTAATATTATTGTACAATCAAAAATGTAATTTGATTTTGCTCCTCTTTCTTGTTCTTTTTTCTTCTTACTTCTCTTCTTCTATTTTTCCTTACTCTTTTTCCCCTACTTCCTTCTCTTCCTATTTTCTTTTTCTCCTACTCCTTATTTTTCTTCCTTCTCCTCTTCTACTTCTTTCTCTTCCTCTTTTTCTTCTTCTTCTCATTTTTCCCTTTATCGTAATCCTCTTCTTATTCTACTTTTTTCACTTATTCCCTTTATTATTTTTCTCCCCTTTTTCTTCTTCCCCTATGTCTTCCCTTTCTTAATCTTGTTCTTCATCATCTTCTGTTTCTTCCTCTTCATATAATTTCTCTTTTCTTCCCCTTTTTTTCCCCTAGCAAAGAGAAATGTTAAATTACAACTTGGAAAAACTTTCAGACACTGGAACGGAAATATAAATATGAAGTGTTCACTTCCGAAATCCAGTTTTGCATTACAAATTTGACAGGAGCTCTACATCAGAGTCCAAAATTAAGTTTACCTCAGGACTCTGTGAATCAGCGTCAGAGACAGTAACAAGCTCACAGTCTTATTCTTAACAAACAATTGTGAATGTTTGCCTTTGCGAAGTTCGATTCTCAAGACTTCTATCGATTAGCGTATTCACTTCTCGGAGACCGGACTAAGCCATACAGCACAAATTTGACCAAAGCAAAAAAAAAAAAAAAATATTTTGTTACTCAAATAAAACTACATTTTGGTGGTAGTGTTTCTGTCAAACATTTGTGTTAAACAATTTATTAATTGATCCATATTAGGTTTCCTTCAGACATCCGCCCTCCTCTCAAACCCCATCTATGATGTCCAGTTCCGCAAACCAAGAAGGGCATGCAATTACTTGATTTTAGAACCTCATGATCTCCTTCTTAAGCATATCTGCGTTCAAACACGGAGCGTATCTTTTTGTGAACAGCCTCTCGTCATTGTCTTATCAGGAAACGATGTTTAGTAACATGGAGGTGGAAAGTTACCAGACATGTCACTGCCCTGTCTCTGCATTCTGAATGGTAGTTTACAGAGCGAGTTATTGAGGAGGTTTCGCTGTCTGTTTGTCAGAGCTGACAAGCGCTTGGCATTAAGTCAAGAAGATTGCGCCGTTTTCACATTACTACATGCTTCTGCAACTGCACGGAACTTTAGTTCTCACCTTTGTCTGCTCTCGTTACTTACACAAGACAAAATAGGTGGCACAGACTTGTGTCAGGAGAGACTCCGGTGAAGATGTGGAAGGCTTTTAAAGGCTTTTTTTTTACATTCGGTTCAGATGTGTTTTGATTTGAGATTTGATTTGATCTTAATTTATCCTGCTCGGGGCCATTTGTTTTGTAGTTTGATGCCGCAGCACAGATCTAGGCACAGTACAGGAAGGCTATCATGCTAACTTCACACTGGATCTACAGACTTCTTACCTCCTTATTTAGAAGCGTAGTGTCCGATATAAAGGAGTTTTCGTATGTTTTTTTTTTTTTTTTGGACTGGAAGCCATGGTATATTGCCTCCCTAAAGGCATAAGTGAAATCTTTTTAAGACCTAAACATCAAATGATTATGGTTTGAAGCAGGTTAAACACCTGTCTGGTATTTTGCGTACATTTTTATCTGCAATTATGTCACAAAGTAGAGCAGAGTGCTAAAAATTGTTTTGTAATTTGACCATCTCACCAAGACTTCTCTTTACTGGCAATTATAGTCAAGTATTTCAGTAGTTTATATGTTAAACATAGTTCTTTATTTTGAATGTTGCAACATGTCTAAAAACTAAACATGGTTCTTGATTAACATTGACTCATATTTTTTTTCTTCATGTTTTTTTGGAGGACCATGAAATTATTATTTTTCTTTTGTTGTTGTTGAATTGACTGATTGTACTTAAAATATAAAAATATACTGAAAATATATACATGGTAAATTGGTAAAATATTAGATATAATTAAAATATTTAAATTAAATAATGCATTTATAATAATATATTTAAAATATACAATCTACCAAATATACAATATAATTTTTTTTAATAAATACATGTAATTTTAGAATTTATTTTGTGAATATTTTTAAATTTTTTCGTGTTTTTTTTGTAGTTTTTTTTTACGGAGTTACAAAGGTTATGAAATATTCTAGGCTATGATCTGTATCTAAACTATGCAATCAAACGAAACGTTATCGCTGAAAAGTGCGAGCCGTCTCCTCAGATCCCCAATTGCATTCTGCCTATTGAATAGTACACGGGTAGATATTACTGAATGCTTTTCACATGTCCTCCAAATGTAGTGTTTCAGTGATCTGATTCTGGAAATAATTTTTCATTTAAATAATTTGTCAAATGTTTAAAAAACTACAGTTTTCAAAAATTCACATTAAAGTTGACAAAGTATCTGCTGTTTTATAAAACATCTATGGAGAGCTGGGTCTCAACATGGGAGGTATTGAAATCAACGCAGCCAATCAGCAGGAGGTTTCTCTGTTTAGTGCTTTAAATATGAAAGATTTAAGAACATCATATTTAATATTCGGTACAAAACAATATGCAGGTGCCAATGCAGGTGCTCACAACTTGCAGACCGATACGTGTAAAGGGAAAATGATCTGGCTCTGCCATGTCACCATAGTTTCTTGCTTGGTGATCTTTTGCAGTCGATCAATGAAATTTTGCTCTTTTGATGACTAGTTCAGAGTGCTGTTGGAACATAAAAGAGCACCTAAGTGGCGTTCCATACACTCGTGTCAACCTCAGGACTGGAAATAATGAAGAAGAATAACAACAACGAGATTAAGAGCTAAAGAGAAATTGAGGAAAATGAGACTATAGACATGGAGAAGTTTATCTTGTTTGAATGCAACCATTCGTTTTTCGATAAAGCTTACAAAGATTATAAAATGGTTGGAGCATCACTACAGCAGGTGTGTGAAGCTAGTGAAAAAGCCCCTTACAAAGAAGCCATTTGAGAGAGCAAGTGAATTTCAATCCTTAGCCATTCTTCTCCTCACCTACAACGTTTCACATGTGTCCTTGAGTGAAACTCTTTTGAATAAAAGTAAAAATAGAGCATGGACAGATGAGGAATGTGATGGGTTTTCCTCATTGACTCCCCCTTCGTTCACTATTTAGATCAACACTTCCTCTAACGCGAGACACTTTCAAGTCAATTGGTGATTTTGATTGATTTTTACATTTAAGAAAAGAAGTAAGCGGAGTAAAGTACATTTCGTATTTGTGAACAAAATCACCAAGTTGTAAAAAAAAAAAAAAAAATCCCCAACTAAGAAAGAACTACTTGTTACACTTTTGGCAAAATTGTTAGTTGCTACAAAAGTTGACTTCCTGCTCACAGCAAGAATGGACGTTGTGGTGTTTGTGAAAGTATTACATGTTAAGGCAATAGGAGGGCAGTCTTGAAACACTGCAGGTACTGCACAGTATAATGCTGAATTTGGGATCGATGCCTCTGAAAATAAATTATATGAGCTTTAATAGATATGGGTGGCTGTACCAACCAATCTAGAAGCTTCCTAGAGTAGTGAGTGGAAAAAGGACAACAGCAATGGTGGGTTTTGTGGATGAGAATTTGATTTTTTGTGTGTGTGTCTAGTTATTCTGGTCTGAGAAGATGCTTTTATCTGTCCAAGGTTGGATAAACAGACCCTAAATAGAGTTTTTCTGCTCCGAGAATATGCTCTTTTCTGTCCAAGGTTAGACATTAGTGTGTTGTAGGTAGTGAGGAGCTATCTAAGGGGTGTGCTAGTTCTGAAAGGCACTTTTACTACTTTGGCCCTGTCCACATGTACCCGGTTATTTTTTAAAACCCCCCGTTTATAAAAAATCGCGTCCACATGCGTACGGGTACAAAAAAAACTGTGTCCACTCGAAACGGGTAAAGTGATCTGAAACGTTGCAGAGTGTGTGACTACCCAGTAGAGGGCAGCAGACTCGTCACCCATTGAGGTTAAATCAACCAATCAGAAGCTTCTTGCTCCGAACTGAGACTCTTCAGACTTCAGCGCTTCCTTTTAATGGTTGGGAAATACAGATCGCACAAAGATAAGGATGACATTTTTATAAACGAAAAATGTCTCACCAGTCTTTACCAAAAACTGTTTCACTCTCGAAACTTTGATTGTCTGAGGCCCAAACGGTAGTTTTTCAAAACTAGCACTTTTTGTGTTTGTACAAGGTGAGTGCATCTGTAGCAATAACACAAATACTGCTGCGGTTTGACGCATCTGTTCTGTGAATAAACACTTTATTAAATATCTTGTGTGCTTGTGTAGTCCTGAACATCTTAGAAGAGATCCCAGAGAGAGCCGGAGCGCAAACGCTCGCTCCGTCCTCATTAATCATCTGGAGCTGCTGCATCAGTTAAAGAGCTCCTATAACTCCTTCGAACTTCACCTGAACTAGAATTTGCGCGGTTATCCTGTCTACTCAGAAACGATGGACTAGCATTTCCAAAAAATGACTTTGACCAGCGTTTTCAAATGAACTCGGTTACAGAGGGCGCACCTTGTAACTGCGTAAAATAGTGAGGTTACAAAATAACTGTATATGTGTGGACAGGGCTTTAGTTTCTAGGTTAACGGGGCAGAATAGGTGAAATAGTACCACGTAAATTGAGAAATAGACCCGTCATGGCCGATTCCTACATAGGACGTCAGTTTGTTAAGGCTGTATGAGTACAAAACAAAGTGACCGCTGTTATGAGGGGTGTTAACATGAAAGGAGAAAACTGGAAACTGCAGGAATGAGAACAATATCCACATTGTACAAAGTCAGAGCAGATAAAGAAGTCCTGTGGGTGAGAGAAGTTTTATTTGGACCCCATCGCCGTTTCCCGTCCACTTGAACCCAAGAGGTCATCGGATGCCCTGCTGAGGTATTCTTCCATTCGAGCCGTCTTCCGCTCTGTTTTCCCTCATCGTTTTCAACATTTAGCCTCTGCTTCCACAAGCGCAGGAAGAAATGGACTATTTCCTGTTTAGAGGTCGACATCCTTACTGTATGTGGGACTGCTTTTACATTCCAAACTTTGCTCTTAGTTTTTTTTGTGGTGATAAGAGAGTTTTTGCTGTACACAGTCTCCTGCGTCTGCAAGTCTGTGCCTGAGACTGCTGTGTTTGTGTATGCGGGCAGGAAATCTTCAAGAGTGTGTATGGGAGCACAATCAGGACATGGAGTGTGTACGTGTGTGTGTTTTCTGCTGGCAGTGAAGTGTCTCAGGGGAGGCAGGGCTTGCGTGAGAGCACTGTTGCAGATCTGTCAGTGAGAGGGGGCTGCTCAAGGTCTGGCAGAGTTTGTGTGTCTGTGCCGGGCTCGGATTGTTCCCCCTCCAAAGGGATGGAGAGAGGAGTGAGCTAGCCCCAGTCTGTCAGCATGGAGCTGCCGTTCGAATGCATGTGTATGTTAGCTGTATTTATTTAGGGAGGAACTGGAAGGAGCCATTTTGGATAAATTAAACCAAAGAAGCTAGGGAGAGCGCTGACAAACAAGAGACCAGGTGGGTGTGGTCAGGTGTTGGTGTTTTTGTCTAGGAATTGCTACACCAGACTAAATGATTTAGCCAAAATACAGACCTGGTTTTGTTTTGTTGACCATTTCCAATGAGTAACATTTTAAAAGGGGGATAAAAAAAGGAGGAGTAAGGGTAAAGAGAAGGAGAAAAATGGGAGGAGTGATGAATGGAGGAATAAGGGAGAGTGAGGGAGAAATAAAGAATGAAGAAAAAGGAGAGGTGAGGGTGGGAGAGAGAAGGAGCACAGTAGAGAGAGGGAGAAAAGAGAAGGGAGGTAGAGCAAGAAAGAGGGAGGAAGAAAGTATGAGGGATCTATAAAGAAAGGAAGAGTGAGAAAGAAGAAAAAGGGGATAGTGGAAGCAAGGAGAGAAAGAGGGAGGGTGCGATAGAGAAGGAATGAAGTAAAGAAAGAGGGAGGGAGGGAGAAAGTGTTAAAGATGATAAAGAAAGCAGTGAGGAAGACTAGAAAGAGGGAGGCTGGGTAGAAGGAAGGAGAGAAAGAGGGAGCGTGGGAGAGAGAAGGAATGAAGTAGAGAAAGAGTGAGGGAGAAAGTGTTAGGGAAGATAAAGAAAGGAGTGAGGAAGACTAGGAAGAGGGAGGCTGGGTGGAAGGAAGGAGAGAAAGGAGGGTGGGAGAGAGAAGGAACGAAGTAGAGAAAGAGTGAGGGAGAAAGTGTTAGGGAAGATAAAGAAAGGAGTGGAGGCTGGGTGGAAGGAAGGAGAGAAAGAGGGAAAGAGAAAGTATGAGGGATGGATAACAAAAGGATGAGTGAGGAAGAAGAGAGACAGGAAAGGAAGGAGAGAAAGAATGAGTGTGGGACAGAGAAGCAACAAAGTAGAGAACAAGTAATGGAGGAGGGAGAGAAAGGGGCGCTAGAGAGAGAAAGTTTGATGGATGGATAAAGGAGGAGTGAGGAAGAGAAAGAGAGAGGGCGAAGGGAGGTAGAGCAAAAAGAGAGGAGGGAAAGAGAAGACCAGGAAAGGGAGAGCGAGCGAGAGAGAGAGGGAGGGAGGTCACAGATCTTATTAATTCTGACCTTAGAGGATCCGTTGGTAGGATATATTTCAAGTCTTCATAATCTTTGTTTTGAAAATGGTGAAAACATACAGTAGACTTGTATCCTTATGTAAGTGTAGTCCAATGAAAATATGTTTAAAAGCAACAAAGTGACTGACTTATTATTCAGTTAGATCAATTACAAGATTAAATGATGTGTGGTGCTTGTGTATTTCCAGCTGGTAGGTGAATTTAGCTTCAGGGAAAACTCTTTTCTGCCACATATGCTTTTTAACTCAATTACCAAACAGTACAGCCTTTATGAACCCTGGAGCCATGTCACTTGACTCACTGTCTGCCTCAGAAAGCCTCCGAGGGGTGGATTTAGTAATCGGATCATTTCCTGGTCTTTGGTGTGATGATGAATTCAGTTGGGTTCAATGTAGACAATAGAGCATGGGTGTGGACGTAAAAGAGGTTTAAAATTCAGATTTACAATTTCTTACATTCTAAAAGAACATTAGCACCATCAACTTTATCAAGTTCAAGTCTCTACTTCATACCAACAAACCAATGGCCTTCAAACCGATTTAATGTTCTCATCGTGTGTTGAAATCTATGTGACAAGGTCGTGACAACAGATGCCAGTCAGGAATGCATCAGGTTATAACCAAAGGCATGTTCATGATTGAGAATTATTGTTCTCAAGTTGTTTTTAGGTTCTGGTACCTGTTGATTTTTTCACAAAGACCCCTCAACTCAAATGACAGCATTAGTCTAATTAAAAATCAACCAGCTACATCACCTCTTCTGGCATTCTGTACATTTTAACAGGGAAAATTAGGATGAGATTGACCAACAACCCCAAACCAGAAGCCCTCACCCAAACCTCACCTTAAAACCTCAAGCAGGCTGGTAAACGTCAAACCCCAAACCAACCAGGTCCTGTGCTGTGCATGCTTTCAAACAAGCCAGAAAACCATGTTTGGCATCTGTTTACTCCAGACGTTTCAGTTTTACAAACTCTGCTTGACCTTATTGGAAGTTTAAACAGTCAAACCAAGATTGCATCACGGCCACACTGAACTGCAACAGAGAAAATGTCAGATTAGCATTAAAAAAACGGTTGTATGAAAGCACTGCTTTACAGAATCATCCTTGTACTCTGTTTAAACAGACAGCATTTAGACCCCAAACACCCAAAATGAACAATCATACACTAATAAATTGGATGGTTACAAGAAAATTGTTCCTTAGCTGGGCAGTATGGCTTAAAATCATTGAAAGATGCAATACATGTTGTTTTATTGTCTATGGAGGCAGAACTAAGAGATTTTACTGGCTTCAAGGAGGCACAAAAGAGTTTTGGGAAAGCAGAATGCAAGTGGTTTACCAGCATTGGGCAGCTGCAATACAGGGGGTTGTACCAACGTCAGGAAGGCATGATTTGAGTGGATATACTGGCATCAGGGAGGCACGCTACGCGTGTTTGGTACAACCACTCATATCACGCCTCTCTGACTTTGGTACAACCACTCGTGTCACGCCTCCCTTATAATAGTACAAAGTCAGGGAGGCGTTATACGAGTGGTTGTCCTGACAGCAGAGAGGCACGATACGAGTGGTTGTCCTGACAGCAGGGAGGCGCAATGTGAGTTGTTTTACTGACATCAGGGAAGCGCTATACGAGTGGTTGTCCAGACATCAGGAAGAATATATATATATATATATATATATATATATATATATATATATATATATATATATATATAAATAAGGAAAAATGCGAGTTGTTTTACTGACATCAGGGAGGCACGATTTAAGTGGTTGCATCGACATCAGGGAGGCAGAATATGAGTGGTTGTACCGGCTTCTGTGATACGAAGGGTGTTTTCATCATTGTGGTGGCCGAACACAAGGGGTTTATTTGTTTCAGGGATGTACAATACAAGTGTCGTTACCAGCATTGGGGATGCACGATACAAGTGGTTTCATCGACTTCGTGGAGGCAGAACGTGAGCAGAATTTCCCGCTTTGGAGAGGTGTAATACGAGAGTTTTTTTCATCTTGATGTTTAGGCCAAACATTAGTGGGTTTTATGTACTTTAAGGCACCCCAACGCAAATGGTTTACTTCGTTTAGGCAGAACAGAGATTTAATCTATTTCTATCTGTACAGAGCCTTGTGTGTATGCTCAACCATTTACTTTCAGCCTCACTAATACAGTTCAGCAGGTGCAGATCCCAGTCATTTACCCCCACTCCAACTCTAGCTGGCATCTTGATCCAGTAAGAGACCTTAAAGCTCTCTAAGCGATTGTGTTGCGATTATACAACCATGCCATTGTTCTGTTTTTGGTCTGAGGGCATGGCAGGCCTGTGCGAGCAGTTCCCAACATGTCTCGTCAGGGGTTCCTGCAGCCTCCTGCTTTCATCTGAAGGCCTGAGGTATGTAAACAGGATACCCTGCAAGAAAAAGGCAGGGAAGCTCGGTCAAAAGAAAACATAAAAATGCAATCCCTCTCGTCATTAATAGACTTCTCAGTCAGAGAAGATGCCAGCTTTCACTGCTGTTAAATCCATCTCGTCCTCTACAGTCCAGGCAACAGCTGATGCTCCTTGTGAAACAATAAATGACCAGCTGTTGGACAGATTTAAACAGCAGGAGGAATATACGGCCACTTGTTTTATTTTTGGTTGCTGCAATTTTTCGCCTGAAATAAAGCAGACAAGCACTCTGTTTAAAATGTGTCAAGTTTATCTGCCAGAAATTGAGCCTTGAAAACTGAAGCTCAAACAGGCTTTGCGTCGAGAAGAAAATCTACATCTTCCCAGTGTAGAGACCCAGTTCTCGCCCAGCTCTATACGCCTAACTCAAACCAAAACAAGTTCAGTGCAGACACAATGGCGCTGCTAGATAGCGATCGTTCAGACGAGGGTGGGTAGCAGGGTTTAGATTGTTTCTTGAATAGAAAGGCTGAAAATCGTTCTCTCTTGTTCTCTCGTTTAGAGCTTTGGGAGGCAGGGAGGGTGGAAACATGCAGAGAATTACATTTATGGGAGTTCTAACAAGCCAAAAGCTATGCTATTCGGAGGAACAGGGCTTCCCAAGACCCTGCGTGAGAGGGGAAATCAGACTGCAACATCTACTGGAACTAAATGTTTTCAGATTAAGATAATATTCCCTCTGCATAGCTAGAATGTTTTAATTTTGCTCGCTCTTGCTCTCTCTTTCTCAAATCCTCAGCTGCGTTGTGTCGATATGGCACTCCCCCTAGTTTGTTTTATAGCTTTTAGGGGTTTTCTGCCAACTTATTTCCACCATAATGTTGGTGTGTGGTGTGACTGAGTTTTATAGGCTTTTAAGCTAAATGTTCTTTTTTGGAGCCATTTAAAGAGAATTCTAGTCATAAAACTGAGATTTAGGTACACACTCACTGTTGAGTGGGCCCCTAAAAGCTGAAATAAAGCTTATTCTTCATGTTTCATGGTTTTTTTCTTAAAAGTCTGTTGCTAAATAATCTAAAGTGTGATTTTTGTTTGTTTTTCATGTTTTGGGATGTGATTGCACCTGAAAATTGTCATGAAAAGGTAAGAAATAGGTTCTATCAAGATTAAATTGGTTTCACCGTTTGGGTTATTTTACTACAGAAATCTAAATGTAAAATGTGGATGCTCTAGTTTTGTAAGCTCATAAAGTTGATGATACCTTGCAAAAAGAAAACAGAATAAAACAGTTTTTTTAACAAAAAACCTAAATGTGACTTCAGTTACAGATGGCTTTATTTCGGCTGATTGGTTGTGAAAAAAACCCATCTGGGCCAATAAGGGACAGAAAAAATGACTTTCAGTATTTATATAGTTCAGTCATAGAACCCAACTCAGTTAATGTCAATGGAGAAAAATGTTAACTTCAGGTTAGATGAGCATAACTTTATAATTCATAAATATATGTTAAAAACTTTTGTTAAACTTTTTAAAAAATATTTTTCTGGTAAGTACTGGTAACAGAAGTTTAACATTCTAGTTTTAAATCTGCTTCAAGAAAAACTCTATAAATGAAGGCATGCCTTTGTCACTTCCTGAAAGAAGCGGGAAGCGAAGCTTAGTTCTAGGTCAGTTGTGTAAGCTGAATGTTCTTGCACAAGCCATGCAAATCATCTGCAATAAAATCTCCGCGGTTTCTCCCACCTTTGCTTTTATGAGCAGCAGGTGCATTGTGTGACTTTCGGTCCTGCTAGTGACTCAATTTATTTATTTTTGAGCCATCTGTCAGTACGTGATCTGTTCTTCCTGCAAAATGTATTCCTAAAATGTTTTAAGTTTTCTTTTCGATAATGTAGATATTGTTAGAATTTATTACTGCACAGTTGGTGTTTTGTAGAAAAAAAATTGGAAACGTTGGATTGTGTATGCACTTAATGCATCATGCACTATTTACCCAAATATTTTTAGTAATAGATAGATAGGAATAAATACAATTTTTGGTCTGTTACGAATATTAAGATCAGGGCCACTGCTGGCCTAGTGGGGGCTTGTAGGGGGTGGAGGCGGGCTGAATGTGGCCCACATCACATACGAGTAGCTCAACTCGTGTCGTGTGCGGTGCCAAGAATTTTCAAATATTCTTAAATATAAAATACATGCAGCTCTATACACATCATAGTAGTAATTTTTATCAATGCTTAGCTATTAACGTGTCATTTGTCTTGTCTCAATCGTGGTCTTGTCTTGTCTGTCTCTGATCTAGGTCTTGTCTGTCTTTTTCTCGTATTTGTCTGGTCTCTGTCTCTGCTCTCTCTCCTCTTAGTCTTGTTTCTGTCTTGGCTGTTTTTAATCATGGTCCCTGTTGACTCTTGTCCTGTCTCAATCTTGGTTTTGTCTCGTTGTCTCTGATCGAGGTCTTGTCTCTGTCTTGATCTCAACTTGGTTTTGGCTCGGTCTCGTCTCAGTCTCTGCTGTCTCTCGCCTCGTCTCAATCTCGGACTTGTCTCTACTTTCTCTCGCCTCGGTCTTGTCTCAGCTGTCGCTAATCTAGGTCTTGTCTCTATCTTGATCTCGTTTTTCATCACGAACTTAACTGTCTGTCATCGCAGTCCTAGCATCGTCTCTGTTGTTTGTGATCTTGGTCTTGTCTCTGTCTCAGCTGTCTGTCATGGTCACGTCTCGGTCTTATCTCTCTCTTGGCTTTCTATCGTCTTAGTCTTGTCTCTTTGCTTTCTCTGTCTTGGTCACGTCTCTGTCTTAGCTGTCTCTGATCTAGTTTTTTGTCTTTGTTTCAGCTGTCTCTGTCTTGGTCACATCGCGGTCTTGTCTTTGTTTTGGCTTTCTCTCATCTCAGTCTTGTCTCTGTCTCAAATATCTTTGATCTTGGTGTTGTCTCAACTAAGTCTCATCTATCTTTGATCTTGGACTTCATGAAAGCTTTAAATAGGCCTCTGAGTGTGTTCCTGTAACAATTTAAATAACAGACAGTCTCCATGGACTGTACTTGTATCAGTGAGATAATGGGTTTAAGTTGGACTCAATGATGTAAAACCTAAAAAATGTGACATGAGTGTTCAGACTGAGGTCTCGTTGCAAAAAAAAAAATCAATATTTGTATTAACATTTTAATCAGATTCAGGACCACATAGGAATTTAGCTGTTCAGACACTCTTGAAAATATCTGACACAGGTCACTTAAGGACAAAAAATATTAATTTGTGCCACCTTGGTTGCAGTGTGAGCGTAGACTTGGTCTCCGTTAACTTCCATCAGAATGCAAGAGAACAATTGTTTCCTGCTGAATCCTTCTGTTTGCAGTCACGTAGACACACCCACTTCACGCACAAGATTTGTGGAAGTGCTCACACACCTTCTCGTAGGCCTGGAATGCAGAGAGTTGGGTCGAGGGAGAGGTTACCATACTAGAATGCCATTTAGCTGCATTTTACTTTTAGCCTCGTAACCCTGTAATTTCAGTGGAGTTGTGTGTGTGTTTGTGTCAGGCCACACGCTGAGTGTTTGAGGGGATCTATCTGCAGACTGATGTTGCTCAGTTTACAGCTTCTTTTTTGTATTTGTATGAATTCATTAAATACATTTTATTTTGAACAGTATCTGCCAGAAAGTTCCTGTTTGTAATCGAAACACCTTTCTAGGTTTGCCTTTTCTCCATAAAAGCAGTGTAATGGAATCAAATATGGCATATCTATTGTTAGGTTTTATGATTTTGAAATTTTAATTAGTAGGTCACCCGTCATGCCTTTTTTTTACATCTGATTTAAATCTTACGCAAAGGTGGGTAGTAACCAGTTTCATTTACTTGGGTACATTTACATTTACCCTAAAAAAGTAATTTTGAGTAACTTTTAAAAATGTATACTTTTTTCCTTTTACTCATGTAAATCTTTTGTGAAATATCTGTACTTTTACTTAGTTATATCCGAGTTACAAATGTGACGTATAGCCATGAAATGACCCACGCTGTTGTCTTGGCTATAAACAAACAATGATCCAAGTTACATTTTAGCTGCGTTCTATTAATAATAAAATGAAAATAAATCTAAACAAGGCTATTTTTGACATTAGCGAGTCTCGTGAGAGTTTGAAGCGACTCGAGTCGACGGTGGAGATGGAGAGGGTCCTCGCTGCAGACTGTAGCGCGCTGATGTCACGCATGCACAGACATCACACAGCAGACAGAGGGCGCTGCGCAGATAAATGTGGATGTCACAGCTCACATATTCTGTGAATTGTGATGGTAGAGACGCAAAATGTCTTTGTTGCGGGCATCACCTTGGTGATGTAGGTTTGATTATAGTTTGCAATTGACTATGCATTATTTTCCCTTTGGAGAAAAAACAAAAGTAATCTGTAGGAAATATTGTGTAATAGCAAGCGCTTTTTCTTTGTTCAGATCAGAAGCAACTAGTAATTAAGTACTTGAGTAAATTTTGTTTCTATACTTTTTTTTTACTCTTTCACAAGTAAATAATTTGAGAGTTACTTTTACTCTTACTTGAGTGCTTATACTTTTGCTTGATTAGATTTTTTTTATACTCTATCCTCCTCTGTTCTTTTAGCTCTACTGGATGTGTCATGTGATGTTTCAGGTCAAAAAACATTAGTTATTTTATAATTACATGTTAAAAAATGTCCTTTTGAGGCCTGCACAAACTGCATGGTTTTACATGACGTTATTGGACGGAGTCAAGACAAGTAAAAGACACAGTGATGGTATGGGCATCTGTTTTAACATTTAAATCTGTAACTTGACAAGGTTTGTTTGGGTGCATTTTTTGTTTGCTGTTTAGCGTTTTGCTGCTATATAATTGATTGATTGATTGATTGATTAATTGAAGGACTTTAAGTGGATTTCAATGGTCTAATAGAAGAGATTTGTGATATAAGGAGCTAAGAAATACAAAAAAAAAATTTGAATAGTTTTTTTTTTTCTTGGTAGGGCAGTTAAAGGGTTAAATGTGTTTCTTATCATTAATGTCGGATGCAATTAAACCAATGATTTCAAACATCCACCTTGCATCCAAACAGTCTGACCTGATATAGCCTTTGCTCTGTTGGGAGTAAAGACATGTGTTTATGAATGCATCGCAGCAGCCTGGAGGTTATGTGTTAGCAGGTAACCACGTCTGTTTCCCTGGAGGTCTTCCTATCCTCACTACGCTCCCGTGAGGGATGCTGAAGAAGCGTTGTTTTCCTCCAGCTGTGTGTGGGCTCTTGTTTGTTGACTTGTGCATGCTAAATTATTCATTGAGGAGCTACCCGAGGGGAAGCCCCTGGCGCCCCCTGTGGTCACTAGACTTGTAGCCTGTCGTTCTGCAGTGGCACTTTCACTTCTCCTCAACTCCACTTTTGTGAACGGAGTACTAACTGTGGCACCAGATTTGATAACCTCAGACACACTCATAGTGGAGTACGCAGATCAAACCTGTAACCCCAGCCCACAGCGGGCTCTTATTTCGAGGAACTGCAGAAGTCTGACGTCACACGGCAGTTTCCCCTCCGATGCAGATCAGGCGCAGGTTTAGAGCCGTAACCGTAGCAACCATTACAATATGAAAGCTGTGGTGAGAACGTGACCGGGAGACAATAAACGAACAAATAAACCGAAGTAACACATAGACACATCTAAAGCTACAACTCTGAGAAATGTAGCGCTCTAAGCTGCTGAAACATGGTAAAAGTAGTTCACTACATGTAAGCTATTTTTTTATTTTGAGTAAATTTCAGATCAACGTTTTCCCAGTAATAATAAAAAATCAGATAGGCAGACATTAGTGTTAATTTATTAACATAATTTTACTCTACAAAGTCATCTTTTTTGAGCAAATTTGGGGGTGTTATTCAAAGACGTGTTAAAGCAGCTCCAAATCAGTGTTTACAGATATTCAGCAGCATTTACTACTACAATTATTTAATAAAACAGAAAAATCACTGCCTATGTAAATGAAATATAGTTTTCAGCATGATGTGGCTTCTTGTTGAGTACCTCCGTATTAGCTGTTGACGAGTAGCTTGTGTTTGCACTCTGTACTGAATAATGATTGTGTTGGGATTTACCTGAATGTGTCCTCAAGTTCGTTATTGGTAATTTTGAAGTTGTCTTCTTCTTCATTTTTTTTTCTGTCAAAGCACATCTTCTCTGTAATTGTGCGCAATACATCGGGAAACAGCCACGGTGACTCTGTGTTTTGTTCTCATTGCCATCTTCACATCAAGTAATTCTTTGAGTGCGTGTCTACCCAATGACAGAAGGTGGCGCTAACTCACCAAATGGCTCCGTGCAAACCGCAAGAGGAAGTTTCTGTTGATATACTGACCTAGGATCAGTGATCCATAGCTTTTTCAATTGCGTTTTTTATTCCGCTTCAAAAGTGCTTGGGAAAATGTAACGTTAGCTTTGTACAGACGCTACCACACAATTTGATCAATAAAGTAGTTTTGTTAATGAAAAGCTATTTGATTTAAAAAGTAGTGACGCTACTGAGAGGTGGTTAAAGTAGTAGTGACGCTACTGCCCAACGCTGCTCATCGATCAGTTTTTATGAAACCCTTTTCCATTGCTTGGATTTACACACAGTCAGAGCTGAGCCTTGAGTGAAAGGGGATGCATGTGTGGTTCAGTGGCTTTCAGGATGTGAGCCAACCACAGAGTTGCAAAGCATTCTGGTACCCGACACACCCACAGAGCCCGAGCCACTGCTAATAATGCAGAACTCTCCGGAAACTAAAGGCTTCCCAGACGTCTCCAGAGATTCGCCATTAGCCAGACGTCCTGCACCATTAACGACCGGATCGCTCGTTTAAATAAAAATTAAGGATACATCCTGCCATGCACCGAAGGCTGAATCCTTTCCCGCTGACACGGAGAGTTATGCAAATTTTTGTAGACCAACTGTGACCCCCCCCCCCCCCCCCCTCCCACCCCACCCCCCTTTTTTTTGGTAGGTGCTGTGTGTTAATTGGGTTTGGCAATATGGCAGAAAAAATCTATTGATAATTATCAGGATATTATCAAGTCTTTATTTCTGATACATATTAAAAAATGTTTTCTTTGGAGGGAAAGTTGCACAAAGCTGATCTATAACGGTGGTTTCCACAATTATTTTTATTCGCCCAAACAAGAACAACATTTTAAACATGAACGTTGTCAGATAATATATTATTTCATCCGTTCATCATTCGTTCATTTGAGTTTCAATTAAAAAAATTTTAATAAAAACTAATTATTTTAAACTTCATGTTTATTAAACAATGTTTTTTTGAGTATTACCTAATAGGTAATCACTTTTTTTATGCCGATGACCAAGGTGGACTTGATTATAAATTTTATAAGTGTGTGTTTCGTAATGACAGTGAGAGGAATCTTTTGTTTCATGTTCGTTTGTCTAATTCAGAGTAAACATGGAGTGCTATTGGATTCTAGTCTTTTGTTTTGTTTGGATACGTGTGAAAGCTAACGTCTAAGAAAGCCCAAGGCTGTGCATTCACATTCAGGTTTTTCCCACTCTTGGATATTTTATGTTGTGTTCTTTTTGAGTTTGATGAATAAACAGTACTCTATTGGAACCCTGGCTTTTGAGCATTGCGACTAATTTGTAATAAATAAGTGATTCACTGCTTCTTTAGGGATTGTAGAGAACCTTCTGAGATCAGGAAGTATAACATCCCAGTTCAATCAACGAGGTAAAGTTTAATAGTATGAAGAGAGTGTTGTTTTAAACAGACCAGTAATCACCACAAAATTGGTTTAAAATCGGATTATATAAAGTCACCAATTCACTTATTTCCATGATGGGTGGGAAAAACATGAAGCACCTGGAGTAAAAATCCACAAGTGAGACAAGTGAAGCCAGCGTTGACCTTCAAAATCACCAAAACACAGAGATAAGAACACGAACAGGATACTCCCGGTGACTAAATCAACACTGAGAGAACTTTGACTCTGGAAGAGGAGAACAGGAAACAGTTTTCTGGAAAAACACCCCGGAATGGCGAGCGTGTGATTGAATAGGGGAGTTTAGATGAATCAAAGGCTGCCAAAAAAAACTCCAATCAAATCAAACTTCCTGAAACCGAATCGCAGAAAAACCCATCTCTACTAGACCCAGGTGTTTTCCGTTTAAACACCTTTAAACAGTCTTCTTCTGCTGTTGAAGACTCAATCGTCATTCTCAAAATCTCACGAATAAAGTTTTTTTTTTTGGAACACTATACAATGTGAATCATTAATTAAGCATTAATAAATAGTTTATTCATTTTTTATAAAGCGTTATTTAATCAAGCATGTGATATAGATGCATAAAAAACGAGTTTATTTATTAGTGTACAAATGTCTATTAACATAGAAACAATGCTTTATAAAATATTAATAACTATTTGATAACGCTTAATTAATGATTCAGAGTCAGAAAGTATGGTAGTGCTGCCAAACTGTTTGATTCCTTTTCATGTCGAACAAAAACAGAAAGACACTAGATTTTTTTTTTGTTTTGTTTGTTTATTATTTATCCACCAAAAGTGCTTGCACTGTTAGATAGCTGATGCATTTTCAATGTGTTTGAGAACATTTCAATTCAACAAAATTGTACAACAAACTCGAGTCTATTTTGAGGCCAAATGTAGAACAAACAAGCAAAAAACTAAAGCCCGATTATTGATGTTGACAGACGTCCAGAAGGAAAGGTTTTGATCCTTCCTGCACCTAATGTACTTTTTTTTATTTTATTTTTTTTTATCTTTTTTTTTTCCCTCATCTTTCATTCCTCATTCTTTCAACGATCCTTTATTAGGGCAAGGCCAGCCCCTGCAACAAAGAGCTGTGTGTTTGTGTGTGTTGGCATTAACCGTGTAAATGTACTGCTTTTCGAGAGCGAAGCAGAAAGTCGGGTTCCTCTCTCTTTCTCTCTCTCTTTGTTTTTGTAAAAGTGCTGAGTGAGAGCCGAGTCGAGTCCAGGCCCTTGCGTGAGGAGCGAGCGTGCGAACTTTCAACCCTGGCAGGGGCAGGAGTTTTTGGGCCAGCGAGAGAGAGCGAGGCAGGGAGGAAAGCGGGGGAGAGAGAAGGAAGGGCTCGGGGAGAGGAGGCTTCGGTTACACAGGGATATGGAGGCTGGTAATTAAGAGCAGCAGGGAAACGATGGCCGAGCGACGCTGCCAAGAAAAAGAGAGCTTCACTTTTCCGCCACAGTTTCCATTCCGACCTGCGGTCATTTTCTCCCAGAACGTCTCAATCGCTTGCTGTTTGGCGCAGCGTGGTCACTTACTGCAAATAAAACGACCCTGATTGGATTTCATTTTTAAAAAACATTTTGTGCGAAAACAAAAAAGGTTGCTCATCTGAGCTTTCCCTAAAGTTTCCACCCTTTTTTTAATCTCTTTGGCTAATACAACTGATTATTTTTTACCTCTTCATTTTTCTTAGCCCGTTTAAAAAAAAAAAACTTTGAAAAGTCCTTTAGGAGCGTTTCAGTGTTTGCAAGATTTTTTTTGTTTTGTTTTTTAACCTGTCTCGCATTTCTACCCAGAACAATTCAAACCAATAGAGGGCAGCAGATTTAATGCGGAAGCTATATTGACCAATCAGATGCTTCTTTCAGCTCTGAAGTTTATGCCTTTATCGTCTCTGAAATACAGCTCACAGAAAGATAACAATGTCGTATTAACAAATAAGGATTTTTCCCTCTCAAAGCTCATGTATCTGATGCTCCAAGGTTGTTTTAGCTATGGGTGAAGTGGACAGTTGCCTTGGGCCCTCCCGAGGGGGGTGGCATTATCAGGGGACTGAGTTATTATTATTTTTGCTCGTTTTTGTGCCCATTCCAAGCTGTCTCAGCATGCACTGTCCTTCGGGACCTATTAGTCTGATGCAAATTTTTGTGCTGGACTCTCATAATCATTTAAATCAATAACATTATCAGGTGACAGTAGGTCTGAGACAAAAGTCGTAGCTCATTGTTCGATTTTCTTAAACGATGCTTGGCTAATCCAATAAAAAAGGCCCCTCCCTCCAGCCACCGGTTGACCCTCCGAAGTTATGAGTTTGGCACTCTTTCAAAACAGACTGAGACTGTTCTAAAATGCATAAATGTCCCATGTTATGCCCTGTTTATAATGCTTAAAATCAAAATTTGAGCCCTCTAAAGTAGTGCTGCACTGTTAATAACTTTCCAAATGCAACATTTTTCATAAAAAACGTTTTAAATCAGCTCGTATTTTTGGCATGGCAAAAATTCGCTGTTTACACCAGTCCCTCCCACAGACGAGCTTTCGGCGCTTTCCTGTTAGCCCGGGTTGAGCAAAAACATTAACACCACAAGCAAAATCTTAAATACATGTTACTGTTTTAATACATTATAATCGACAGACAATGGCTGTGTTGTAACAGCACCTTATATGTGTGAGTCGGACACAGAGTTTGAGTCCACAGAATGAACCAGAAACAGCAGAAAAAAAAAAAAAAAAAGACTCCTCAGAACGTGTCCAGACAGTAAATCAGACCTAACTCTTATAATGTATGATTTTTAATGTCAACTGTTGTCTAATGTACTGTTTTATGAATTATTTATTTTATTATAGGTGTATTTGTGACGAATACAGTAAAATGCCAGTGGAAGGTCTGATCTTTACTTTATTATTTGAGGCTCGTGTCTGTCACAATAATATATAGCAACGTCCTGTAGTCTTTGATGCACAACACTTGTTAAATCTTGTAGTATGTGCATGTTTAAGATTTGAGGGAAGATAAAATGCCAAGTGGCTCCATGTGTGTGTGCTCAAACCAGATCTCCTCCGGATTAACTTAATAAAATCCTGTGAGTTCATGTGTGCTCGGCTTGATGGATGCAGAGTTGAAAATACGTTTTTCATGTATGTTAAGCATAGCTCAAGAAAAAACTACTTACTGTGTGGACCTCCAAATCAATGAGGGGCCAGTTTAAAGCCAGCCTTGTTTACAAGTACTTTAGGGAACTCTTCTTTGTTGGCAAACCATTTGAATGTGAAATTCTGCTCAGAAACAAAAGTGATCTTTCCTATGTTTCTCTGATGGCAGACACAATCGAGCCATTTCTGATGAATAAACTCATTCTTAGGTAATCCAAACTAAATGTTGCGCTCCGGACATCAAAAAACGGACATCTTTGGCATTGCTTATCCAGCGCTGGTCTGCTGCTCTTACACTTCTGGGTCATACTGTGTTTCCCGCTTGTCGTAGAGAGTGGCCTGTACTAGAGATTCATATGATTGACAAGTAGGCGGAGCTAAGAACTTTGGGCCGCTTAGAAGCTGTTTTCAGCTCACAAAAAATTACTAAAGGATTACTCAAACATGGGTTAACTAGTCCGCGTATAACTTGCGGCATGTTGTTGATGAGGGAACAACACTTCATTCAACTTGCCAGAAATGTCAGAAAATTCACGTTAGCATCATATGGAACCTTTAGGAGGGCCTCGGCAGAAAACGCACAAAAGCAAACAAGAGCACCGTATTGAACAGGTAAAATAATGCACACAATCAAGTCTAAAGTGACACAAAAAAAAGAAAAATACTAGATTTTGGGCTGTGCATCACTTTTGCACTTTAGTAACGGCTTGACTCGTTTGATTCTCTGTTGATGTCAGTATCAGTTCTGAGTGGGCTTGTTTTGATGTCCACTATGTCAGTCTAGGCATGCAAGGCATGAGATCCTCAGTGTTTCTATACCCTTTGTTTAATCATTTTACTGGGATTTATTTTGGTAAAGGATTGTGTTTGTTAGCAGTGGAAGTGGATTCCAGGAGTCTGATTCACTTAGTTCTTCCTGGAGCTGAACCAAAGGACCTGATTGAGCCTCCATGTCTGCAGCGCTCAATCGCAGTGCTTCTCCTTATCTCTGCTAGAGCTGCCGACAAACCTCAGGATGTGCTTTTCCCCCGCAATCTCGTGCTCCCCTCAGATCTGGATGCAGGAATGTCGCCTTTCTTATTCTTCACACAAACTCGAGCATTTCCCCAAGACTCGGTTTCGGCGTCCTTTGGTCTTTCTCTCATGTTGAAGAACACGGGGAGAGAAATTGTCTCTCATGTAAAACATGCAGTTTCCACATGAATCCAAAGCAGGAACACCCTGAGCCCGCACACCTCCTTAAACTTCTGTTTTTTGGACAAACAAATAAATAGTTTCACTTCTGCATTTTTACATTCATGATTCATGGGTTTGAGTCATACATTTTTTTTGTTTTGTTGTTTTTTTTTACTGTTTAAAAGGGCCGTTTTTATGATTTTGAGAATGAGAGGCGTTCAGAGGGAAAGAGAGAGAGTGGTGAGAGACACAGACAGAGACTTAAAGAGATAAACACACAGAGATAGAGAGCAAAATGGAGAAAGGCAGATAGTCGGCAAGGGATCAGACAGACAGACAGACAGGTAGAGAAAGCAAGATGAAGAGCAAAGGAGAGGGAGAGTGATGGAAAGACAGACAGAGTTAGACTGAGACCAAAAGAATGAGAGAGCGAGAGAAAGAGAGAGCGAGCGACAGACAGACAGACAGACAGACGGACGGATGCAAACAATGAGACAGAGTGAAACTATGTGTACAAGCTCTTGCCTTTCGTTATCTCTATTGTTTCCTGACATCATAGTCTCTGCATGCATGCCCTCGTTCTGGTCTTTTTTTTTCTCAAGTCTGTGATGTTAAACAGATTTACAGAAAGTAAGAAGATGTTATATTGCTTTCAAGCATGATTACGTTTTGTTTTAAGTAAAAATAACCTTTACACGAATTGCCTGTTAAAAATAAACACAGCGGAGCTAGAAACAAAACAGCATAAAAGGCAAGTCATCCCATAATGCACAGCTTAACTCTGGTTTTAATTCTCTCACATAGAGCGAGATCAGCTTCTGATCATTCAGTTCATTCTCTCTCGTGACAGCAAGGGTCTACGAAAGGGTCTTAGAGCACTGACAGAAAACAGGCTTTATAAACAGTTCACAGCAGGTCACATGATTCCCCGGGAACAACCTGCGGGGCAGCAGTGATGGGTACCATGAGCGCCGCTATCGCTCTGTTTGACTGCTGGAGTCTGCTTCTGGCAGGCACTGGAACGGTCCACGGCCACGGGTCAGTTCTGTGTTGAGGAGTTCAGGGTCAGGGTGATGATGCCTCATTACTCCTGAACGTAAGCAAGTGGAATGTGTGGCCCGTGGAATTTAAAGGGCACCTATTATACACTTTTTAGATGATGTGATATTACTCACACCAGTCTTACCTGCATGCTCCATTCTCATTGAAACACATGTTGGATTGGGAATGGATCACAGTTGACAAAATATATGATCTGCTTACATTGAATTCATATATTTAACTGCAAATAAACAATTGAAGAGTCTTGTAAGTGCTGTAATGTTAAATAATACGCTCTACTAATGTTGATGTATGGAGCCATGATGATCTCAAAAAGATGGCACAATTCAAATGTACAAAATTTGTATATTCAAAACAATGTTGGTATATTTTCAAGTGAAAAGGTAAATATTCCCCTTAATTCGTACACGTATGTATTTTACCTGAATTCATTTGAAAACTGGTTCATAGATTTGATTTTAGTAAGTTTGTCAGCTCATTCTGAAAGTAAATGTTTACCAACTGTGTGAGATACATTTACGCATTGTTGATTGCGGATTTGCAGCCTCACATAGGAGTACGCTCTGCTCTGAATTTGTGCTCGATACTTTTTGAGACCCGCAAGTTTTGTTTTCGTACACTTAACTTCAGAGCTGCTCCTGTTCTCCACCAATCAGAGCGCTGACTCGAGCAGCTCATGGCTGCACTGTTTAAAAAAAGGGTTTGATCTTTAAACAGCTCTGTTGAAATATTAACTTTTTAAGAAGCTCTAGTTCAGGCTCTCGTCACCTCGAGTTTAGACTTCTGCAATGCACTACTGTTTAACCTTCCTGCTGAATCTCTCCATAAACTACAACTAAACACCGCCAGATTGATCACACGAACATCGTATGCTGAGCTCTCACCGTACCAATCCCTCGAGATCATCGCTGGGTTCTCGTGCTTTTAGTTCCGCTTCCGGATGTACGGAATAGTACTGATATTGATCATTTTAAAGGTTGTCTTTAAACTACACACTGTAGGTGTGTCTAAAACAGGAAAGTTTTATGTTTTTTTATGTTGCTATGTGACCTTGTTTACCAAGAAATGCGCTACCAAATAAAACTTATTATTATTATTAATTCCAAACTTTTTGCATAATACAACAAGCCAATACATTAACAGGATGTTTATCATCAGTCAAAACTGATTTTTTTTTTTTAACGAATCTTGTGAATAAAAAACATCTGTTAACCTAGCAGCTGTTGGTCACAATTAAATCAATAAAACATGCAGCAAAGTACGTAAATGATCAGGAGCACTTGATGTCGCATTGTTTCTTTATTAAACGAAAGCTATATCATTGCAATCTCGACACACATTGATCACTTTGTTTTAAAACTTTAAACTTTTTTTTTTTTTTTTGAACTTCCACAGTGAAGGAAGATTTCTCTTTAAATAAAATTGGTGCAAAATATCAAGACAAACTTGTTTTTTCCTACGTAATTGTGAGTGATCACAGCTTTGGCTTTCACTTTTGTTCACCATATTGGAAAGTATCTAAAATATAAAACCGTTGATGTTTATAGATGCTAATTTGACAGATTTGTTGTTATTTTGTAACTTTTAAAAAAAACTCTCTAAATCGTTGAATCTCTACTATGAAAATAATATTGCTTTAACTATTGATTCACAATTTATCAAGTACTCAATTCAACATACATTCCAGTATCGTAACATTTGGTTTGTAAAATACACATGGAGTGTGGCAAAACTGTTACATTTTATTTACCAGCCAAAATACTTTGAAAATATCTCCCACAAAAATAGAGCTTGTTTTAATGAGACTACTTTCAAAACCACACACACGGACGAGCTTCATCAACATCATTCTAAACTTCATCTTGATGCCTCAGCCAATCATTAAACAGGACTCGGTGTGCTCTTTAATTTAACCCGCGTCTGGAGAGTGTCTGCTGTAAATGTGAGTAAAGGTACACGGTGTGTTCCTCAGGCTTAGAGAGTGAGAGAGACACAGAGAGCGAGAGAGAGAGACACAGAGAGCGAGAGAGAGACACAGAGAGCGAGAGAGAGACACAGAGAGCGAGAGAGAGACACAGAGAGCGAGAGAGAGAGAGACACAGAGAGCGAGAGAGAGAGACACAGAGAGCGAGAGAGAGAGAGACACAGAGCGAGAGAGAGAGAGACACAGAGAGCGAGAGAGAGAGACGAAATACAGAGAGCAGAGAGATAGAGAGACACAGAGAGCGAGAGAGAGAGAGACACAGAGAGCGAGAGAGAGAGAGAAGAGACAGAGAGCGAGAGAGAGAGAGACACAGAGCGAGAGAGAGAGAGACACAGAGAGCGAGAGAGAGAGAGACACAGAGAGCGAGAGAGAGAGAGACACAGAGAGCGAGAGAGAGAGAGACACAGAGAGCGGAGAGAGAGAAGAGACACAGAGAGCGATAGAGAGAGAGACACAGAGAGCGAGAGAGAGAGAGACACAGAGAGCGAGAGAGAGAGAGACACAAGAGCGAGTAGGAAGAGAGACCAGAGACGAGAGAGAGAGACACAGAGAGCGAGAGAGAGAGAGACACAGAGAGCGAGAGAGAGAGAGACACAGAGAGCGAGAGAGAGAGAGACAGAGAGCGAGAGAGAGAGAGACACAGAGAGCGAGAGAGAGAGAGACACAGAGAGCGAGAGAGAGAGAGACACAGAGAGCGAGAGAGAGAGAGACACAGAGAGCGAGAGAGAGAGAGAGACACAGAGAGCGAGAGAGAGAGAGACACAGAGAGCGAGAGGAGAGAGAGACACAGAGAGCGAGAGAGAGAGAGACACAGAGAGCGAGAGAGAGAGAGACACAGAGAGCGAGAGAGAGGAGACACAGAGAGCGAAGAGAGAGAGAGCACAGAGAGCGAGAGAGAGAGAGACACAGAGTAGCTAGAGAAGAGAGAGAGACACAGAGAGCGGAGAAGAGAAGACACACAGAGGAGCGAGAGAGAGAGGAGAGCACGAGAGTCGAGAGGAGAGAGAGAGACACAGAGAGCGAGAGAAGAGAGAGACAAAAGGAGAGAGAGAGAGAGGAGAGAGACATACACAGAATTCCGAGAGAGAGAGAGAGACACAGAGAGCGAGAGAGTAGAGAGACCACAGAGAGCTAGAGAGAGAGATAGAACAACAGAGAGCGAGAGAGAGAGAGAGAACACGAGAGTCGAGAGGAGAGAGAGAGACAACAAAACAGGAGTGCGAGAGAGAGATAAGAGACACAGAGAGCGAGAGAGAGAGAGAACAAGACAGAGATCGAGGAGAGAGAGAGAGACCAGAGAGCGAGAGAGAGAGAGAGACACAAGACAGAAGCGAGAGAGAGAGAGAGACAGCAGAGCGAGAGAGAGAGAGAGACACCAGAGAGAGAGAGAGAGAGAGAGACACCAGAGAGAGAGAGAGAGAGAGAGACACAGAGAGCGAGAGATAGAGAAGATAGACACAGAGAGCGATAGAGAGAGAGAGACACAGAGAGCGAGAGAGAGAGAGAGACAACAGAGAGGCGAGAGAGAGAGAGAGAGACAGAGAGCGAGAGAGAAGAGACAGAGAGCGAGAGAGAGAGAGACACAGAGAGCGAGAGAGAGAGAGAGACACAGAGAGCGAGAGAGAGAGAGAGACACAGAGAGCGAGAGAGAGAGAGAGACACAGAGAGCGAGAGAGAGAGAGAGACACAGAGAGCGAGAGAGAGAGAGAGACACAGAGAGCGAGAGAGAGAGAGAGACACAGAGAGCGAGAGAGAGAGAGAGAGACACAGAGAGCGAGAGAGAGAGAGAGACACAGAGAGCGAGAGAGAGAGAGAGACACAGAGAGCGAGAGAGAGAGAGAGACACAGAGATCGAGAGAGAGAGAGAGACACAGAGAGCGAGGAGAGAGAGACAAGACGAGAGAAAGAGAACCAGAGAGCGAGAGAGAGAGAGAGACACAGAGAGCGAGAGAGAGAGAGAGACACAGAGAGCGAGAGAGAGAGAGAGACAACAGAGGAGCGAGAGAGAGAGTAGAGACAACAGAGAGCCGAGAGAGAGAGAGAGAGACAACAGAGAGAGAGAGAGAGAGAGAGACACAGATATGGAGAGAGAGCGAGAGACCAGAGAGCGAGAGAGAGAGAGACACAGAGAGCGAGAGAGAGAGAGAGACACAGAGAGCGAGAGAGAGAGAGAGACAACAGAGAGCGAGAGAGAGAGAGAGACACAGAGAGCGAGAGAGAGAGAGAGACACAGAGAGCGAGAGAGAGAGAGAGACACAGAGAGCGAGAGAGAGAGAGAGACACAGAGAGCGAGAGAGAGAGAGACACAGAGAGCGAGAGAGAGAGAGACACAGAGAGCGAGAGAGAGAGAGAGACACAGAGAGCGAGAGAGAGAGAGAGACACAGAGAGCGAGAGAGAGAGAGACACAGAGAGCGAGAGAGAGAGAGAGACACAGAGAGCGAGAGAGAGAGAGAGAGACACAGAGAGCGAGAGAGAGAGAGAGACACAGAGAGCGAGAGAGAGAGAGAGACACAGAGAGCGAGAGAGAGAGAGAGACACAGAGAGCGAGAGAGAGAGAGAGACACAGAGAGAGCGAGAGAGAGAGAGAGACAACAGAGAGCGAGAGAGAGAGAGAAGAGACAGAGAGCGAGAGAGAGAGAGAGAAGAGACAGAGAGCGAGAGAGAGAGAGAAGAGACAGAGAGCGAGAGAGAGAGAGAGACACAGAGAGCGAGAGAGAGAGAGAGACACAGAGAGCGAGAGCGAGAGAGAGACACAGAGAGCGAGAGAGAGAGAGAGACACAGAGAGCGAGAGAGAGAGAGAGACACAGAGAGCGAGAGAGCGAGAGAGAGACACAGAGAGCGAGAGCGAGAGAGAGACACAGAGAGCGAGAGCGAGAGAGAGACACAGAGAGCGAGAGCGAGAGAGAGACACAGAGAGCGAGAGCGAGAGAGAGACACAGAGAGCGAGAGAGAGAGAGACACAGAGAGCGAGAGCGAGAGAGAGACACAGAGAGCGAGAGAGCGAGAGAGAGACACAGAGAGCGAGAGAGAGAGAGAGAGACACAGAGAGCGAGAGAGAGAGAGAGAGACACAGAGAGCGAGAGAGAGAGAGAGAGACACACGCACACACACACACGCACACAGAGAGAGAAAGACACACACACGCACGCACACAGAGAGAGAAAGAGAGACACACACACACACGCACGCACACACAGAGAGAAAGACACACACACGCACACGCACGCACACACAGAGAGAAAGACACACACACACACACACACACACACACACACACACACGCACGCACACAGAGAGAGAAAGAGACACACAGAGAGCGAGAGAAATTAGGGGCGAGAGAGGCAAACCCGCTGGGCTCTAGTTCGGCCTGTGGTTTAATAACCTCGCGTGCTGAGAATGACTGCATCCCTGAGAGCACCTGAACCCTATTAACTAACAAACTGGACCGTTTCCCAGAAGTTCACCAATCCTTTTCTGCACCTCTCTCAACACTCTAAATATTGGTTTTTAGGATTAAAAAACTTCTCCTCCGTCAGGTTCGTTCTGTCTCTCGTTCATTGAAACTCGTGTTTCGCCAGAATGAAGTCTAAACACTTCGCAGGAGTGTCGGGAATCTGTGAAGTTTTAGGTTACTGTTAAACTATGATTTAGAAATCAAACGTTTGCATCGGAAAAATAAACCATCACTCATTTCTCTGGTGTCACTTTAAGCTAAAGCTATCGTATCATTAGTGCATGCTGCTTTTATTCCACAATTAAATCCATGACAGAGGAGCTGGAATTGTTTTCTTCTTTCAAACTACAAGTGTCTGGCGTGTAAGTGTGCACTTCCCCCTCGCAGTGACTGTAAAGCCTTCAAAACTCCAGTTGTGAATCGAGCCATTGTTTTCATCTCAGTTTTTTTTTTTGCGTTGACAGAGCTCTGACTTTGGTGTCTGTGTACAAGGACAGGTTTGGACTTGAAGGGAGCTGGATGGTGGTATCTGTCTCTTACCAGATGCCTCTGACTCATATACGCACTCACATACACACGCACACACACACACACACACACACACACACACCGTGTCCTCTGTTGGCCAAAAATAAAAAAAAATAAAAAAACCTCACTGTAAGGATGTACCAGCAGTCTTGATGTGAGGAAGTTGCAAATCCAAGTTTTTATTTGCTGCGCTGAACACCAGGACAAAAAAAAAATCTAAATCTTCAATATTCCAACAAAAATTGTAGCGGTTTGGTAATGCCAAGAGGTTGGCCCAGAATAACCACCCCTCACTTGATCAACCCATTCTCTTATAGCCAACTCAGACTAAACCATAATTTAACAAAAGTGAGTGGCAGACTTCTGAGTGGCAGTTTACAAGATTGCAAGAGGGGAAAAAAAGCTCCAAAACATTAAAAGTATAATATTTTCCAGATTACTTCATTAGTATTCAAAAATAAATGTGCCGCAACAAAGAACACCCAAATTTGTTTCGTTTTTAAAGAAAACATAATCTACCCCCTCCCCCACCACCCCCTTTTCCTTCATGATTATTGGTACCTCACAAATTTTGGCGGGAGAAGCCAACAAAGGGCTTCATTGTCTGAAACTCAGTTCAAGACACAATTCACTTAGTGAGTAATGGAAGTGTACGCAGCAAAAAGAGAGGTGTTAAAAATGACACTTGTTCACCTGATCACACTCGCCTCGTGTTAGATTCCTGCACAACACAATTTTAGTAGTATTTAACTAATTTTCCCTCCAAAAAAAATTACACGACATAATGTGGGGTTAATTTATTTGAACATTTCCAAGCTTGACGCTACACCGTCTCTCTGTGTGTGATTTGTTTTTGGAGGAAAAATGTCTTCAAATTCAACTCAAGTTGTTTTATGCTGAAATGGAAGTCATGCGGCGAGTGTGATCAGGTGAAAATATAATTTTTAACACATCTTTTTTTGCACACACGCACAATCAGAATATAGTTTCTGCTTCTGAGATGAGAAGAATCTCATCGTTTTCAACTCGAGACGTAAAGGCTATTGGTGCTCATGGAATCTTCACTAAGGTTGGTAAATAAATCATAATCTGTGCATTACAATGCGGCTATGTCTGATCAATTATCGTTAATAATTGTTTATTAAAATGTGGCAAAATATAGATTTAGCAGATTGAAAGTGAAGACTTTTAATTTGTTTCTGTTCAGTTCCTCATGATCACATCACACATATTTTTAGTTGTTTTCTCAGGAATTTTTGTTGCTCGCGTTACTGAATTTGTAGGAAAAACTGAAAAATATACAAAAATTTATGAATAAATACTTGAATACATAAAAGAAAGTTTTAATGTTTCGCTAGATAAATATATAACAGGCATTTAAATGCAACAATCAAAGAATATGTGCTGAACTACAGTTCAGGTGTTTATTTAAATAAAAAAATTCTGTAAATATAACTGCACAAATGTAATTTTATTCTTTGTAAACCTTGATATAAACACAGTAACAAGCACAGAAATGCCTTCTGTAAGCAAGTGCTCTTAAAGAGACAGTGTTTATTTACTGGCTACAATTGTCTTTGTTTATTTTAATAATGCGTAACATGGGTTGAATTCCTTAAAAAAAATGTATGTGGTTTGAACAATCACTGACTAATCATCAATAGTCGTTCGTTTTTTTTAACAAAGCTTTTTATTTTTTCGTTTTTTTTAACAGATCTGTATGGGGAAAAAAAGCGTGATTTATGCATAACAGCCGATCCGCTTCCAAACCAGGCCTCCTCGATCTCCAGGCTCAGAGATAGCCATCTATTGATGCTCAACATGAGTTAAAAGCATGAGAAAGAGCACGTCGCGGTTCCATTGAAGGGCCATGTGTGTTGAATTAAAGAGCAGATGCCAATTGATTGGTGCTTGAGATCGTCTGTGTGCTGAGCATGTGACCGCTCAGATGGCAGAGCTGGTTTCTTTGTTTGCAGGTCTCTAGAGTGCATCACGATTGGACGATAGAACATGATTGAACAGAAAAGCCATCCTCTCGTGGCTTAAAAAGCTCCTTCAAAAGTCTACCATTGAAAAGCTCCTATTTTAGGCCTTAAAAAGAAGTACCTTCACTGTTCTAGGTCCTAAATAATTTTTCATGTACAGCTTATTTGCTTTTGTTGTTGCTTTGAGGTTGCCAAAAATTGAGAAAATACTTCTAAATGCTGAAAAATAATGTAAAAAAGATGGTTACGGTTGTCATAGTTTGAGAAAATCGGCATAAATCCTTAAAAACACAAGTGATGTTTAGCCATGAGAAAAGGCTAATATATCCTCAAAATCACAAGTTTCCAAGTCTTAAGATAATGCTTGTGAATGCACGAAATCTTAAAAGCAATGGTTACGGTTGCCAAATATTGACATGAGACAAAAATGTAAAACCAAATGTGATTGTAAGGGTTGAAAACCTGAAAAAACCTTGGAAATAGTTCAGAATGTAGTTGAAGGTTCAACTGGGGCGCGACGAAACGCTGTCTTGTTTTGGCCAGCTTTGGATCGTGTGGATGAGGTGGTGTTGTGTGAGTAGACTCGAAGACTCCTGTGCAGCTGCCTTGCTTTGTGAATGTTCTCGCTCCTTAGTTTCAGAAGCTGGGCCAGCGGTCTGCAGAGCGGGTTCTTCTCTTATTCACACCATCATGTTTCTTTGGTGCGGTGGCAGAGCTTGTGTTTCTCCACTATTTACTTCCTAATCTATGGTGTCTACAGTGCGGTTGTTTTCTGTCTAGCTCTTCTTTGTTTTTGTCTTCCTTTTTCATCTTGCAGCAATCCGATTAGCTCTCTGTGTTTAAAGTGGTTTGGCATTTTCGCTTCACAAAGTAATCTCTCCACATCTGCGTCCTGCAGGGACATATTTTGGGTCCAATGCAGAATAATACACACTTTTTTTTTAGTTTTTTTTCTACTTTTTCTCCTGCTTTCTGTCAGTCCTCCCTGTTTATCCAATGTTTGCGATAGAGAGTGTTTGATAAAGTCTGCAAATAGCACAGCAGCTGCGCTGGTCAGGGAGGAAATGGGTTAGCGAGCCGCACCCACTGACTGACTTAGCATTAACCCAACTTTAGACACACATGAAAACTAAATAAAAATTGTTTTCTATTCAAATCCAGCTGCACTTGTTGTTAATGATTGGAAAGGTTAAACTGTGTAAAACCAGAGAATTCTATTATTTAATTTTGGAGGTTAATTTGATAAAATGATTCTTTTCTGGAGGTAAATCTGATAAAATGATACTTGTTTTTAACCATTTTGTAATCTTATTTTTCCGATGTGCATTTAAGGCTCGTCTAATGTGTTGGTTTTTGTTTGGTTGGTTTTGTGTTTTAATTCTCTAGTCCAAATTCGCTGTATTTGGACTACAAATGAGACCAACATGCAACAACCAGTCAGTTTTTTGTTATTGGTTGCCATAGAGACGTGTTAGCCATGGGGAAGTGTAGGTTTAGCAACACTTGGCTTGATAAAGCAAATATGTGGCTTGTCTGATGCCAGTTCCTAACAACGTAAATTAATTGTACTGTTTATTATGCAAAAAATATTTTAAATAAAAAAACCGTGAAACTAGGAACGTTAGGAGTATGACGCTTTGTATCTAATTCGAAAAGAGAATAACTTCAGCAAGCGACAACCATTTTCCAATTTTTCCATATAAATTCTTAAATTTGATTCTTAGTCAGGGATTTGCAGGTTTCATAAGGTCAAATTTGAGACTTTTCAAGACCACAAAGTTTATATTATGTTGCAGAGTGACATCCCTGAGCCTGCGGGGATCTTGTTACAGAAGCAAAGCTCCTAGTTATAGTATTAAATTATGATGAAATTATCATAATTATGCAAAGACGGCTACTTCTCAATGTAGTGAATTAATCATAGAATGCATGGCATCCATGAAATTCAGAATGTGGATATAGTTTTTTAAATAAAAAAAAAACCTTTTGATTAGTAATAGCTTTCTAACTTTTTCATGTTCCAGGGTTGGGTCATTGAGTTTTACATCCACAATATGAAAGGATAAATAACAAAAAAATAGGGAAGAAAGAGAGCAATCTGTCCATCTCTGTGCCCCTGTTGTCCAAAAACTTCAGTTATCTCAAGGACTTTATTTTAGGGATTTTGATACAAACCTGATATTGAAACCGCTGCTAGCATCATGCTTCTTCCTTGTGGTCATTATCTGGTCATGTGACTCGAGATGTAATCGTCTGTAGCACCACTGGCTGAAAACGGTCACCACTGAAGCAAAAGTTGTGTGTAAAATAAAAAATAAAAAAAATTTTGTAATGCTATGTTTACTTGACTTTATGTACATAATTAATCTCTTTTACTGCAGATTTTTACCTCAAATGAAACCTCCATCACAGGTTCTTGCATCATTTTTTACCTCAGTCTTTGACGTTTGCTTCAGTGGACAACAGATTTTACCTCACCTTGCCTCTGCTTTAAAATGGGACATTTTCTTGCATTCCACGTGTCGTATTTGTGTAATCCATTTCCGATTTCACCAACAACTTTGCCTCACAGCTTATTAGTTTTTCCTCCGGTAGTTCCTTACAGCTTTCTTGATGTTAGCGCATTAGCTGTAGCTTACGCAACCTCTGTGATGAAAGATGCTTAAATTCAGCAACAGAAACTTTGCAAAAAAAGCATTTTTATGCTTCAGACTGCATGAGCTCAATGATTATTGCTTGGGTGATGTTGCGAAAAATACTAGAAGAAATTCTCAGAGTTTCTGTTGAAAAGTTAAACTCATGTTTACGCATGAATTTATATTGATAAAGAAAAAGTGACTTCTTAATTGTGCGGAGGTGAAATAGTACAGCAACAGTGAAGCTGTACTTCCTAGTGCTTTAAAACACAATTTTGAAATATTCTTTCTTTTACTTTATTTCAGCCACAATCAAAAAGTCCGGAGGGAGTGGATGGCTGAACGACCGGGGAGTGACCTACGGAGGAAATGGACAGACGTCCTCCAGTCTGGATGGAGTCAGTTTCTCAGAAGGGGATCTTTTGTTGCAGGTAAAACGAGCGACAACTCTCTGTTGTCTGAGACAGACAGCCCTCTTGTTTTTCCTGAGTTTGCAAACTAGGGCCGGGCAATATACCATTTCAAACAGAATACAGCTGTTTTTGTTTTTAATGATATACATTTTTCATAAACCTCAATGCCGGTGTGTGCGTACGGAGCCGCAACAACACATTGAGCCCTGGAACTTTGCTGCCGGACAATATTTCAAAAGGAAATTATTTAGCAGTGGTACTAAACAAACGTATGCAAGAGCGGTGGAGACATGATTGTCTATTATTTCAGAAGAGCTTCTCCTGTAAACAGGAGCCATGTTGATCAAAATGCTTTGGCTTAAAAAAAATAACATAACAATCATGAGTAATTGTTGTCAGGTGAAAGTTGTAACACTAGCTACAAGAGGCAAGGCGAGCAGTTTCCTTCATCACCTCCGCCACAAACATGGTCTGGATTATGAACCGAAGATCTACATGCTTTTCCACGTCTGCAGGTTAATGTTGGCTCTGCAAAACGCGACTCAAACGTCACTCAGTTACGCTTCCCCACAAGAATAGCGAATGATATTTCCGCCTGCAGAACACCATTGAGAAATTCTTTAATACTAACGTTATCTGGTTGGACTTGAAGCAGGATCATTAATGCTTCACAAAGAAAAAAGTTTTATGTCTTCTGTATTTAGCTGTTTCAAAACTATTTAACGTATTCTTTACATAATGAAAGCCCAGTGGATGAAGAAGTTTTTACTTTGCAGTTACAGGGGACACAATGTTGGCAGCTTAAATTCATTTTCACATTGCAAAACTTGCACAATCAACTGTAAGCTTTCTTTGAGAGCATCCAAACCATTTACTGCAGTAACTATTAGCCAATGGATTTAACACCTGGTCATGCATTTATAAAACATTCTGTCAAACACTGTGATACTGTTATACATTTAAAAAATACTGTGATATGCTTTTTTTGTCATGCCGCCCAGCTTTACTGCAAACAACACTTGCCCTGACCTCATATTTGGCCAGTGGTTTTACCTTTTTTTTTAAATCTGGAAAAAATGAATGCGCTCTGAACATATTGGAAACCACAAATTTTAAATGAGACGATCTTAAGAGATTAGTTGAGCTTTAGCAAAGATTTTCTCAAACGATCAACTAATGTCAGTGATGGCAGGCACAAGAAGTTTCACCATGAAAGGTCATGAAAAAAGAATATATGAAATGTGTATATATTTTGAAATATTCAATGGGTGCAGCTTCCTCTGCAATAGTTTGTCCAGAAAACAAATCATTTACCCAAAATGCCTTGCATCAATGTCTTTGTGTCACTATTTGGGGTGTTTTCCTAACACTCGTCCAGCGTTATGTTCTTTTTTTAAAAATCTCATAGGTTTTTTTCCCTCTGATCCCTATGTAAGTGATGTGTTGTTGCTTAGGGTTGCCAGAGATGGAAAATTATCCTAAATGCTTTAAAAAAAACTACAATTGAAGGTTAGGCTCACCATAGCTTTACAAATTGTTAAGGTTTCCAACAATGTATTTGAAGCAATGTCTTTATTATGAAAAAAATGATATAGGTCTTAAATTTGATTTGATTCTTAATGGTCTTAAAAAGGTCTTTAAAGTCTTTATATTAGTCTTT
Organism: Danionella dracula; assembly: GCA_900490495.1. NCBI lineage: Eukaryota > Metazoa > Chordata > Actinopteri > Cypriniformes > Danionidae > Danionella > Danionella dracula. The sequence goes on from UELW01000034.1 coordinate 2,378,246, forward strand.
ATTTTGACGTCATGAAAGCTGCGGAATAACTGGTTATAACAGAATAATGCTAGAACGTTAATGTGTTTTACAATGGCTCTGCAAATGAGTTATGGGAGTTTTTATTATTTTTATATAGTTTTAATTATCGAGTAAAAGGTTGGAAATTCATGCTTTTTTGTTTGTTGTTTTTAATCCGATTAATTGATGTTATCCGATTAACCGATTATTAAAATAATCGTTAGTTACAGCTCTAGTAAAAACTCCCTACATATTTGCACTTTGAGTCCCTCACCAAGATCCACATCAGGGAGTTGTCCTGTAGTGAAAGACGAAACCTAAAATCTTCTGCTACAGAAGCGTAATGTTTAAAGCAAACTCCATGTTTTGAATAAATCTCGTGTATTTCTTATTCTACTGACCTTAAAACTCTGTTTGGTTTTCAGTCAGTGCGTTCACCTGCAACTGTTGGTCCTAAATAAACGAATGCTCTTCTATAAAACCCCTGGAAGTCTTTGAAGAGACCTGGTATCTGTGCGTCTGCCTCATAATCTCATAAAAGAAAGCCGAGTGCATGTTCTGTTTACCGAAGCTTTTGTCACGCTTGGCATGAAGTCTGAGCCTTCAAGATTCTCTGCACTTGCGCAATGTTATCTTCTCTTTGTAAACGATCACACGCTGCTTTCCACCAACAAATATTGTGAGTTTGTTATTGAGCCAGGTCTCTGCCGCTCGCAGTCTCCCCATTGTTTGAGAGCTTCAGGTTCCTGTGCGTGACTAGCAGCGATATTCAGCCCCTCCAGGTTGTCATGTTCAACACCTTAACAAAAGCCGGGCTAATTACATGGAATGTTTACTAAAGAAGTCCAAATGAGGTTAAAGAGGAAAATAGCCCTGTTAATGGCTACCGTTGACATTCTCCCTCTTTACCAGGCATAAAATACAATTATGTTAAAAAAAATTAATTAAAGGGCTCATGCCATGGTGAGCCTTTTTGTGGCTTTTACAGTGATTTATAAGAGTAGATTGAATCAACAGGTTTTATTCGCGCCAGTGATGACATCGCACGAGTCTCATTGTAACGTGTAACATGATAGGCTCGATTCCCCTCCCCCGTAAGTGATGCTCTATCCACAAAGCCACGCCTTTTCTCATGATATCCGCAAACAAACGCTAACGAATCAAACAAAGAAGAGTGGGCAACACACAATTTGTACTTGTGTTATTAAAAGGAGATTATTAAAAGGACTTGTAAGGATTAAAAGAAGGATCTTTGACATCTTTATGATGGTTTATAACAGTGTTCCCTCCAAACGCCGTTATAGTGTTTGTGTTAGTGAATTTGCTCGTAATTAATCCCTCTAATATCTCTCAAATCTACGTCGACCATTAGACAGTAATTTTGCATACTCGTCATGAATATGCAAATCACTAAACAATAGCTGATTAACTGGGGAGTGGTTGCGAAGTTTGCTGAAGGAAATCTCAGCTCGTTTCCGGAATAAGACCAGGCTAGAAAATTAAGAGATTGAATGAGATTTTACTTAAAAACAGAGACTTTATAAGTAAAAGAATCACGTGAACAACATGTTATTGAAAATAGCACAATCACCGAACCTTTAAAATTAGCACAGCCGAGATGGCTTGCTGTGTGATTTAATGTGTTTATTTTTCTTTTTTTTTTTTCAGGCACTCAATGGATTTGTGATGGTCGTCACCGGGGAAGGCTACGTTTTTTACTCGTCCCCGACTATACAAGATTATCTTGGGTTTCATCAGGTGAGTCACCTGAAAACTTTTAATTTTTCTTAGATTTTAGAAACTTTTTAGATTTTTTTAGATGGATTTTGAACTTGTCACTCGTTTTGTAATTTCCAAGAGGAAGATTATGTCGTTCCCTTTCCAGCAGTCATGAGTTTAATCTATTATCTGTTCTCAGCCCATTGAACCGTGTAAAGTGCGCTTGTAGGGTGTGCAAAGGTGTCTGGGTTACTTAACACCAAAGATGGAACAGAGACAACTAAACAAACTATTTATTCCGTTTTCTTCTTTGTGGATTTACACAAGATCATATTTCAGGGTTTCCGCAGGGTCTTAAAAAGTCTTAACATTTAAAAGCTTGAATTTTAGGCCTTAAAAGTAAAATATTTTTTACAGATCTTATTTTTCTGATATGCTATGTGTTTTATGGGGTTGCCAGAGATTGAGAAAATACTCATAACATTTTTAAAATTGATTGTTGGGGTTGCTATAGTCGGAGAAAATGTGCGTAAATGCTCAAAGTCATGAAATTGATTGTAAGGGTTGCCAGCGATTGAGAAAATTCTCCTATATGTTAAAACAAATGTACATGACAGCTATGGTTAGTGTTTGTTTCAATGTGTTTGTAAGGGTTGCCAGATATTGAGAAAACATGCGTAAATGTGCAAAAGCATAAAAATTATTTTTGGGGGTGCCAGAGACTGAGAAATGATCGTTAAGTTTGCCAAATTTTGGTAAAACCTTCATAAATGCTTAGAAAACATGAGATTGTTTTTGATGGTTAGGTTTTCAAACAATGTTGTTGGAGCACGCTGTTCATTATACAAAAAAGTTGTTTTTGTTCTGGAATTTTTCGCACACGTTTTATGTGTTCATTTTCAGAGCGTCACCTCTTTTATAAACAAAGAACATCAAAGGGAGATGAAATGAATGTTTGGATACTTCAGTAAAGAACTTGCGAAACCTGTTTGTTCATCCGTGTGTGAATCCGAGCCAGTTCTGCAAGAGAGAGCGAGAGACAATGTGTTCCTGTGTGTAGATTGCTTGTTTTGATTGTGAACAATAGACCTTTTATTTATTCTATCAAACGTATTGTGCTTTCTACTGAAAACTCAATTTCATACTCGCTACTTAACACCGGCCACTTTATTAGGTCACATTGGCCTAATTCCATCACTTTGACAATGACATGATCAAATCAATCCAAAAAAGCAATGGAACATTGTGCAAAAAAAGTATAGGCCGTTTGTAGTTATCGCATTCCACAATGGAGAAAGACTTGTTCGTCTCTCATGTGGAGTCTGGAGCGTGGGATGACTATGATGAATAGATTTAGATCTCAGTGCACTGGATGGAGTAAGAAGGGTTGATTATATTGAAAACAAAGTTCCTTTTTTGCAAGGTTTCCTGCTCAATATCCAGTGTATTCTGTTGATAAATTGTAAATAATTCCTAGATGCAGATTAAATGATGAAGAAAAAATAATAATTTTTTTTGTATGTTAAGGAGTTTGGTTTTGAGTGCATCGAGACGGTTGTGAGAAAATACTCACACTAGGGGGCGTCTGGTTTGCAATACACAGGACATCAATTCCTCTGCTGCGGTTTACAATAGAATCAATTGTACACTATAATACATTTATAACGATGTTAATTAAAATACATTTATGACCATGCTTACTAATATTCAAAAATAAAGACAGTCAAATAATACATAAATAAGTACACAACCAGGAGAAAAATATCTTTATAAGAAAATAAGTCAATCTTATAAAGTTTTCTCTCTCAGGAATGGACAAGGAAATGTGATTTAACTTGGGTCCATTCAGGGACGCTCCATATGTTTGTTTGATTATGGTTTACTGTTAAAGGAAAAATGTTAGAAAATAGGCATCAAAATAAACCAAAAACATTTAAGTGTCAAATACAGTGTTGCACACAGATTATTTTTACACAAGAGTCAGCCTCATCGTACCTTCCATAGGAAATTACTCTCGGAAGAGCCAAGTAGGTGTTGGGGAGATGAGTTTTTGCCTTGGGAACAATGGAAATTGATTTTCTTGCTTGAAAAATCTGTTGATTGGGAACGAGAGCAGTGAAAACTGAATTGGACCCAAAACTGATCCCTGAGGAACTCCATAAAACACATCTGTTTTTAGCTCAAAATCTGTAAACCCTAGAGATTTGCCTAGTAAATTTCTTCATCTTTTGCAATACAATACATGTGTTCCTTTAATCAGGGTTTCTGAGGGGTCTTTTAGTCTTAAAATGTCTAAAATTGAAAAGGCCAAATTGTAGGTCTTAAAGTCTTAAATACTTTTTCACAAGTCTTCGTTTTCTGCTGTCCATATAAAGCTCATGTATTTTTGTTGTTGCTTTGGGGTTGCCAGAATCAGGGAAAACGTGCATAAATGTTAATAAAAAAATAAAATAAAATAACAAGTCATGGTTGGGGTTGCCAGATCCAAATGAAAACTCGTTGTAAATACTCAAAAACATAAAAGTGACGTTAAGCACTGCTTTACAAAAAATAGAAAATGATCATACACTCATGTCAATAACTGGCAACCTAACAGTCAATTATGATTAAGACTTAAAGACGTATAAAAATATATATAAATGTGGTTTTTAGGGTTGCCAGACATATAAAAACACACACATAAAATTCATTGTTGGGGTTGCCAGAGATTGAGAGAGTTATCTTAAATGAAAAAAAAATAAAATAAAACGATGGTAAGGGTGCCAGAGTTTGAAAAAAAGCTCATAAATGCTCAACTTTGTAAAAGTGATGAGGGTTGCCAGATTTTGAGAAAACCTTTGTAAATGCTCAAAAACATAAAGCAATGTATTTGAAGCATACTGTTTATTGTGCAAAAATGTTATGCTTGTGTTTTTGATGTTATGATGTAGGTCTTAAATCTGATTCTTAACAGTCTTAAAAACGTCTTAAAATGTCTTAAATTTGACATCATGAAACCTGCAGAACACCCAGTTTAAAGTCTGTTCAATCATTACATAAATTGAATTAAATTAAAACAATATCTTTTTAATGACAAATCAAATGCTTGATTATGTCTTAAGTGATTGCCGTAATGTAATGCTAATTGTTATGTTTTGCCGATCGGTGTACCTAATAAAGTGGCCGGTGACTGTATGTGGCTGCGTCCGTGTGTGTCTGTTAATGCACCTGCGCTGTGTGCTTGTTATTCTGCACTTGTTTTTCCTCACTACATCGGTTTCCCTGGAGTGTGACGTTTCCTCACTGGCAGGTAGAGAGTCGCCATGGTTACTCAGACCCAGGACACCTGCACACCTGTTCTTTCTTACACTGCTTATGACTACTCAGGGAACCCTAACTACATTTCCAATCAAACGCAGCTGCTTTGAGTTCAGGGTTTTATTGAAAGGTCAGCTTTAAAATGTATATTTGATTAAAGTGTTTGGCTTTAATGGCTTTTAAAAAAACTCTTTATAAAGCATTCTTTCAGGGTTGCCAGATCTGAGTTTCCAGACAAATGCAATGTAAAACCGGCTCGAATCTCCACCTTTATGTTGAAAGTATTTGTATATTAACATTTAAGATAATTTTCTCAATCTCTGGCAACCCCAACAATGAATTTTGTGTTTTTTGTTTGTTTTTTAACTTTTATACGTTTGTTTGTTTGTTTTTTTACGTTTATAAGTCTTCTGTCAATATCTGTCAACCTAACAATCATTTATGGTTTTGAGTGTGAGCCTTTTCTTAAGCTATAGCATTGCTTAACGTCACTTTATGTTTTAGAGTATTTACAAAAGTTTCCTTTTGGGTCTGGCAACCCTAACCATGACTTATTTATTTATTTATTTAGCATTTATGCACATTTTCCCAGACTCTGGCAACAACAAAAATCTCCCAAATCTTCACAGAGCAAAACCTTTATGTTGTTTATGTTCTATACACACATGCATTACATATGTTAATAATAATTAATCATACCCCTGGCAAATTTTGATAAAGTTAATTTTATTCAACCAAGAAGTTATTTGTTTGACAGAAAATGACATAGCTGTCTCCCAAAAGATAATACAAGGTACAAGAGACGTTTATTGTGGGGGAAAAAACATTTCTCACCTTTTACTCAAATTTGAGAATAAAGTGTCATGCTCAAAACGATTCCTAGCCTTCTCAATACTCAATAAAAAGCCTTTTTATTTTAATCAAGCCCTTCTTTTAGTTGCAGACCAGCTTTTTACATGTCTCCGCGCAGAGAAGCCGGTGCGCAGTTCCTGTTTTGCTACCAAACATTTAACAGAACAGGAATTTGACCCTTCGATCTACTGTTGGGGAGCTCTCTGTGGGAATGCCTCTCCAGCTAAGATTTGTATTTTTAAAAAGTTGTTCTGTAAAAAAAAAGAGGATTAAAATGATATAAGTTGGTAGATTAGGTACAGGGGGAGATCTTTTCTCTGCATATGTGTTTGGGTTTTTTTTACTCTGGTTTTTTTCCCATATGAAGTGTTTTGGTTGCTTTATTTAACAACAAAATTTGGTTCAAACCAGGCTTTTATAATAAGATGGGTTTTACTTATTATTAAAATCAACCCTATCCTTATGCTAATACACTTTATAATCCCTAAGGTAGCAGTGTATGGTAGTTATATTTTTACCCCAGAGAATTATCCAAAAGAATTCATATCTCACTCTTAATCCACATTAGGCCTAAAGAAAGGCTAAAAAGTGCTAAATAAAACATTCTGGTTTATTTAAAGCAAGGCTTCATTTTTAAAGGTTTCTTGTTTTTTTTTTTTTGGTGTTTTTTTTAATGCAGCGTGAGTTTATGTTTTGTTATTTCACTTTAAAACCAGGTAAACGAAGCCATTCCTTATGATGATATTTCTAACAGGGCGTTCAGACCAAGCGCTAAACACGCATACAGAACACGTCTCTCGTGCCTATCTGACCGCTTTCAAACCCGGGGTGCACTCGTGCCACTCGCGTGAGGACGTTCGCTCCGAGAACGGCGCGGAACTAAGCGCGAGCTCACCGGGAGAGGCGTGGCGATGACGAGACCGGAGCATACCTGCTGCTGACCCTCTCTTTCTCTCCTATTCCTTTCTCCTCTCCTTCAAAAAATGTCCCTCAACCCTCTGAACTTCTTTCTGCACACTCCCTCTGTTAAATTATCATGCTTAGCTTTAGCTAACATCAGCACAATATCCATTTATATTAGGTTGATTAATTACAAATGTGTAACTTACCAAATTCAATGACCTCAGCACCCACTTAATTCCAAGCTAGGCCGTTTTTGCTTCCACATGGATAATAAAACAAGTTATTAATTTTGGCTGGCCACAAACTGTGATATTTGTCTCCTCTATTGTTGTTGCTCCTGTTCCCGCTTCACAGAACAATCATGTGACTACAAGAGCAAGCCCTTGATTGGTTGTCGCGCAAACGAACTTTCGGAAGAGTAGAAAATATTCCTACTCCCGCGATCAGTCCGTTGTGCCGCACCTCGTCTCTCGCAGCATTCGCGTCCCCCGCGCCGCGTGGTTCGGACCCTTTGCGCCGCGGGGTGCCTTATCGCGTCTTTACCTAGACTTTATGTTGAAATCAGCCGCTCTTACCGCATCACTCGCGCTTGGTGTGTAGGCAGCATTAGGCTGCAAACCCCACTTTCAACTATTTGGACTCTTTAATAAATGCATGTTGACTTACTGCACACATTCTCTGCTCGGAAAGATAAATGTGTCCGAGATATGTATACATGGCTCTGAGTAATTATTAGATATCCTTCTCTCTACTCCCGGTCTGTGTGTCTTCATTAGCCTCTAAATGTGTGGTTTGTTGGTACAAGTTGTCATGAATGGAGCAGCTCTGGTTTTCATCCCTCTCTTTCCAGCCTGCAGCGGTTAGAACATAGAGACCATGCAGCACTTGGAGTGTAGAGTGTACTCGTCTGCCTAAAGAGAGAAGGGCAGGGGGCTACACAGGGAGGAGATGTTGCCGTACTAGTCCACAAGAGGGCTCTACTGAGCCTTTTTGCAACGCGTTTGGTTTACTTCCAGGCCTTTTCTGAATGTTTATTGCTGCTGCAGAGGTCTTAAGTTGTAACATTTACAGATAGACATGTGATATTGTTGTTTTTAACTATTTGACTATCAGCTTTATATATTATTTATATTTATTATTAATATTATGATTATTGTTATTATAATTAACATCAACCTATTTAATAAAACTGTCTATCTATCTATCTATATATATATATATATATATATATATATATATATATATATATATATATATATATATATATATATATATATATATATATATTACCTGATAGGGAAAGTAATACCTTGTTCTAACATTCGTGATGCAATATGTCATTCAATTGCCCCTTCACTATTTGCAGTTTTTTTGATTGTTGTATTTTCTCTCTTATCTGTATAAAATTTTTGTTCTATATGTGTTGATTGCACTGAAAAGTAAGATGCTCTGGAGTCTCATAGTATGTTACATTGTATGTGTTGAACAGTGACAATAAAAAGCTTTCTTCTTCTGAAAACGTAGTTGTGTTTGACAAAATAGAGAATTTCCAAGTATTTCCTGTGTTGTTTCGTTGATGTACATTTAGGACATGCGAAGGCCTGTCTGGTTCAGCACCTGAATTTTGAACTGCCGTATATTCATATGTGGAATAACAAATTAAACATTATCCATGAAACATGCACTTTATTAAACGTTTCAGAGTACTGTGAACACACGTACGCATTCAAATGATGTCAGTGATAAGCTTATTGGTTACGCACAAGTTAATACAAATTAGCCAAATACAATTAAGTTGTATCATCAAACTATCAATGATCATCACTAATTATTTAATAACTAAACTTTTCAACATGTACACCAAACAGTTTCGCCATCGCAGCATCAAACCTGTCACTGCCTCGCATTATCTTGTCTGATGCACTGACTTTCAAGATGCAGCTCCTGCCCCCTTCTGGATGGGCGTTACGAATATATTTATGCATCTATATCAAAGGATAGGACTAACATAATTTTGTTTGTTTTTTTCTTGTCTAACAGATAAATTCACCAGTCTTCTGTGTTACATTTTTAACCCTTATTATAAATATTAGCATGACTTTAAATCAATCGCTTCATCTTTAGGGGTGCTACGCTTAGGTTTAGAGGAGCTTTAGCATCCCTAAAAATGGCCCAGAATCAACTATAGTGGTCAGACATTTCCTGATGCGCACAGGCTGCTATTGAGGGTTTGGTGCTTAATTTTAGTCATCAGCAGTGGACGAGAGAACTGTTTAAACACGTCTTAAATCCTAACTTCCTGGTGATACTCAAAATAGTCTGTATGCCACATAGCTGCTGAAAGGAGCTTGTTGTAGGCTTGAAGGCCTGCCAATTTTAGTTTCAACTAATCTGGCTTCAGAGAAGCAAATAAACAGGGCCTTAATTAGTGTGATCAGGTGTGTTGTATGTTGATTGAAGTTCAACTGTACAGGAGTAGACCCCCCTATGGTAGTGGAAAGGCATGTTGTTCTGTGGCAAATTTAAGTCCTCTCTCTCTGTCTTCACAGTCAGACGTGGTCCACCAGAGTGTGTTCGAGCTTATCCATACAGATGATCGGGCAATGTTCCGAAGGCAACTACACTTTGCTCTCAATCCCACGCGTGACGGTGGAGAGGGATCTGAAGGTTGGTAGAAGCTCACTAAATGTTCACGAAGGTTGTACACACAGTCGAGGAAAATTCTTGGCGAAAAGTCTAGCTTTGAAAAAATTGTTTGGGATTTGGGAAAATTGAAGGCCTATCTTTTTTTCAGCAATGACTTTCTCTTTTGTATGGTCCACAGCGTTGCAGAGCAGCAGTGACATCACCAAAGACATGGTCAACTACAATCCTCAGCACATCCCCCCAGAAAACTCATCTTTTCTGGAAAGGAGCTTCTGCTGCCGATTCCGGTGCCTACTGGACAATTCCTCAGGGTTTCTGGTAAACATCCCAAAAATACTTAGACTCTATTTTATCTCATCAATCGTATCTCACCTAATAAAATTATTTGTAAATGTTACTCCATGTAAGAGTAACTAAAAAAAATCACTCTCCAAGGGTAGTAGTTAAAATAGGTTTTAAGCATTTCTGCTTGGATTTCAGTCTAAGGTATTAATACCCTATTTCCAAGGTTGCCCCTTAATTCTGCCCTACCCTTTCATTCAAAACAACATCTGGAGAGCCATAAAACTCATGTGAACATGCAAACAGTTTAACTAAAAGTTAGAGAGGGAATATGCTCCAGAACTGACATTTGAAGTTTGGATTTTGGATTAAATCTTTGCTCTGAATCAGATTTTTTTTTGTGTAATCATGATTCATTCAAGGCAACATCTGAATAAATAAACTATTGTTTGGTCTAAACAAAGCTGCTTCATTTTGCTTCTCAGGCCCTGAACTTCCACGGGCGCCTGAAGTATCTCCACGGACAGAACAAGTTGGCAGAAGATGGGACCTTGGCCCACCCTCATCTGGCTCTGTTCGTCATCGCCACACCTCTCCAGCCACCTTCCATCCTTGAGATCAGAAGCAAAACTCTTCTTTTCCAAACCAAACACAAGATGGATTTCACACCAATTGGAGTCGACACAAGGTAGTTTTTCCTTTGAAGTAAATGTCACTCTCAGATTGCGCCAATAGATATTTTTGGACCAAATAAACCCATCTGTTTCTTGTTCTGCAGAGGAAAGGTGGTTCTTGGCTACACTGAGATTGAGCTGTGTATGAGAGGCTCGGGTTATCAGTTCATTCATGCTGCTGACATGATGTATTGCGCTGACAACCACATCCGAAGTGAGTTATGTCATATTCCGGCCAAGTTCGATAAAGTAGCATCCATCCTTGGCGTTCAGATGAATCGAGTTGATGGGTTTGATTTGTGTAACAGGAATGTATCTTTTTTATTTCTCGTAGTGATAAAGACCGGAGAGAGTGGTTTAACCGTTTTCAGGCTTCTGACCAAAGCCGGTGTATGGATCTGGGTTCAGGCCAACGCTAGGCTTGTTTATAAAGCAGGAAGACCAGACTTCATTATTGCAAGACAAAGGGCATTAACGTGAGTTAAAGCTACTTTGTGATCGATGTTGTATTTTTATTCCTGATCACCAATTTAAACAATGTTTACTTTCAGTAATGAGGAGGGTGAGGAACATCTCCGTCAAAGAAAGTTGCAGTTACCCTTTAACTGCGCCACCGGTGAGGGTGTCCTTTACGAGGTCGGCCCCACTCTGGACATAAATGAGATTCAAAATAAAAACAAAGGGCAGAAAATGCTCAAACCTCAGTCTCTCGACCCCGGTTGTCTTCTTGGCTCGATGCTGAAACAAGACCCTTCAATTTATAATCCAAACAACGATCCCAATTCTCAGTTCACTCTCGATAAAGCATTCAGGGATAGCCACGCCCTGCTCAACGTCCCTGGGAATCCCTGGCCACCAGCAACCCCAAACGCTCTGCCTGGAATAAAAGAGGAAACCGTGGTGAAAGACATGATTGAAACATTGCAGGAGATTATCGGAACTGGCTCAATTTGCAACAACCTGCAAGATTTGGATGTGGATGGGGTGGAGTTGAAGGACTGGGAAAACACTCTTCTCAAGATGAACAACAATATGGAACTTGATGAAATCCTCACCAACGACATCTTCTCGTATGTTGAGGATGTTCTGTTTAAGGAAAATAGCATCCATTTGCCAGAGCAACTCAAGGACCAGGGATCTTTTGTTGGGTGTCTTTCAGAGATGGAGATCCAAAATAACTTGGCTGCCACCCAGGAGTTCAACTGCCAAGCAGGAACGCATTTAGGAACACCCAGACCGAGAGGGTTTAATGCATTGAGTGTGCAGGATGGAGTGGAAACTGGTAGCCCTAGAAGAGGGATGGTCAAACTGTCCCATTTGGGGCCGCAGTTGGTTCCTCCTGGTGATACCTTCGTCCAATCGTTCGGTCTTGATCAGGCAGCCCAAACGGTGACCAACAATAGTAATGTCATGTATAATCCTTCACTTGCAATGCAACCAAATGATATTAAGCGAAGTCAACAAAGTGCCATCCAAGGCAATCAAATGATTTCTTGTGGTCAGAGAAACCAGCCCCTTCATAACCCTATGACTCTCCCTCTTCAAAGTCCTGTCATGCAGGGCACATCCACCCAAGCAATGGGCTTTCAAAGTCATAGTTCCCTACAACAGCCTTCAACCAGCCAGAACCTTCAGTGGGTTCCAAACAGCCACAACACGCCAAATACTCTAATGAACTCTTGTTCCCACCATGTTTCAAATGCTACAGAAGCCAGACTGCCTCCTGGCCAAATTACCAATGTCCAAGGACAGTTTTCCATTAATGCCCTAAATCCTGCTCATGCAGGACTCTCTGGATGGGAGCAAACACTTCCTACCAATCATCACAACGCCTTCATGGGCCAAGCCGCAGACTTCCAAAGAAACCAACTAAAGCAAGTCATGTCTCACACAAACACCCAAGGATTTGCCTCTGGCTTCCTGCCCCAGTCATCTTCAGGTGGTGTCTTCTCCCTGCCAGAGGATATCAACAGTAGCCTTCATCCACCCACCAACAGCTGCATGTTCACAAACACTCAACCCCCAGTGAATGTGATGGAGTATGGTTCTGGAGACCCGATGTCTATGATGCAATCGAGCCAGGGAGCTAAAGGTCAAGCAACTCAAAGTCCACAGCAAGCATCCTGCTACTATCAGAGAGGTCCCAGTGAGACAATCGTGGGCACATCGGCCATCCCTCAACCAGACACCGACATCAGTCCGATAACTTGTCAAGTTCCGCTTGGATTAAATCCTGACAACATTCATCCTCAGCAGTATCTCTCCTGCAGTGATCAGACACAGGTACAGGTTCTCTAATCTACTTGTTAGCTTAATAGTAAAATCTCCAGGTCTGTGCTTGAAGTCATTAGGATTTTGTCGAGAAGAAATTGACACATTCTTACTTTTAAGCAGGGGTTTCAAACTCGATGCGGTGCTCTATATTTGGTTTTTGAGACATCTGCATTAGTGTTATCGCTGATTGTGGGTTAAGAAAAAGTGGTAGCTCACCCAGAAATGAAACACTCCTCATTCTTTTGAGGTTCCTTTTCTGTCTTGTTTGCAAAGTCAAAAATAGTTAAGAAATGAGCACACACATAAACACATACACTTATTTAATTCTAGATTTAGCTCCATTTTCACTCTGGAGGCATTTCATATCAGTTCTCCAGACAGATTTATGTTTAATCTAAATAGAAACTTTTCGTTAATAGTGGGCAACATCTGGCGTTCTGTTCTCCCCTACAATAAAAAAATTGTTCCAAATGAGTTATAGATTTTGTGACCTAAAAGTCATCCTTTGGTATATATATATATATAAATATATACTTAGGATTTAAGACTTTAAGACTTTTGTTGATGCATGACAGAAAGGGAATGAACGGCAGTTCATCATGTGACCACTAGAGACTCGAGCAGTTTCTCATTGACAGCAAGGTTAAAATGCTCAGCTAAAAAACATGTTTACACCGCTTATTTTGTTTTTCCTAGATTAATTCCTTCAACAACTCTGAGGGGGTGAATATTTTTTATAATTAGTTTGATAGTCATATTATGATTTAAAGTTTTTCATCTTTTAGAGTGCTGAGTTTTTTTCCCCCAGTCTACATCAAATGACGTATTTTGGCTCTGGTAAGAACAGTTTATCAAGTTTGCTCTCTGCTAAAAATCACATAGTAATGCTGCGCTTACTGTAATATGCAGTCAATGGCTCAGACACTAAAGTATGTTCATGTAGGCAGTAAAATAAATTTCTGTTTGGTTCTATGAAGTGTAAGCCTGTTTTCCTGCCACAATTTTATTAGAAAGAAGGGTTAGATCAACTTCTGTATTTGTTGCCTTTCTAAATAATGCTTATTATTTAGAACTATGACCAAAAAAATTATGGCTGCCGATTTCCACATATTTCCCAGATTGCATTGCCTAGGGATAAGCTTTAACAGGATTGGTTTTACTATCTAATCTTGAATTAGTTTCTTTTTTTTAATCTCATATATTTAAAACCCACACATTGTATTTGTTTCCAGAAATTCTTCTCAGAAATTACTGACCTATGCATTTGTCCCTACCTGTAATTTGAATAAGGCTGCATGTAGTTTTCACCAATAACTGGTAAACTGAAAAAGATACTCTAAACAGCTTACTGTAAGCAAGGAGTGAATAAACTTTATTCCAAAAGATGTCTTTGCTGAGACTTGGAGCAGAACCTCCCAAATAAAAGCTTCGATCAAAACAAGTATTCATAATATTCGTTTTTTTATTTTTTTCCCCACAGATCCCAAACCGTTCACTTGAGGAGACTGGAACCTTCAACTTTCCATCTCTGACCAACGGAACCACCTACTATTCATAGAACAACCAGAACTGCTGTGAATACTAGGCATCGTTCCCACCAAGTGCAGTTTTGGAAACATCTACAGTGCAGTATCTTTTTGCTTTATAAAACAAGTCAAACGCACATTTTTTTGTCTTTCGAAAGACACACACACTTCTAGCGACACTCTTGGCTGAAAACCTAATGAATTTGCATTTACCACACGTTTTTCCCCCCACGCTTCTCTGGTTATTTGCTTGTCACATCGTCTTAACTGTCCCGTATACATTCAAGTAGAGAGTGAAATGGAGGCTTGTGAGTAAGGGCAGTGCAAGTGTCTGTGCGTCCCAGAAGGCCTAACGGTCACTTATGAAGTACGCAGAAGAAATATTGGACCCCTTTGATTGCAACGATGACATTCTGTGGAAACACAAGATGTCAAAGGTGGGCACTTGATGCTGTCGAGTAGGTCGAAATAAAAAAGGGAAAGTCTGTCTGCAGATCTTTAACCTTGTTGGATCGATTGCAAGAGAAATGCATACTTAACTACCAGCCTCCATGGCATGATTGGACTCTTAGAGCATATGATGGACGTGTTGACTCCCATAAACTCCAGCTGCTCAATGAACTACAATGGACAAGCGTTATTGAATGCCGTTTGCTCTGGATAATACCACACCATTGGAAAATCCGGTCACATATTTTTTTCCTCATGTAAGGAATCGTCAAAGTCACAAACTGTCACGTACCATCTGCTCGTTCCATATCTTATGGTTGTGTTAACCATACGTTTCACATGTATTACAACAATATCCTGAATGTTATCACGTATAATTTGTTCAGTTTTGTACTTTTTTATGCATATATTCAAATGATTGAATTGTCATTGAGCCATTTTTGTTGCTGATGATGCGCTTGCTTTTTCTCTGCTTTTAAGGCATATCCTAGGAATACTTACACTGTGTTACATGGCTGGCAGGTAACAGTTGCTGTCGTGTCCTGCCTGGAGGGGAAAGGTAAAAGCCGGTTTCACCATAGCCAATAGCAACGGAGGGATTCTAAAGTGCATATCTTTCAAGTTATGATTTATTCATTTCCGGATTCATACAAAAGCATAGTTACAAACCATCAGATGTCGTCTAATCAAAAGCACGAGATTTCATTTGATTTACGTTGATATTTGTCTCATGAAGGTTAAAGGGGTCATGATATGTTAATTACACTGTGTACTTTTGGTATTTTTTTTTATTCAAAAACCCTTTCTGTTAGTAGCATGGCGTTTCATTTCGGATATCCCATCTATGCTCTCTCACTGCTCTGTTAATAGCCAACAGTTTAGAATGGATATATACGTGTAATATATCATGATTATATATTTATATAATATATTTCCATATAGAAAACAGCGTCATAGTTAAAACACCTTTTGCAATGAATGCATTAGAACAAAGCCATTTCAACAGAGATATAACCGGTCACTAGGGCTGCGTTCAGACTGCAGGATCTAATGCTCAATTCTGTTTTTTAACCAATTTTTTTGTGTGCTTATTCACATCAAAACCACTTGTAACTTGTATCCATCCTGTGTATGAACACAGTCCTGCTTTCTGTGAGGCGTGCATGATCAGAAAATGGCTTTGATCAAAACGAAAGTAAACATAGACGAGAATGCGATTTGAGGTGATTGTGTGACTTTATTTTCATTTAAGTTCATCCAAATCGTATCAAGAGAAAGACAAAGAAATATTTGTTCGTTTTATTACTTCACTTTCCTTCCATGGACTGCTTTCAGCTCTGCTGGCAGCCATGAATGTTGTGAAATGTCCTGCTAACATCTAGAAATGTGACGTCCGTTCCCATGCAATGATGTAAAAGTCAGATAAATGTGGCCTGGCTGTTCATACTGAAGTCACATTGCAAAAAATCAGATGTGTATCGGATTTAGGACCACATATTAAAGCGGGCTGTGTTGAATTTGGGGAAAAAAAACATGGAACCGAGCTGTTCTGAACGTAGCCTTCCTCAAGATGGATTGACTTAGCTTCAGTTTCCCAAGACCTCCCTAAGAAATTGTGAGAAAGATCATAAGTGCACCCGAATCAAGGAAGCAAATTTTTTCAGAGCAAAAATTGAAAATGCTTCCGTAATGGATAGTAACGATTGTCTACTCACTTGCATTTCCCGTAGGTGAACTCCACTTTCCATTATTGGTAGTTTCTGGGTTGGTTGGCATGTTCAAAAATATAAACTTCAATGACGTGTAAGCTGATTTCTTGACTCATACTTGCTCTGCCTTTTCCACACAGATGCCATCTTACGCCTAGTCATTGACCTAACATGTAAATCACTTGCTAACCTCACAAAAACATGAATTATTGTTGCTCTGGTTTCTGCAAAGGTTGGCAAGCAGACGTGAGCATCGACAGATTCATCAGTTCATTCACTTTTTCCATTGCGTTTAAAAATTAGTCAATGGTGTACTGCTTAAAACAGCTTGGTAGCAACAGAGAATCCAGTCTCTGCTGTTCCTTGTTTGCGGACAAATAATCAGTAAAATTTTGTAGATTCCATGTTTCACTCGATAGGCTCCATCAGTGCTTGGTTGCACTACACTAAACTCTCTTCATTAAAAATTAACTTTATCCTCTCTTTTTCAGATTAGGATCTGATTGCAAATGTTGAGAAGCAGCATACAGAGAATCAGTTTCTTCTCAAGTTCTTTGCAAGATGCTGATTTCAGCATTATGTAACTGCTAGCAGCATCTCTCCTTTGTTCATCATTCATGGAGCGGAGTGAAAAGCGTATCATTACCCTTAGGAAGATTTGTGCTGTTTTTTTAAACTTGTCCTTAGAGCTCATCTTTGACTATAATGAAAATAGTCATTCCATTGTTGAATTCATGACCCCTTTAACCAATTCGCTGTAAATAACTAAACAAAACTATTGCAATTAAAAGTCTCTGATCTCTCCTAGGACCTTGTGGCTGAAGCAATAGCTTAAACGTACCAAACCATAAATCTAGATTGTCGTAGGCCTGTGGCGTTTGACTGACTGATGTCTTTCACAAAAGAAGCTTGCCTCAGAGATTAGTTTCCCCCGCAGTAAGAACAGAAAGTGCAACACTGAATGTTGGAAACCCTTGTGTTCCCAAAACCTTTTCCTTTCATGGTCTGTAACGGGAACACTGTGTGCCTACTTCTCCCTCTCAAAGGGTATTTTTATGATTCCCACCCATTTCTGCTCTCTTTTGATGAAATGATTGCATCAGAACTGAAACGGCAGCTATAATTGAATCTGAGCAGCAAAGAGCTTTTCCCTCGATGTGATCGGAGTAGCTGGTTGCTAAGTGTTGTATATAGCCTCTCAGTTCAGGAAGTGCCTTAAAACTGCTTTTGTTGCTATTTTCCTTTTTGTCGTTATTTACAGGTGCCCAATGTTATGTAAATAAGAGGTTTTTCTGTTGGTTAAAAGAGGAGGAAATTGCAGTTTTTGTTGGTTGATTGGTTGGTTAGTGGATTGGTTTATCTGAAACGTTGATGGATTGATTACGCACAATTTGTTCAGATTTTATTTTGCTTTTAAGTAAGTTTTATCTTAGTCCTAACGAAGCTTGGTGTGGAAAACCGATGAAAGCTCTTCTTGGGCTGGGTAGATCCGTCCAGAGTTCTGGCGTGAACAGTGCTTCTCTAGTCGCTCAAATATTTTATCCGTTTGTTTTGTCTTGCCACCGCTTCAAGCATGTAACTGCGTAACTGTTTTCAACATTTGCTCGCTCAAACTAGAGAATAACGTAAGTAGTTTTAAATACTTAAGGGGAATATTTCTTATAGAATTGCTTGAGAATCACTCAGTGATGCAAAATCTTGGTTTCAGTGCCATTTATTTTCAATAAACGTTGGCAAAACACAGCATTGAACTCCCTCAGTGCCAAAAACGTGAATATTTAGGAATCTTTCCCATCACCACTAATAGCACTTATGGCATTGTTTTGGCCTCTCTCTAAATGCAGTATGTGTTGTATC
Source organism: Danionella dracula (assembly GCA_900490495.1). Lineage (NCBI taxonomy): Eukaryota > Metazoa > Chordata > Actinopteri > Cypriniformes > Danionidae > Danionella > Danionella dracula. The sequence goes on from UELW01000034.1 coordinate 2,396,435, forward strand.
TCTGTTCTGCTTTGTGCACGCTGCTTCTTGTAATATATGTTATTTTGTACATTTTCCCGCACAACTGTTAAATCTGTATACGTAAAAGGATGCCCTACAGATACAGGCAATACACACTCTTCTATATAATGTATATGCATAAAATATAGCTCTTGTTTATTTTGTATTTGTATTATCAAATGATTTTGTGCCTCTCATTATTGATATCTTTATATTATTAAAATGGGGTCGATGACTCAAAGGGTTTTGTGCTCATTTCTTTGGATGCTGGTTCACATGCTTAACACACGAGGGCGCTGACGTCTCTGTGTTGGAACGTGATCCACTGTGTTGCTAAGCTGAAGGTTTACTTCTTTAAAGGCAGGCTTGCCATCCAAAAACGTTATTTTAATTGGATTGAGGCTTTTTTTTGTGGATGCGTTGTGCAATCCTGAACACGCATGTGTATCGAACAGATGTGTCCGTCCGCGTGCACTCAAAGGGATTTTGGTGTTGCGTATAAACAGGGGTTGTATAATGCAGTCATTATAAAGCAGAACCGGATTTTGAACGTGTAGGAAAGGTCAGGATTTGTCACAATGGACTTGCTAACTGGGAGTTAAGCCTTAGAGCCTGGGTTACTAGGTTTTTGCAATTTGTTGTCTTTTTAAAAGTCCTCCACTCAAATGAGTCCTTTAATATCACTCATTATGTCTTATTTAATTTTAGATGTAAGCGATGAATTGCTCACTAATTAATTTGGAGGTAACTTTTGATCATATATTTAATTCCCTTCAAAAACACAAAAGCCGACATTTAGAGCAAGCTCAGAAATATAGAGCGTGACTCCCCCGTCTGATTGGTTGGGTGCTGAGCTGATATGATTAGAAATAAACTGTAGGTTGCATCCCAAAAATGCTGTATTTGATTCCAAACTAGAACCCAAATGGCATCTTTACGACTTGTGGACTTCGCACTTTGATGGCGTGGTAGATTTAAAACTTTAGGGGCCCTCAACTCAAGTCCCCGAGATCTGACTGACCTGTGTCTCGACGGAAGTAGGAAAAGCTCTACTTGTTTTACACTACACCTGCAATTCAACTTAAATGAAAATGTTACCTTTGAGTTCACCACGGTTTTCTCAAATGCTGCAGGAGATCATTTTGCTGTTCTTTATTCGTCGTTGATGCACAGAGAATTAAGACCTATAACTCTTCAAAGAACAGGGATCAATGTTCAATGTTTGTGTTTTAATACACAATCCACTTGTTAAGTTAAGACAGAAGAATCTGTTTAGGACGCCCATCTGTTTGAGCACCTCCCATCCATCATCTGATGTTCGCAAAGAATTCTCGATCGTAGGGCGAATGGAAAAACGCTCCAATGTGGGCCTGGCCAAAGTCCGCATTTACAGTGCATTGATGAGCACACTTTAAAGCACACAAAAGAGTTTGGGACACTCTACGGACTCGAGTCGACAACTCTTCATCAAATGAGAGAATTGGGACGCGGTCAAACTTTAAACTCTAAACACATGTCTGTGAGGATAGTTTTGGGCTCAGGAACGCTTATTTCCCCATGCGTGCTGGAACATAAAAATACTGCTCTTATTTACTTGGGTTAATTAAATTTGGTGGATTATTCTCTTTATATGGTCTGGTTAAGAAAAATAACACTTTTTTTAATCATAGTAAACTGTAATCACTGTGGGGAAGAATTTTTTAAACATTTGTAAAGTCATTTGGTGTCATCTAGGACCATTTTATAGAAAAACTCTTCATATTTGCCAGCTATATAGCCTGATTGTTTCAACATGGAAACATCTCAAAGAGGAAACACTGTGGGTCGGGTGAATATTAATACAACATTATACATTGAAAACGGTAATAATTACAACTTAACAAACCTGGGTGCTGTTGTTACATCAGTACATCCGCACTCGGTCTTTACAAAGGTGTAGCATTGTTCTGTGTCCATAAAAACTCCGAACATCAACCTGTGATCAGAAATGGACGTCTGTCTCCTTTGCTTTATGCCAGCAAGCTCATCTAGCAGTCTATAGACTCTGCACAACTAGTTCCATGTTCCATCTCATTTATTCGCTAACTACTTTGTCAATGATGGAAGGTGTTTTTTCCATTTGTTTCACTGGATAAGATCGGCCTGGAATTGTTCACGTGTACCCTTACCTTGAGTAATAGAAGGAATCTAACCTCTGAATTAAACCGCAGCAAATGATCACAAAATGGGACACAGCAGTATAACGACGTCACACCTTCAGAATGGAGATAATTACTTTTCTAATTCATTTTTAAAAAGATCAAAACCAAATCTGACTAAATGCACCTATTTTCACTTCTGAAAAACATCAAGACAACACAGCTCAAACCACAAGTGCATTTACAACTAAGATTTTAGCGTAGACCGTGGGTCGTGCAGAGAGTCCATTCACCTACAGTAGCGGAACAAGCTGAGTGAGGAACAAGCGGAGTGGAGCACTCGATGGAGGAGGTGCTGCAGGACAAACGTTAAAAGAAACTCTATGGTGAGGTTTGATTGCATGGATCTGTTGATCAAGCATCTTCTTGAAAAATCACATCGTATACTTGTTGCTGTGATTTACAACACAATAAGAGATAAGGTTCTGTTGGGTGGATTTTTGAGGGAGATTTGTCTGAGAGTCAAATTGCTAGCCCCTCCCCCCTCTAAGAAAGTGTTTGACTCCATAATTGCAAGAAAGAGGCTTCTCATTGGTCAAGATGGAGCATCATGGATCCAAGCGGCTTGGTGAGTGTTTGTTCCTTTGTTTGATTTTAAAGAATGATTTCTTTATATTATTGTTTGTGTCAGCATGTGTGAGTTGGCACCTCATGTCACCTTTATGGTTCTGGACATTTACAAAAAATAGTTTACATTTTGAGAAGACCATGTGTCCAACAGCCTAATTAATATAAATCACCTTCTCAGGAGTCCTACAAAAGTTAGCATTGTGTTTTTGTAATATACTTGTTGATCTCCGCTACAATTTCCGATTATGTTTACGCAATTATTAATTAACAAAGAAACCTTGTTTGTAACTTGTTGACCAATCACAGGAGTTCTAAAGTGTGACGCTCCGTATCCTAGGAGATTTTTCCCCTTTGCCTTTAAGCCGTGGCCTCTGATGCTCCGCGCGCGCTCCTGCGAAAATCTGTGCCGGTTGCCTGGTCAACCAAATGCTCGTGCCCATCGGTGTTGCCAGATACTCAACCAACACCGCGCATGAAATTTGTTTTTATAATTGAACCACCTATAAAGAAAATGCTCCTCAATCGCAAGTTGTAATTGATTTTAGATCAAAATACATTGAATCGTGTTACTTTCCTCTTTAGAAGAAGCCCTTGTGTGTTTCTCTTGCATTCCTGAGCATTGATTTTGCGTTTTTAAACCAAATTCCAGCTTTAAAATAGCCAAGTCTGCCAACACACTTTTGTTACTTGGTTATACTATTGACTTTAAAACTCTTTATGGCCTACTAACCCGGAAAACTTGGTTTGTGCTTAAGCCAAGACTGTTTCCCTTTTAGAACTTAAAGTTAAAAACGAATAAATAAATGTAACCTAAATGAAGTTGCCAATCCAAATATGGTTACTAATCATATTTGGATTAATTAAGCTATATATATCTACCAGCAGTTATCCATCAAAGATCAATCATGCTGTTGCTGATGAAGTGAACGTTTCCAATCTGGCAACCCGCTGTCGGGAGCGCGCAGTTGGGGACAGAGCTGCAGCTCGGCCAAAATGAAGTAGACTCGGCGCAGGAGTGTGTTTTTACTCTAGATTTCTATCTATTTACCTTTTTTGTTTGTAAATATACTTGTAATATATATATTTCCCTCTAAAGATGTGACGTGGCTGCTTCGTTAGTTAAATCTGAACCACACCGAGGATGAGGAATACGAAGGAGAAAAGCCACCTGTTCTCTGATTGTTGTGATATTTCTGCTTTTTTAAAGTTTATGGACTAGTTTTACATGCACTTTGGAGCTTCCGGGATTTTGCGTGCCTTTTTTTTGCACATACACTACTATAATTATTGACGGGATAACTTTTTCAGTCCTGACACGGATGACAAAACTGTTAATTTTCATAATTTGACATAAAGTTATATCTTCATATATTCCCTCGTGACGTGGGGTTTGATTAACTTCAGCTGGGCTCTTGGACTAATTTGGAAGCCTTAAAGATGTACGCCGGACGAAAGAGAAGAAAACCGGTGCAAAGAACGTGAGTGGAAACATCCTCCTGTGTTCGTTCGTGTGTTTAGCTCTTCTTACCCGGTTCTATATAAGTCCAGGAGATAAATATGGTCGAGAATCGATTATTGTCCCGGCTGAAGTTTTCTCGGAAGCGGCCTCAGAAACTCGGAAAGCGTAATATTCGTCTGACCCACTTCGCAAGTAATCTCCTCGCGTTTGACGTCCCATCTGTTTGACGTAAATATTTATTATTCGGTTATAATACTCTGTTTCTGACGTTAAAGTTCACATTTTAGCAGCTACGCGCGATTTCTGGTTCTTTGGATCACTAAGCAGAACTCCTCTACGTACATTGCGTAAAAAAATCAAGCGACGTCAACGGATTTTATTTGCGTCAACGGAAAACGCGACTATTTTCACATACAGTTGTGTATTTATATATGATATAATTTAATGTATTACCTCGCTTGTTCTGCGCATCAAATTTGGTAAAAGTGTCTGTTGTGGGGATTTTTCTTGTTTGTGACGTGAAATGTGTTCATATCTACCTTTTAAATCACACCGCTTAACTTAACTTAACTTAAGCTTAAATAATTATGCATCTTTTGGTTCCTCAACATCTTACATTAACCTTCACTTTCTCTTCAAAATGCGGTGTATATATATATATATATATATATATATATATATATATATATATATATATAATATTAAATGTATATCATGATGCTGTTCGAATTGTTTAAATAGTTTCAACTTTTCCAATTTTTTTTTTTTTTTTTTGCTCCGTAAATATGGCCCAAAAAGAATTGCTCAGCAAAACCAATTTTTGGTGATTTAATATAGCAAGCAAGGTCTCTACAGTTTGTTTGTTGTTTGTCATTTAGGTTCTCAAGCAGTTTATAATTTTTACATAACTCGATGATTAGAAATTACACCTGCACTCTTAAAGAAACTACTTAAAATGTACATTGGTGAAAGTAAAAAAAAAAGTATACAAATGCCACCATGTTTTATGCTGTCCAAATAATTATTTTAAAAGCAGCCCGTTTTAGTTGAGACTGAAGTTGATTAGAGTAAAACATATTCAGATAACAAGATAAACAGTAAAAAATTCTGGATACAATTTATAATTAAAAAAAAGAGTTTGAATAGAAAAATAGATGGCAATTTCAGTGAATAGTATATTTTTGAGCAGATTTTTAAAAAATGAATACTTCTGTTAATAATACATGTACGACAAACTAATAAGTGTTCTATTTTTATTATGTACCTTGTTTTTGTTTCAAGCTATTTTTATTTTCTGAAACATATTCAATAATTACTGCTAACACTTAATTTCATACAATCAATTATAAGTAAGTAACCTAAGATAAAACTTGCAACCAGCGTAAATAACGAAATCATATGGAATATTAAACTCAACTTTATTTTTTAGTTTTCTTTTACAATGTGAGAGAAAAAAAGCAAATAGTTAAAAGGAGAGAAAATAGGGGAAATGCGGTGGAAAGGGAAGGGCAAGAAAGGAGGAAGGGAGGGCAAAGAAGGGAGGTGGGGGCAAGAGAGAGAGAGGGGGGGGAAGACGGAGGGGACAGAAGGCACGAGAGAGATAGATAGAGAGGAGAGAGAGAGAGAGAGAGGTAGATAGAGAAGAGAGATATATATATATATATATATATATATGTATGTATGTATATATGTATATATATATATGTATGTATATATGTATATATATATATGTATGTATATATATATATATGTGTGTGTAGTTTTACATAGGGTTAATTTAATGTAGGGTGCTATTCCAGTAAAGGATTGATACAATGTTACTGATTGAATTTTATTGATTATTAGCATTTTATTGATTGTTTCAGTATTGATAAATCTATGAGTTTGGATATTTTGTTTAAATAGTTTTACCTATACACCTACTTATAACACAGTATTTTGATTAGTTTAGGATTTTTTGACAATTAAAAATGAACTATTAATGTGCACTTAATAAATAATCCATTGATTAAAACATTAAATAAGTTTATGTAAACACATATTTTTTAGTTAATACAGTTTTTCTCCAAATGTCCCTTTATGCATGATATTTTCTTTTCAGATACAAAGTTATTTGATAATCTCTGCTCAAAATGCAATGGTTGCGTACGTGCCTCCTGATTTTACGTAAGGGTGGTGACCCAAAATAATTTGTGTAAAGATGCAAACAAATGTATTCCTGTTTCCCAGAACTCCACTGAAGTAATTTGATGAAAACGGCACAGAAAATACAGTAACAGAAAAGCAGCATGCCACGCGCCTTGTGCAGATCAACGAACGTAGAAACTTTAAAAAGCCTTCATTCGAGTCACAACATTCTTTTTTTTACTGAAATGATGTGTTGTTATTGAAGAGCAGTATGGCTGGTTAGGTTTGGGTCTTTTAGTCTCTACCTTTCATGTGTTAAAGCAAAATACAATCAAAATCTTGTGATCAATTGAATCACCAACAGTTCGGGTTAGGGGAAAGTGGAAATGTTTCATTATATTAGGTACCAAACATAAACATTTTTCAGATTATAAAGGTAATTTTGCATTTAAGTTACCATTCTGCAAAAAGAAAGTAAAAGTAAATTATAGTTCAAGTGGGTTACCTTGTACCCCTTTATATTATGAGTGTATTAATGGCTGACAGGAGAGTTACAAAGGTGATAAACAATGGATTACGTTTACAAAGGGCTTCAAAGAACCAAAGTATTTATTTGATTTAATCGCAAAAATTTAATTGAACAACTCCACCTAACCTTTTATAGCGTTAGTCATGAATAAAATGTTTCATGACTTTAAAATGTTTTAACTTCTTTTTATTTTGTAAATAAATCCAAATATTCTCCATCAATAAACGTGTGTTGTTTAAGACATGTGTGCGCAATATAACAAAACAATGACGCAGTCGTTCTCTTACTCGTGGCTGCTTAATTATATAAATATAATCTATTGATGTGTTGTCATGGAAATGTTGTGTGTGCAGATAGTGAAGTTAAAATTCCCATAGTTTAAGCCTTAAAAAGAGGGACAAATTCACTCTCTTTTAAAACTTGATGTTAACATTAAGCATTTTGATGAAAGATGGGGCGATGGGTGTGCGATAAATACTCCAACTTTGTCGTGACAGCTCTGCTTTGTATGTTTTTGGCGACATAAGGATGCGGTCACAAAATTTCTCAACATTAAGTCAGTTATTTATAGCTATTGAGGACATTCCCACTCCATCATTTAAGTGAAATTGAGCAGTTGGACAGATATGGAGTGACTCATACCCCGAACTTGTGTTCTGTGTGTAACCCATCCCAGTGTACACACACAGCAGTGAACAAACACACCGTGAGCACTCACCCGGAGCAGTGGGGGCCATGGCTGCGGGGACCGGGGAGCAGTCGGGGAACTGGTGCTCGCTCGAGGGCAGCTTTGGTTGTTGAAGATAGAGAACAAGTGTTTCAACTTCAACTCAGTGGATCTGAGGATTGAACCGGCGACCTTCTCATCACAAGTTGATCTCCTTAACCAACAGACCACAACTGCTGACTGCCCACTATAGCTAACTCTTCTGTCCTTCAGCAAGTTCTGCATTGCATTTCAGCAAGTTTCATTCCGGCCTTTCAGCGTTTAGCATTTTCTGCTTTTCCATTTCAGCAATTGTAGCTAACCTTTTTAGCCTTTAGCTTCTTTTGCATAGCAATTCAACAAATTTCCACAAAATTTCAGCCATTTGTATTATATGCTTTACATCTCTTCAGCATTCAACATTCACGCGCATTTCCCAGTTCCCAGAAAATACCGTTCATCTAGTGTTGTGCATTGCACTATGGATTAGCATTGTGGCTGTTGTTTGAGGCTACACCTTTTTGAGGTGTAATAAATGCGTGGCAAATTTGGACCACATTTGATTATATTGCTAATTAAATTGCGTGTTTTGGTGACAAAATTGATATTAGGTGTTGGTAAGAATGTCTTGTCTCTGAAAATGACCATGAACCAAGAAAAGATGTTAAATGTGTTCAACCACTTGAGTTTGAAGTTATAGTCTGTTTTCTAGTCAACGATCAGCATTCAAGCCAAAATGAGATCTAGAACTTTCCATAAAGCAGGTAAACAGAATAGTAAACGTTGGGAAAGCGGGGCTTAAATCGAACAAATACAAGTGAAAAGTTGTTGCATATACAGCGTGGCAAACTGCAAACCAACCAGTTTCTATTTTATGACACAGTAATGATGTTTGTACAAGTATTGTTTCTTTCATGTGCTCGTTTTATGTTGTCATTTATTTTTAATGATTTTAATTTAGTTCCAAACGCTCTCAAGAAGCATGTGTCCATGTTCCAGTCTGAGTTCGGTTACCCCAGCTCTAGGTTCGGTTGTTGTTTCTAAGCTCGTGTTTGTGATGCAGGGTGAAGCAGCCTCCTCCAGAAGGTGTGAAGTCGAACCCATCCAAGCGTCATCGCGATCGGTTAAACTCGGAGCTGGAGCGGCTGGCAAGTCTACTTCCATTCCCAGAGGAGGTCACCAGCAGCCTGGACAAGCTCTCCATCCTGAGGCTCAGCGTCAGCTACCTGCGGGCCAAGAACTTCTTCTCCGGTGAGCGTCTTCAGTTGTTATATTTCATCTCAAGTAGAATACTGTTAGAGTGAAAACACTAGAGATGGCAGGAAGCACCTTAATACTTCTGGTGAGAACATGAACATGAAGTGTGACAAATTTTCTCCTGTTAACGTAAAAAAATATTTAAAATTTGAAAAGAAGTACCTTTCTAAAGAAGTAAATTTCCCAATGCATTGTTGGCCAGCTATACTCATCACTGATTTAGCTCGCTGATTGGTTGGATGTCGTCTTGAGAGCGCCGTGGGGTGTTCTAATGGAATGCTCCTTAAACACTACTCTCTTTGAACCCTTCCCAATCCACTTTCAAAGTCTGTTAGTAGTTTTGTTCAAATATGTCTTTTTCATTGAAATCTCTGTCGAACTGGACTCAACTCGAGTGAAAACTTTAGAGCGATAGATTAGCATTGTTACAGGTGCGTTTGAGAGACAGTTACAGGGTGATAAAATCAAAAGGGTGATATAAAAGGTAGAACATAGGAACATAACCCCTGGAGTTATTAACAGAAGTACTAACATACAGGGGGAGAGAAGCTTCCGGAGCTGTAAAACTATCCACCACTTTAGCAGAGAAATTGCCTGCATGATGGGTAAATATATTACCCCTGTGGGTCAGACCTGCCAGGATTTGGGGACACTCTCGAGCCTGTTTTTCATGTGTTTGTCCCCTTCAAGTCTGAAGACGTCTAGATGCACCTTTTCATGGGAGCTGCTGTATGGATCGCCCCTTTTGAGATACAGGTGACACTAACTGTCCTGGAGCTCATCTGCTACTCTTCTAAAACCCTGTCCAGACACAAATGACATTTCTGCCAGTTATATCTGGAAGTTATATCTTGTATTCTAGTTGTTTTCTGTTATATCCAGTGCCTTCTCGCCGGATTGTTAGGTGAGTACATGCAATCAGTGGGAGTTTCAACCCAGTGTTTGTAGACGGCCGAGTTTTATCCGGATCAGACAATACAGTCTGTTGTTTGGATGAGGAGCGAAATCTAATCTGCAGATGAACTGCAGAGGAATGGATAAAAAAAAGTGGCTAAAATCATTACAAATATTCTCCATCTGCTGAGACAGACAGGCAAACCGTTAGACAAACAACCATCTCTTTAGGTAGATCAGCAGACAAGCTGATACGCAATACTCTCATACGCAAGCTCGACATGTTTCGTTATCTTTCTTGTTAGCGCCGCATTTGTGATGCTCTGTTTGCTTGCTTTTGGGGTCGGTGCATGGAACAGCGATGGCCTCTGCAGTTTTGCTTCCTGCTATCACAGATGCGTTTTCCATAAACGAAACATCGATCGGTATCTATGTAGTTTGTGAGAGAGTAGATTCTGTTGTGCGACTGCAGTTTAAGGCAGCCATTCTGTGGGACGGAGGGGGGACGTGAGGCGCTGCACTGCGGGAACAAGCCTCCTCTCAGCCATGAATAATTCAGCATAACGAGCTTAAAGAATTTATCGAATGGAGGGGTGTGTTTATTTAAGGAAGTGAAGTTTAAAATGGCTGTTCAGGTGAATGAGAGGAGAGACACTTGTGCAGTAGCTGCGCTTACTGGATGAGTCATCTCCTGCTCTTTTTTAGGGTTTATCACGATAATGAACGATTGTGAGATGATGTCATGAGCAATTATTGTCAGCCTGACATCACTGAGAGGGTTGTTTATGTTATTTTAGGGGTAATTACTATGAATTGTCATTCAATTTACTTTTAAACTATAGTTAGTGCCATTCAGCGGGAGATTCAAGGGAGCAAATATGACTTTGTGAAGGAGTTCGTTTGGGAATTTTCCAATAAGAAGGCCAAAAGTGATTTTTTTTTTATTATATGTTCCTGTGCAGGAAAAGAGTGACACAATAACTAGTCATTAAATACAGAATATTGCATCAAATGTTTATATTTTATTGTTTGATGTGGTACTGAAGAGCATACAGCTTTCATGAAAAATAAAGCTTTTAAAACAAAACACCAGAAGTCAAAATGTGGGTTTATCGCGACAGTTAATTTCCTTCCACCAACAAATATATATTTTGGTTGTTTGATTATAATTTGAAGAATAATCACGGTTTCCCTGTTGTTGTCAATTTCTTAATTTTGAAACGTAACAGTTTTCACAAACCTCCTAAGTGTTAACTATTGGTACACAATAAACAAATAGTACAGCATTAAAAAATAACCAAAAACAATAATCCATTTCTCTCTTTGGGCTTCAAAATATGTGGTCAGTAGTATTTTACAATCAAAAAATATTTAAACCTTTTTATCTTCAAAAAAGATGTACTGTTTATCATATTTTTCCACCACATAATTTAGCGTTCAGGCACATTCAATACATTTTTCCTAAAGATTATCATTTTGTTTTATTCAATTTTAAGACTTTTCGTCATTTACTAGTTATATTACTACTGAAAATTTTACTTTCGTCTATTTTTCAATCTCTGGCAACCTTCCTCATGCACTTAAGAGCAGTGCTAACAGGAAGTCCAAATTAGTGAGGAAAAGAGAAAAATTAACCTTCCTTTTTACTATTAAACAAGCAAATGAACACTAAATAATGAATCCCTAAATAATGTTTAACATGCATAAATCTCTCCAAATCTAACAATGCTTATCAATAGAGGGTTTCATAATGGCTTAATCATCTTCAGAAAATGTTAATCGCTTTTTAACACCTTGCTGGTTGTTAAATATTGGTAAACGTTCATCAATCTCACAAACTAATTTTTAACATTAAGGAAATTTGAGTATACTACCTCAGCGGTGCCCCTCCCCCTACCCCAAATCCATCTTCAATATAGAAATGTATTTAAGTCTAGATCTGTGTAGATACATTTTAAACAGTTAATTGCATTAAGTGAGTGTCCGCAATGAACACTATGGTGTCCTCCGCTACACCGTTGCTTTTGACCATTTAAGGATTTCCGGTAATGCAACGCCACCTATCGCACAACAACCAAAGCAGCAGATAGTAATCAAGGAACCCTCTTATCAGCTGAATCTCTGAATGAGAAAACAGACTTTCTATTTAATCTATTTTTCTATCTATTTCTATTTTCTATCTATTTTTCCTAAAGATTATCATTATGTTTTATTCCATTTAAAGACTTTTTGTCTTTACTTGATTTTTCGATCTCTGGGAACCTTCCTGATGCACTTAAGAGCAGTGCTAACAGGAAGTCCAATAAGTGAGGAAAAGAGAAAAATGAACCTTCCTTTTTACTATTAAACAAGCAAATGAGCACTCAATAATGCATCCCTAAATAATGTTTAACACACATACATTTCTCCAGATCATTAGAGGGTTTCATAATGGCTTAATCATCTTCAGAAAATGTTAACTGTTTAACATCTTGCTTAACGTTCATCAATCTCACAAACTAGTTTTTAGCATTAAGAGAATTTGAGAATACTACCTCAGGGAAAGCAGCAGATCGTAATCAAGGAGCCCTCTGATCAGCCAATGAGAAAACAGGCTTTCTATTTAACTCTTAGGATTCCTGTTTCTTCAAGCTTGAGTTGTTTCTTTTTCGCTAAGGCACAGGAATGATCTCAGATCTTATTGTTTTAATGCATTATGAATAATTATGCTTTACGGCTGACTCTGGATCAGCAGGAAGCCATCAGAAGACCTCCACGGGGAAGGAGAGAGGTTGTAAGGCTGAATGTAGGTCAGTGTTGGCAGCGCTTATGATGCCTGAGGTACTTTCTATAATATCAGAGAGCAGGCAACTAAAACAAGAGCCAATTAGACATGCTCTGCTTCTTAGTGCACTTTTCCTCTCACTCTATTTCTGTCTCTGTTTATATTCTTCAAGTCCGGGTCATGGCACCAGCGGTTGCACTCCTCTTTCCTACAGCAAACACAAGATCATTTGGTATGCGTAAATAAAACATAGTTTGTTATGAGTAAACACAGCAAATTGTGTCTGACGTGTGAATTTTAGATGGAAGCGTTGGGTAAAATTTCTGATAAGATTAAGAAATGGAGCTAAATGATGGAGTCAGCCGACTAAAAAGTGTCTCCTCCTAGTCGCTGCATGCAAAGATTGAATCTCATGCTGGATGGGAATTGTTTTTGTTTTCAATATGTGCACTTAGGTTTTGCATAGGTCTACACTTTTTATTCTCTCGTTTCTATTGATTGCGGTTGTGCAATTGGACTAAAACACGTTAATTGTGAAGTAAGTGATTTTTGAGAGCAAGTCGTAGACATTTGGAATCACCAAAACAAACACGACCATAGAGAGATGACTGACCAGATTTTTTGAAAATTGCATCCATCACCTTTAGGAGAAAGCGTTCACCTTTTTGGTCACTCTGGTTGTTATTGTCTTTTTGCCATCTTATATAATAATTTGGTTTTTCCTTTCCTTATTCTATCTTTCCTCCTCTCTCCCCTCCCTGCCAAACTCCTTTCCCCTTCTGCCTTCATCCCTCTCTCCCTCTATCTCCTTTTCCCATCTCTCTGCTTACCTTTCTTCTCCTCTCCTCCTCTCTCGCTCTCCTCTCCTCTATCTCACTTTCCCATCTCCCTCCATTCCCCTCTGTCTTCTTTCCCCTCTCTTTTCTCTCTATCTCCTTTTTCAGTCTTCCTCCGCTCCTCATTCTCTCTCTCTTTCTCCCTCCCTCTATCTCCTTTTCCCATCTTCCTGCTTACCTTTCTTTCTCCTCCTCTCTCTCCCTCCCTCTATAGCACTTTCCCCTCTCCCTCCATTCCCCTCTGTCTTCTTTTCTCTTTCTTTTGTCTCTATCTCCTTTTTCAGTCTTCCTCCGCTCCTCATTCTCTCTCTCTCTCTCCCGCTCTCTATCTCCTTTTCCCATCTTTCTGCTTACCTTTCTTTCTCCTTCTCTCTCTCCCTCCCTCTATAGCACTTTCCCCTCTCCCTCCATTCCCCTCTGTCTTCTTTCCCCTCTCTTTTCTCTCTATCTCCTTTTTCAGTCTTCCTTCGCTCCTCATTCTCTCTCTCCCTCCCTCTATCTCCTTTTCCCATCTTCCTGCTTACCTTTCTTTCTCCTCCTCTCTCTCCCTCCCTCTATAGCACTTTCCCCTCTCCCTCCATTCCCCTCTGTCTTCTTTCCCCTCTCTTTTGTCTCTATCTCCTTTTTCAGTCTTCCTCCGCTCCTCATTCTCTCTCTCTCTCTCCCTCTCTCTATCTCCTTTTCCCATCTTTCTGCTTACCTTTCTTTCTCCTTCTCTCTCTCTCCCTCTGTCTATCTCACTCTCCCCTCTGTCTTCTTTCCCCTCTCTTTTCTCTCTATCTCCTTTTTCAGTCTTCCTTCGCTCCTCATTCTCCCTCTTTCTCCCGCTCTTTATCTCCTTTTCCCATCTCTCTGCTTACCTTTCTTTCTCCTCCTCTCTCTCCCTCCTCCCTCCTCTATAGCACTTTCCCCTCTCCCTCCATTCCCCTCTGTCTTCTTTCCCCTCTCTTTTCTCTCTATCTCCTTTTTCAGTCTTCCTTCGCTCCTCATTCTCTCTCCCCCCTCCCTCCCTCTTTCTCCTTTTCCCATCTTTCTGCTTACCTTTCTTTCCCCTCCTCTCTCTCCCTCCGTCTATCTCAATTTCCCATCTCCCTCCATTCCCCTCTGTCTTCTTTCCCCTCTCTTTTGTCTCTATCTCCTTTTTCAGTCTTCCTCCGCTCCTCATTCTCTCTCTCTTTCTCCCTCCCTCTATCTCCTTTTCCCATCGCCCTGCTTACCTTTCTTTCTCCTTTCTCCTTCTCTCTCTCTCCCTCTGTCTATCTCACTCTCCCCTCTGTCTTCTTTTCCCTCTCTTTTCTCTCTATCTCCTTTTTCAGTCTTCCTCTGCTCCTCATTCTCTCTCTTATCTCTCTCTTTCTCCTCTTTCTCCCGCTCTTTATCTCCTTTTCCCATCTCTCTGCTTACATTTCTTTCTCCTCCTCTCCCTCCCTCTATAGCACTTTCCCCTCTCCCTCCATTCCCCTCTGTCTTCTTTCCCCTCTCTTTTCTCTCTATCTCCTTTTTCAGTCTTCCTTCGCTCCTCATTCTCTCTCTCCCTCCCTCTATCTCCTTTTCCCATCTTCCTGCTTACCTTTCTTTCTCCTCCTCTCTCTCCCTCCCTCTATAGCACTTTCCCCTCTCTTCTTTTCCCTTTCTTTTGTCTCTATCTCCTTTTTCAGTCTTCCCTCCGCTCCTCATTCTCTCTCTCTCTCTCTCTCTCTCTCTATCTCCTTTTCCCATCTTTCTGCTTACCTTTCTTTCTCCTTCTCTCTCTCCCCTCCCTCTATAGCACTTTCCCCTCTCCCTTCCTTCCCCTTCTCTTTTCT